>PVLA01002661.1:0-254798 GCA_004027455.1 Hydrochoerus hydrochaeris
GCCAAGGACCTCTCCCTGCCTCTCTTGACTCCCCTTCCCATTTTTAAAAGATCCAACAGGATAACAGGATCTTATCTGCCTTTTATTTTGCTCCTTATTTGTATTTTGGTTTCTTCATCTGAGAGAAACCTTGCAATATCGTGTGTCTGATTTCTTTCACTTAATATGAAAGTCTCAAGGTGCATTCGTTTTCCTACACGTGACTCAAATGTACCCTTCTTTCTGGCTGAGTAGTACTCCATTTGCAGTCCTTCAGCCGCTTCTATGTCTGACTTCTGTTCCCATGCTGGGTGCCCAGTGCTGGACAGGGCCCGGCCCGGCCTGTAAAGCACAGCCCACTTCATGTCTGGATGCACAGCCGCATCCACCAGACTGGCATTTCCGGTCATCAACCAGGTGTGGAACCAGGAGGCCAGTTCTCCTTGCATATGAAAACAAGATGCTATCTCAAATGTAAAATAAGACAGTACAACTTGAATCTTCATAGCATGTACACATGGGAGCCATGAACTGAGCACACCCACCCCAGGGCCTTGCTGAGCCAGAACTATCTTCATACACAAGGCGCCCTCCCTGCAGGCCTGCCTTGTACCGTGGGGTGAGAGCTGCGCTTCTGGAGATACGATTGTGACTTTTTCCTTGGCCCCGTGTCACACACAACGCCACCTGCATGTCAGACTGCAGGGCCATTTTGCATTGTAAGTAGAACCAGACAGTGGTGCTACACAGGTTTATGGGGGGCAGCAGTGCTCAGTGAAAACCTGGCATCCTCACTTGCAAACAACTGAAATAAACAGCATCCAGGATCCTAAAGCCACACTAGAAATGAGGGACTGAAGACTGAGATGGCAGAGGTGACAGGGCCAGCTGACAGTGACCTGGTGTGACCTGTAAAGCACCTTCCACTAGGCATGGGTTCTGGAGTCATCTTGGGGACGAGCTGGGCTCACATCAGACCTGGGCTCACATCAGGCCACCAGGTCAAGACATCAAGGTGCCCGAGTTGCCCTGTGTGTGTGTGTGTGTGTGTGTGTGTCTGAAAAGTAACAATTTATTAACTCATATTCTTTTACCATTACTAGAAAAAAGTTTATAACAATAATAAGTAGCCACTTTACCCAGACGTCCAAAGCTCAGATGCCATGGGAAAGAGGAAAGAAAACACTGTCCCCCAGCCACTGCACTGGCCTTGATCTGAGACAAAGCTCTCTGCCCACTGGGCCCTGTGCATAGCCCATTCAGGGTGAGGGTCAAGGGACCAGTCAGCCTATGCATCTGAAAGAAAGTGGGACTAAAGCCATACCCAAGACCAGGGGGCCACTTGGATTAAAAAACAAGATTCACTTCCAGCATGACATTTTCTGTTTGTTTTATTTTAAAGAGTATTTTCTGACCAGGTGTGATGGCAGACACCTGTAATCCCAGCACTTGGGAGGCTCAGGTGAAAGATTCACTGCCAGTTCAAGGCCAGCTTGGGTTACATAGTGAAAAACTGTCTTAGAAAACTAAAACAAACTATTTCCCATACATTGAAAGAAAAAAGGCAGGGAATTTAAACTGAAGGGATTGGATTAGACTAGATCAACTTGCATGACCTAAATTTAGTTCAATAGCAGGGAAACCTAGGTCCAGAGCCCTATATTGCATGGTCACAGGCTGTCAGCTTATGTGACTATGGGCTTGTGTTTTACCAGAGTTGGGAGGCCATCATTGCTCAATTTCCCCTCAAGAGGAAAACTCATGCATGTATATATACCTCAAGATCTTACTCTCTGCGTTGTCTCAATCTACAACTAAGTTTGACATGTATTATTCTGTTAGAAAAAATGTTTTTAAAAATTTTTTGATAAGCCATAGCTGATTTGGGGGAAATTTGTCCCTTGATTCAGTACCATCGAAGGTCGGGTGAGAAAAAATCTACCCAAAGATGCCGCAGCAAAGTGACTGCCAGTGAGACATCCATCATCACCCAGCTTTTTGAAGGACAGCTTAACTACAGCATTATGTGTCTGAAGTGTGAGAACTGCAGCTACAGGAATGAAGTCTTCACTGTCCTTCCTCTCCCCATCCCTTCCGAGTATGAGTGCACCCTTCAGGTAGGATTCCTTAATTCTGGATGCTGTGTCTGATATTTTGAGAGAGGGTCTCACTAAATTGTCCAAACTGACTTCAAACTTGTGCTCTTCCTGCTTCAGCTTCCCAGGTAGCTGAGATTACAGGTGTGTATGACTGAACCCAATCTACCTTTGGGTATTTTCATTCTTATATTTTCTTGGGGCTTTTTCCCCTACATTATTTAGTAAGGAAAATGTATTGTTTAGTGTTATAGTTGGTGTCTAGATGCCCTGCTGCCCCAAACCTCATGCAAGGCTTTTCAGAGGTGCCTGAATCTAGAGTTTGTGACTGATTCATTGTCCAGTGCTGGGATTAAGGGTGTGAGTGCTATACTTGCCCAGGATGGGGTAGCTTGTATACAATTTGAGGGACTAAAAAGAGACTTGTCCTTGTTGCTTTTGCTGCCATGAACAGTTATTACCCCTCTGCCTTGGAGCCAGCCAATTATGAACTGAAATTTCTACGAACTGTGAGGTAAATAAATCTTTTCCCTTTTTAATTGTGGGTGTCAGGTATTTTTTCTCAGCCGTGGATAAAGTTTGCTTTCTTGTTATTGGTACAAAACACCTGACATCCACAACTGAATGAGGAAAGCTATAATTTGGCTTATAGTTTCAGAGGGTTCAGTTCATGGAAGAACATTGTGACAGAACATAATGGAGAAAAGCTGATCACTTCATGGTAGCCAGGAAGCAGAGTAGAGAACAGCACTAGAAGAAGGGACCAGAGGCCAGATACTGACTACCAAGGTCACACCTCCATGACCCATCCAGAAACCCCAGAAGTGTGCTCTGGAGCCAGTCAAATGGATGATTAAGCTTAACTACCAACCTTTCTTAACTTGACACCCACACACATCTTCTAAAACCATAGTCTCCAAATAAAGACAATCACAAATTCATAGTTTTACTTAACATGATACAACTGTGCTATATACAACCAAAAATGTACTGATCCTTTTCCCAAAGTCTCAAGCAGTTCAGCATTTCTCAGCAGTCCAAGTCAAAGTCTCCTCTGTGACTCAAAGCAAATTCTTAGCTGTGACCACCTATGAAATTAAAAAACAAATGCTTTAATCTCAAGATATGGTGATGATATAGCATAAATAATTCCCATTCCAAAAGTGGACAGAGGGATACAAAAGAATTGAATGAAAGCAAGACCAAAACCCACCATAGCAACCATTAAGTCTTGTAGATCCATATCCATTCTGGATACATGCTGGTAACACACAAGTGCCACAGGACCTGAGAGTCCACATCTGTGTAGCTTTGCTGGTTGTACCCACATGGCCTCTATTCATCAGGTTTTACTAGAGAAACATTTAAGACAAGATGTAAAAAGATGTAAGAAATTATAAAACTGGCTTAGGATGGTCAGCCACAGAGTTGGATGAGGAAGCGTGCAGAGGGTGTCTGCACAATGGAATGAAAGTTCACAGTCTGAACTCCCTGCAGTGTTCTGTGCAAGTCTGTATCTGGAAGCTGATGGGTCTGCAATGAGCATTGAAGAATCTATACCAGAAGGCTGAAGAGTCCCAGGGAGAAGCCAGACAGTCTGCACTAGAAGCCAGGAGACAGTGTCTAAGCTGAAGGTGACAACTGGAGCTTCTCTGAAGAACCAGTATTAAATCTATCAACATTTTATTACATTAGAATCATGACATTTTGTCCCAGGCCCCCAAAGACTCACGTATATTCCTTTATGTAAAAAGCATTTAATCCATCCGCAAGATATGCCAAAGTCCTAATGGTTTTAGCATTACTGTCCTAAGTCCCAAGTCTCCTCTGAGATTTAAGGAAAAGTCTTAGCTGCAAGCTCCTGTGCAAATGAAAAGTTAAACACTTCCAACATTCAATGGCATGTGATAAACATTTCCATTTCAAAAGTTACGAGCAGGAAGATATAAAGAATTAGAACCAAAGCAAGTCCAAAATCCAGCAAGGCAAAGATTAAATCCTGTGGTTCCACATCCAACATCTGAAGCAGTCTGTGGCAAATTGTGAGCACCAAAGGGCTTGAGCACTTCTGGTGGTTGCAGCTCCCACAGCTTCTCTCTGAGGCCTGCCGTGCTCCCTCCTCGCAGCTTTCCTTAGATGATCCACGTTACTGGTTTTCCCCAACTTCTGGGGTCTCCACTGTACATTTGGCTTCACCCTCACAGCTTCACATACTTCTCTCTCAGGGGCACACTGCCTGGCCTCCCAGGCCTTCTGAAATTGGGGTAGAAGCATTCTTAACCCCACAGCTCTTTCATTCTGCATGCACCTAAAACCAGCACCACGTGGCTGATGCCATGGTCTGCTGCCAGCTGGAGCGGTAGCCAGGCTTCCCTCTCTCTTGGCTGTAGGAGTTGAGTACCTGGGTCACTGGGCTCTCTGTATATAACTCTGAGGAACAAATTTTCTATGCTACCACCATCCTGGAACATGATGCTCTGTAGCATTTTTCTCAAAGTCTTTCACTTTTACAGTTTTGAGGCACTAAAGGATGTCTTCAGGCCATCTTTTATATTCTGTTTCTTCTCAGGAATCAAGATTTTGTCAGCTGTATCTTTGCAGTCCACAGGTTTATTGGATCCTCTGTCTGGCCAAACTCACAGTGTATTAAATTATCCTGTTGGGCTCTTTGGTCTTGATTCCCAACATAAATCTGGCTAAAAGCCCCAACAGTAGTCATTCCATGCCTCAATATTTGATTGCCTTGAAATTTCTTCTGCCAGATTAATTAGTTTATCATCCTTAATCTTAGTCTCAAGCAAAGTCTCTGGACATGAGCAAAATATAGACAAACTTTTTGCCAGGCCATAACGTATCAGCTGGAATCCAGTACCCAATGCAGTCCTTCCCAGTAGAAACCTCCCAAGCTTGGTCTTTACTGGCAGGATTTCTGTCAGCCTTCTAATCTTGTGAGCTCTGACAAGAATCTCCTATACAGGACAGCCTAAGTCTTTCCACCACTACTTTTTCAGGTGGTATCTCCAAACCTTATCAAACTCTTCCCACAAGCCATTCCCAAAGGCACTTGAACCACATAGTCAGGTATAGTCACAGTAATGTCCCCAGTTCTCTGATACAAAATTCTGTCTTGGTTACTTCTCTCTCATTGCTGAGACAAAATACCTGACATCCAAATTAAGGGAAGAAAGATTTATTTTACTTAGCTCACGGTTAGTGGAGGTTTCAGTCCATAATCACCTGGCTCCAAAGCAGGGTGGCATGGCATGGGCAACATTTTAAGGCAGCAGAAGACAGCAAAAACATCAAGAGCAAAGGGAGAAAGCAAGACTCTCCTGAAATTTTTTAAATCAGAATTCTGGTCTTCTGAGCTCTTATCAGAATGATCAGACTATGCTTATCACGTTCTAGGGCTTCTGTAGCTTTGTATTTCTAAACCTTTCCAAATTTCTCCTGCAAACTAGTTCCAAACAGTCCTGAACCATACAATCAAATATAGTCACAGCAGTGACTTGCTAATAATTTTCTGTATTGGTCAACTTCCTGTTGCTGGCACCAAATACCTGACATTTACCACTTAATGGAGAAATGTAATTTGGCTCAGTTTTGAAGGGTTTAGTCCATGGCTGACTGGCTCCAAGGCAAAAACATTATGGCGGGAGGGTGTGGTGGAGCAATTTGGCTCATTTTCTGGTGGCCAGGAAACAGCAGGGGAACGGCATCAGTGATATAGACCTCAAGGTCATGCTTATGTGACCCCCTTACACATGCCCCTGTGGCTCCCGAGCCAGTCAAATTAAGAATTGTGAGTTTAGTCATTTGCTGTATGACAAAATAAAAAAATAAAAAAGTCCATGATAACAGCATTTGTTTTGAAAAGCAACACATCGGCCAAAAGTTACTATGAATTCCGTTTTTCCCCATGCTGGGATTAGAAAACATGGCCTTACTCATGCTAGGCCAACTGCCACTGAGCCCTAGCCCTAGCCCCAGCCCCCCAGATACTCGCTAAATGGGATGTTAGCTAAATCTATTGAAAACAAAGTCAGTGTTCATCTCCCTCTTTAGGTAAATAGTTTGCAGAACCAGGGACCTGACCACAGTGAGGAAATAGCACACTCCGTTCACCGGTCTGCAGCTTTATTATGGGCAGCCACCCCCAAACCCAGAGATGTGGTCCCTTTTCAGTCACTAGATCATGTCAGTGATGAGTCCAATCAAGTTGCTACCTGGCTTTTTTAGTGAAAAGTGTGAAGTCTATTATTCTGAAATAAGTAAAAAATGTCCAGCAGTTGGATGTGAAAGGAGGTGAATGCTCACATTCGTCTCAGTAACTAAATGAGAAAGCAGTGTTCTTGACACCTCTGCTGGGTAGATTTTACAGCTATCTGAGCTGTAGCTTGTGACCAACCCAGTTCTCTTCTGGGTTTGTGGACTCTGAGAAAGTCCTTGGGAGCACATTGCAGATGCCCTTTCTGAGAAAGTCCTTGGGAGCACATTGCAGATGCCCTTTCAGAGTTCTGACATGAATGGGGCCCCAGGCCATCCTTGTTCCAAGGTGGTCACCACCTGGTTCTCTCCCCGACAGGACTGTCTCCAGTGCTTTTTCCAACAAGACACACTGACCTGGAACAACCAAATCCATTGCTCCATTTGTGAAACCAAGCAGGAAACAGCCGTGAGCACCAGTATTTCCAAACCACCAAAAATCATTATTTTTCACTTAAAAAGGTATGGATTTTGACAGTTCATGGGAAGATATTTTCAAACAGCTTTATAGAGTTATAATTTACATGCCAAGAATTTGCCCGTTTAAAGCATATGACCCAGTGGTATTTGGTGTATTGCATTAATTTTAAATTGTGATTTATTTCATGAAATCTGCCATTGTTTCCATTAAAATTCAATGCATAATTCATTGGAATTAATTACATTCATAATGGTGACAACACTCACTACAATTTCCAAAATTTTTTATTACCCCCAAACAGGAACTCTGTCGCCATCAAGCAATAACTCCGTGTTTTTCCTCTCCTCAGTCCCTGTAACCTCTTTTCTGCCTCTCTAAATTCACCTATTATACTTCATAAATGCCATCATGCAGCTGGCCATGGTGGTACACACCTGTACTCTCAGAATTTGGGGGGCTGAGGCAGCAGGATCACCATGAGTTCAATGCCAGCCTAGGCTACCTAGTGAGTTTAAGGCCAGCCTTGAAACCATAGTGAGACACTGTCTTAAAAAAATACATTATGCAATACTTATCCTTTTTGTCTGGCATAGTTCATTTGGCATAATTCAGGTTCATCTGTGTTGTAGCAGTCACCAGAATTTCTTCCCTTTTTGTCACTGAGTAATATTTCATTGCGTGGATATAGTACTTCATCTGTTCATCTAATGGTGAATGCCAGGTGTTTCCAGCTTGTAGTCTTTTGGATTTCTACAATGAACACTGTGAAAGTATCAGTTTGGGTTCTGCTTTTGTATCATGGAATCTATCTCAGAGTGGGGTTAATAGGCATATGGTGACTGCCAACTATTTCCCATAGTGGCTACACAAACTTTTACCTCTGTAACAGTGCCAGGGGTTCTAGGCTCTGCAGCTTCAACAGCACTGAGTATTTTTCACTGTGGTGTTGTTGCTTTTTTAAATTTTTATTTAAAGAGAAAAAAACAGGAAAAGGGTATGAATGATACAGATTTTTTTAAAAAAGATAAACAGTAAGAAATCACTAGTTGATAAATTACATATTGTCCTCTTAGAAATAGTTGCTCAAGTTACAAAATTAAAGCATACAAAGTAGACATTCAAACAGTGAGACTATAAACAGCTACGCATGCATGAGTCTCTACATGTATTTCTATCCTTTCTGTATTAAGAGGGAAAAACAAAACATAGCAAGACAAAACAAAACAAAACAAATTCCTATAAAAAACATGAAACCAAAAAGTCATATAAAACCACAGTACAAAGTGATCTACAATAGTTACTGTGTTGTCTCTTACTATCTTTAATAGAATTGCCTATATCATCCGGCATATTTTGATATAGCAGTATAATTGAATATAGCAGTACATAACAATATTAGTAAAAACAAAACATTGTTACCTTCAAAGGCAGGTAATAATCAAACCAGAGTGGATATTCTAGTGAATCTGGTCATCTTCAGTGTAGTTGCCTATACTCTCAGACTTGATACTATCAGTCATAACAGCTTTGAATAAAATCTGTCTATACAAAACAGCAATCTAACCAGATTCAATTAAAATCAATCATGGTAAAACAGTGTAAGTTATACAGAGCTTCAGATTAAGTTAATAGGAAATTAAGGATGATTACCGTACTATATCCTGCTATTTTCAGGATAACTGATAGTGCCCTCAAATCTAGTACAAATAGACAAACTGGAACAGAATATAATCCATCTAAGCAGAGTGGTGTGAGTAATGTGGGTTTTAAATCCTGGTGTACTATTAACAATATCGTCTGCCTTCTTTTTTTAGGCTATTCCTCCCCTTTCACTCCCACAGGGTGCTGTGCATTTTGGGTCCCACCAACTACCTCAGTTTTTAGATTGGTTGGGGAGGGCAACCTGCTTTTTACCTAAGTGGTTCCAAACCTTCTTACTCCTGGACTTGATCTCCAGTTGAAATCCTTTACCTACAAAAGCCTCAAGGTTTTCCTTCGTTAGAGCTGAGTAGTTCTCTACTGCACATAAGTGTCCTGTCTTTACATCCTATCTGCAGGTGGTGGTCAAGTTGCCTCTATTTCTCTCTGGCTCCATGTCACATAGAGCACTGTTTTCTTATATTTGATTTTCAGTCCATAAACCCTCTCTCAGTTTGCTTATATTTCCTATACAGAGCATCTCAATGGACCCTACCTCCTGATCTACTCTGCCTGTATTTTTTTTTTTTTAGTGTATCAAGGCCATCTATGTTAGAGATTATAGCCAACCTTCTCTGCCTCATTTCTGCTATGCTATTTTTCTCCCATTATTTGTCTACTTTTCTCCTTCATTGCCTGGCCCATTCATTGAGGCCTTTCTGCCTCTGTTCCTGAAATCCTGGTATTTTTTTTTCTCTCTCTCTAGAATGTCCTTCAGTATTCTCTGTAGGGTTGGATTGGTGGTCACAAACTCCCCCAATTCCTCTTTGTCATGGAAGCATCTTGTTTCTCCATTAATTTCTAGTGACAGTTTTGCAGGGTACATCAATCTGGGCTGGAGGTTATTTTCTTTCAGGGCTTGGAATGCTTCGCTCCAAGCTCTTCTTGATCTGATGGTCTGTGTTGAGAAGTCTGCTGTGATCTTGATGGATTTTCCTTTATAGGTGATCTGTTTCTTTTCTCTGATGGCTTTTAATATTTTTATTTTGATTTTCTGGTATCTTGATTATTATATGTCTGGGTGTAGCTCTGTTTTGGTTGTAGGTGGCTGGAGTTTTGTATGCCTCATATATCCGAATATCATTTTCTTTTCCCATGCTTGGGAAGTTTTCCTTAATTATTTCTGTGAATAGCCTTTGTAATTCACCTGTTTTTATTCCTGCTTCATCGTTCACCTTTCTTATTCTTAAATTGTAGATTCTCTTGTCGTCTTCTAGCCTTTGTACTGTTACTGCCTGTTTCCTTGTTATTTTTAAGAGATCTTTCCTTTCATGATCACACATTGCAAACTTGTCCTCAAGTTTTGATAGTCTATCCTTAGTTTCTTTTAAGTGGTTTTGCCAGCTTTCAATGGAGTTTTTAATTTCCTGGTAATCTCTTTGAATTGGCTTTATGTATTCTAGATTTTCTTTATATTCTTTATCGAATGTTTCTCTCCTTTTTTTGTGTCCCTCCCTTCTTCTGTCTGTGTCTTCCTGAGAGGTGCTCGGTTTCAGTGGGTCAAGGCTCCAGTGGGCGGGGGCTCCAGCGGGTGGCAGCTGTGCAAGTCAAGAGCTCAGGCTGCTCCAGCTGGTCTGGCTCCAGTGGGCTGCGGCTCTGGTGGGTTGCAGCCCTGGCAGGTCACAGCTCTGTGAGTCAAGAGTTCGGGCTGCTCTGGCCAGTCGTGGTGGTGGCGTGAATTCAGGCGGCTGGAGAGTGCTGTGGTCGCAAATCTCAGCTTCTGCAATTGTAGCCTTGGGACTGCGTGTTTGACCAGCTCTTTTGCCTTTAGTTTCTTCCTGAGTCGAGAGGATCCATCTCCCTCTGTCCAGACCTCTCATGGTGTTTTATTCCGGCGTGAGTTGCCTCTCTCAGAGAGGCTGAGTATCTTGCTGCTTGTCAATCCGCCATCTTGGACCCCTCCCCTCTGTGGTGTTGTTTTTAAAAACTTAGGTAAGTGGTACCTCAGTGAAAACTTGATTTGCATTTCCCCAATGATTCTTCATGTTGAGCATCTTTTTATGGCCATGTTGTCCATTTATATATCTTTGTGGAAGGAATGTTTATCAAAATACTTTATTGTAGACAGATTTTAAACTATGAAAAGCTTCACATGGTGGTACATACCAGCAATCAGACGACTGAATCAGAAGAATCTCCACAAATTCAAGCAAGCTTGGGCTATGTAGTAAGACCCTGTCTCAGAACAAAGCAAAACAAAACAAAAACCCTTGAAAAGGCCTTAAGTAGATAAAAACAATTTTCTAAGACACAATTTTCTGTCCATTTGGGAACAATAGATTGATTTTCAAAATACAACATATTTAGACTAGTGGTTTCTTCTTAGAAACCAAAGCTGGTGTCTCAAACATGCAGTGAAATCCTGATTAGCTTACAGAACAACCAGCATGTCAGAATGAATGCTAACTGGATGTGGAGGCGCATGCCCATAGCACCAGAAACCTGAGGGGCTGAGGAAATTGTGTCACAGGTTCAGCCCAGCCTTGGCTTGGAACCTTGTCCCAAAACCAGTAACAGGCCCTGCCCTCCACATGAAAGAGCAGAGCTGCACCAGAGGAACAGAGCCCAGCACCCCACTCTCCACCCTGGGAAATATGGCACAGGGTGTTAGAGGCAGAGATGAACCAACACACCTGACCATGGATGAGGACAGCACCGAGGGAGGGGAAGGAGCAGCCAGACCGCACAGCTTCATCATTAAGTCCAGCAGCTCATTGGAGCCCCTACCTTGTGACCCGAATCGAGCAGAGCACGGAGGGCTGATCAGGTTCCCCATCTGCCAAGGGCAGACATTTGGCTGGATGGTCACCACAGTTTGGGTGAAACAAACAGAGACGCCTCAAAAAGGAGGGCACCTCTAAATACCATGGCCCTAAAAGGTAGGCATGGAAAACTGACTGGCTGGATCCCAGGTTAGAAAGCTTCCTTTCCAGAGCACTGAACAACATGGGGTCATTTTTGACTCAGTCTTTTTATTTTTGTACTTTGTATTTTATCTTTCCTTCATCAGGTTTTTTTTTGGGGGGAGAATTCAAAGATCCCCTCTCCTTTTTTCTCCTTTTTTAGTATTTTTTTCTCTTTTTCTTCTGTTTTTTTCTCTTCATTCTTTAGCACCTGTTTTTGGCCTGTGTATTTTTTTCTTTTTGTTGTTTGTTCTTTCCAGTAACTGTTCTTTTTCACTATTTATTTCCTTTTGTTCCTAATAGGAACCCCTATGTTACATTTCTATCCTTTTCATATCCCATCAGTTAATTTTTCAAATTTAGCTTTTTTCATTCTCTAGTTCCCACCCCTTCCATCTTTACTAGTAGAACTACTAACCTTTATGACTCTCTAGGTAGTTTACTAGTAGAACTACTAACCTTTATGGCTCTCTAGGTAGTTAATTTTTTGTTATTAATGTTGAATACTGTGCTAGTGCACTGAAGTTGTTCTACTTAGTTGATACTTACTGTAGGTCAGTGTCACGGTTTGTGTCTAGAAGATAGCCCCTCCAAAGCCTCATGTGGTCATTGAGGGCAGGCTTCTAGAGTTTGTGATTGATTCATGGTCTGGTGCTAGGATTATGGGTGTGGCCTGTGTGCAATATAAAGGACAGAAAGAGTTCTGTGCACTCTCCTCCCTTTTGGCTCTTGCTGCTTTTGCTATTTTTGTCACCATGCATTGTTGCCCCTCTGTCATGAGCCACCCTGCCCTGGACCCAGCTGATTATGAAACTAAACCTTCACAAACTGTGAACTAAATAAACTTTTCCTTCCTTAATTTTGGGCATCAGTTATTTTGTCTCAGCAATGAGAGAAAAAAGTAACTTACAGTCAGTGGGTCAATATTTGGTTTGTCTGACTGCTTATAATATAATTATGGATCTCTTTTCTATGAAGAAGGGTGATACTTTGTTGGTCCTTAGAGTTTATCAATATTCAGTGTAAGTTTAATTCTGTAATTGGTGCATCGTGAGGAAGAGAAAGAGGGAAGTGGGTCCACAGTATCCAGGAAGCCCACGGGAGAATGAAGAGACACACCTCAACCAAGGAGGCGCAGGTGGTGCTTTATCCCCAGCCCAGACTCACTGCATGGGAGGGGTGGTTTAAACCTGCAGACACATGTTGACTAGTGGCAAACCCATGGGCCTCCATGGAGTGACGCATCAGTACATGCAGTTGACGCAGTGGACTTCTGTGGCTGAGGGTTATTCAGGTTCAGACATCCCAAGGGAGAGGGTGATTGGCCAGAAACCATCTTGGAGAGGGAACAGCCTGGCTTGGAACTCAGAGCAGCTGTGGGCTGGCTCCATCTAGTGGTTCCGAGTTCCAGTTGGCAGGAGGTCAAAGTACTGAGGTTAAACTAGCAGAAAGCCAACTTCAAGCAAGCAGGAGGGACATGAACTACTGCAGCTTGAACAATCTGGTTCCAGCCTCACGGCCAGAAACCAACATGAATTTCTGAGTAACTAAAGGTCCAGGCTCGCTGGGATGATCTCCTGCCCACCTAGAGCGTCTCCAGCTGGCTTGCTGGGAGTAACTCAAGTCGACGCTGCCTCCCCATGCTTCTGTCACTAACAGCAGAGGCGCACCTCAAAGTGGAAATTTTTTCTTTTTTTTTTCCTTCTCTCGTTTTTTTCTTCATTGTTCTCATTTTTATGAGTGTGAATAGTTTCTAGTTTTTCTGTTGTTTAGTTTTGTTCTTGCTTAGGTTTCTTCCTTCTTTCCTTCACTCCTGTCTCACCAGTTCCCCAAAGTTTATGTTACCTTCCTTTGTCCTCCAGCCTTGCTTCTAATCTCAGTCAATTTTCCCTGCCTAATCCCTTTTAAATTTTCTCCTCTGAGGGTAAAATTCCCATTTCGAGGGCTTTTTTACTGCATGCAGATCTCTGTAAAGATCCTCTTCCTCTGATCCTCTGGGAAGAGGATCAAAAGATGGAAGGAGGAGAAAGAATGAAGCTGTGCTATGCACGTCCAGCAGCTCCTCATGATGGGTGCGATCGATGTGTACCAAAAATGCAGACTGATTAAAATCTTACCCATCTGTAATCCCAGCACTCAGGAGGCTGAAACAGGAGGATCACTCCATGTTCAAGGACAGTGTGGTCTATATAGCAAGATCCTGTTTCAAAACAAAAACATTAAAAAGGTCCTTTGTCACACGCCCGCCCCGAGCCCTGGCTGTCCTGATTTCCTCCGTCACTGGCTTTGCCCCTCTGGGACAGGGCCTTCCCTGTACCAGCCTTTGAGCCGTGGGGCCATCCTGGTGAACCTTTGAGGTGCTGTGTTTTTCTCCTGTTCTGAATCTGCGGGTGGATGAACACTGATTGTCTCCAGGTCCTGGCTGCCATGAGTGAGGTGCTGTGAGCCCCGGCTGCAGGTTTCTGCCTGGAAGCGGATCTTGGTGTCCTGGGCAGGTTGGACCATTTGGCAGCAGAGTGTCTGGCTTGCCAGCCTAGGGATGCCCCAGCCCCAGTTGCAGCTTCCCTCCTCAGACCTCAACCTACTGTTTTACCAAGAGCAGGGTTATTAAAAAAAACAAAACCCTGCCATCCCTGAGAACTTCTGATCTATGGGACATATTTTTGCCTTGAAACATTATATTAAGTCCCCAGGGTTGTAACCAGGATGTGACAGCAGCAGACTATGCTGAGCTCACTGTCAGGGACAGCAGAGCCCTTGGCAGGTCACAGTGGCTCCACCTCTGTATGGCTTCTCTCCTTTCCCCAAGTTACAAGACATTACATAGCCCACACTGGCCTCAAACTTGCAGCATTTCAGCCTCAGCCTCCTGAGTGCTGGGTGACAGGCACACACAACGTGCCTGGCATCAGTGTGATGTTTCTAGATACTTGGGTGAGAGAGAGCAGTTTGTACTGATAATCTGGACCAGATAAACTCTCTGCTGTGCAGCCGGCGCTGGCTGTGGGGTTCAGAGCTGCCTCCACCAATCACACGCATCTTCTCTCTCCAGGTTTGACATCCAGGGCCAGGTGAAGAGGAAGCTGAGAACTGACATTCACTACCCGCTCACTAACCTAGACCTCACGCCTTACATCTGCCCTGTCTTCCGGAAGCACCCTAAATACAACCTCTGTGCCGTGGTGGTGAGTGAAATCTAAGGCAAAGGAAATTCCAGACTGTGATTTCAGTCTCTACGCGTCATATCCAATTTCCCCCATACTTTGCTTCTAAAAACAAAACCTACCCAGGGTCTTTATTTGGAGTTATATTCCCAGACCTCTTTTATTTTTTATTTTGCAACAGGGACATGTGTAAGTGATAGGCTGAGCTCAAACTTGCAGTCCTTCTGCCTCAGCCCCTCAGACTGCTGACGTTTTAGGTGTGTGCCTCTCTGTCCCACTCCTTAGGGGGTTCTGCAGCCTTGACTTGACCTGAGCCCTTGAGATCTGGCTCTTTATACATTGGCTATACTTCATTTGCACATAGAGCACTTTAAAAATAGCCTACCAGCCCCTGTTACAGTGGGGAGGGGGTGGAGGTATGGGGCGCTGTTAAAGCGGTATCCCCGATTTGCAGAACAGGAGTTGGGCATGGAAACCCCAAATCATTCTGCCTTCCTCTGATTTCTCCCTGTCTGTCTTAAGTCCTCACAGCAGTAGTAGTGACATTCAAGGGTGATCAGAAAATACAGTGAATTTGAAAATATGGTGAATTGAAAAAATGTTAATGCCTTGATTACAGTAAAAGACATTGCAGTGAATCCCCTGCAGATCTTCTCTTCATTTTGCACACACCCATCTGATGGTTCTTGCCTCCTTCTGCAGCAGCTCTGGAGTCCTCTTTCTTGAGTGTCTTTACAAGATCTGATAAAAAAACATGGTGACTGCTGCTGCCAAGCACCATCGAGAGAGAGGCAGCAGGCTGGTGAAAATGAAACACGTCCTCATCCACCTCTTTCAGCAGATTGGCATTATGTGACTTCCAGCTCTTAAAGTCAAAATGACAAAGTGTCAAAGTTTTGAATCCATTCAGGACATTGAGGCAGCTATGACAGTGCAACTGAAGACACCTGTCTTAGTTACATTTCTTATTGCTGCAACAAAATACCCAACACCCACAAGTTAAAGGAGGGAAAGTCTGTTTTAACTCCAGTTTGTAGAGGTTTCAGTCCATAGTTAGCTGCTCTGAGGCAGGTGGCTCGACAGGGCAGGCAGGAGGTGGCAGCAGCCTCCCGTCCTCTTGTTCTGTCCAGGCTGTAAGCTCTTTGGGTGGTGCTGTCCACACCCAGAACCATGCTAAACCACTCAGTGGACTATTCAGTCATCACATCCTGGATCCACATTCACACAGCCTGGATCCACCGCCTCTGAGAAGTGCCACCTGTGAGCCCCCAAGGCTTTGGGGAACATCTCGGTATAAACCATTACAGCAGTCAGGAAAGAACTCTAGAATGGCCTCGGAAAGTGGCAAGAACCATGGGATAAGTGTGTTTGAAGTGGGGAATGTTCCGAGGGTGATTAATGGCACTGTGTCTTTTACTGTACTAATTTTTTAAAAATTAAATAGCCACTTTTTTTATCATAATTCTTATGTGGCTTATAGCTAACAAGTGCTTGTCCATATGTTATCAAAACACCCATTTTCTTTTTTCTTAAGTTATGTTATTGATACATGTTTGCATTGCATAATGATTACATTCATTGTGGGGGAACTGATACATGTACCTAATATGTCTCAATTCTTTTTCACTCTTTTTTTTCTATGCTCCTTTCTGGCCAGCATCAGATTCATTTGATTATCTTATAAATCCATATGAAGTTAATCGCTGTATGTACTGTACAGATTAACAGTGAGACTAACAGGTCAAAAAACACACACAACACAGACGACACATAAGACAATTACACTAAATCAAGGTACACTTTAGACACCTCAGCCATGCTGGATTTCAATAATTATTTTCTTTTTTCCTCTTTTCTGCTTTTCTTTTGTACTTTGTATTGAGTTTCTCATGTAAAAGAAACCATGTGGTATTTATTTTTTTTATTTAAAGAAAAAAAGTGAAACAAAGAGGGTAAAAATAATACATAATTTCAAAAAAAACCAGTAAGAAATTACTAGTTGATAATTACGTATTTTCCTCTTAGAAGTAGTTGTTCAAGTTACAAAAGTAAAGCCTACAAAGTGGACATTTAAACAGTGAGACTACAATCAGTTCTGTTCATCTATCCAACAAAAACTTAGTAATATGGTTATCAATCCTACACACTTAAACATACATGCAGCTATATCCTTTAGAACATTTTCTTTTCCTCCTTTTTTTTACAATAACTATAATCAATTCTTATAAACTGTTCAGAAGTTCTACACATGTACAAGTCTCTACATGTATACCTAGCCTTTCTGTATTAGAGGGAAAAACAAATCAAAACAAGTCAACAAAACAAATTCCTAGAAAAACATGAAATGAAAAGGACATATAAAATGACAATACTGGGTAATCTATGGTAGTTACTATGATGTCTCTTGTTATTTTCAATAAAATTGTCTATATCATCAGACATAGTATAATTAAACATAGCAGTACATAGCACTATTAATAAAAACCAAGCATTAGAGACATTATAGGATTTCAAAGGCAGTTGATAATCAAACCAGAATGGGTATCCTATTGAATCTTGTCATCTTCAGAGTAGTTGCCTCTACTCTCAGACTTGATACTATCAAGCATACCAGATTCGAACAAAATCAGTCAAGACAAAACAGTGATATAGCCAATCTTCTCTGCCTCATCTCTGCTATGCTATTTTTCTGTCTTTGTTGTTTACTTTTCTCCTTCATTCCACTGTCTGCCCCTTTCATTGAGGCCTTTCTGCCATTGTTCCTGGAACCCTGGTGATTTTCTTCTCTCTCTAGAATGTCCTTTAGTGTTCTTTGCAGGGTTGGATTGGTGGTCATGAACTCCCCCAGTTCCTCTTTGTTGTGGAAGTATCTTGTCTCTCCATTAATTTTGAGAGACAGTTTTGCAGGATACATAAATCTGAGTTGGAGGTTATTTTCTTTCAGGGCTTGGAATATTTTGTTCCAAGCTCCTCTTGATTTGATAGTTTGCATTGAGAAGTCTGCTGTGATTTTGATGAGTTTTCCTTTATAGGTAATCTGTTTCTTTTCTCTGACTGTTTTTAATATTCTGTTCTTGTGATGGATTTCTGGGATCCTGACTATTAAATGTCTGGTTGTAGATCTGTTTTGGTTGTAGTTGGCTGGAGTTCTTTATGCCTCATATATCTGAACATCACTTCCATTTCCTATGCTTGGGAAGTTTTCCTTAATTATTTCTGTGAATAGCCTTTCTATTTCATTTGTATTTGTCCCTGCTTCTTTGTTCACGTTTTTATTCTTTAGTTATAAATCCTCTTGTTGTCTTCTAGCCTTTGTATCGTTACTTCCTGATTCCTTGTTATTTTTAAGAGATCCTTCCTTTCACGATCATACATTGCAAATCTATCTTCAAGGTTTGAAAGTCTGTTTTTAGTTTCTGTTAAGAAGTGTTGCCAGCTTTCAGTGGAGTTTTTAATTTCCTGATATTCTCTTTGCATCTGTTTCATGTATTCTAGATTTTGTTTATATTCTTCATCAAAAGCTTCTCTCCTTTCCCTGGGTTCCTATATTCTTCCATTTGTGTCTTCTTGAGGATTACCCAGCATTTCTTTTTTTAGTCTTCTTATATCATGCTTTACCTGAGTTAGAATTTCAGATTTAAATTTGTTGATGAGGTCATGGAAGTATTTATTTCCGTTGAGGCCGTGTTTAATATTGCATGTTTGCTGCCCTCGATCTCCTCTGTATTTACCTCTCCTGGACTTATTTTCCCTGGGTCAGCGGTTGAGGCTTTTTGTTGTTTCTTTGTCTTGTCATGTTTCTGGTTTCTTTCAGACAGGTGGAGACAGAATGGTGGAGGTCTCAGGACCTTTTCATATTGCTTACAGTTTTTCTGACGCGTACTGGCTAGGGGATTGCTGCCCTCTCCAGTTTGCTGTTGAGGTGCACGCAGGGGCGAAGTGGGCCGGCCCCTCCCCTCTAAGCCAGTCAACAAGTGAGTGTCTTCAGCACGTTAGTGTGTGCCCTGCAGGTGTCACAGGTTCGGGACAGCCTCGTCCCTGGCTATTGGGTCCCAACCAGGAGTGTGGTCCAGCCCAAGCAGATCCCACCAATCCACTTTGGGCCAGGAGCCACTGACTGATGCCACTTCAGTTGTCAATTCAAGCCTGTCCTGCCCAACTGCAATAAGTCATCTAGCTGGTCACCCCGCTCTGGGGAACTCAGTTCTCATCACTCACCAAAGTCCGTGCAGCTCAATTCATGGGTTCCACTCCCTCTTGTGGCACCTCCTCCTGCCAAGGGTCTCGGGCTCACCAATCCCTGCTTTCTGCAGGGCCATGACCTTGGCTTGATTGTGAGTCACCTAGTACAGTGACGGGAGCATGCCTAGCTCCAGCCCTCCATGCACGCTTCTTCTTTTTCTTTTCTTTTTCTTTTTCCTCAGTTTCTTCCTGGGTCGTGAGAATTCCTCTGCTTTCATCTGGTCTTCTCCATGGTGTTAGATTCTAGCTTCTGGGATGTTTTTCTCGGAGAGGCTCCCTGTCATGCTACCTATCAGTCAGCCATCTTTTTCTCACTATGTGGTATTTAAATGTGCATCTGATTTACTTAGCATTGTGGTCTCAAGGTGAATCCATTTTCCTCCAAATGACTCAAGTTTGTCGTCCAGATGGCGAAGTAGTAAATAGCAGTTTCTTTTTTCATCTCCTGAGGGACATGCAGGCTGCCTGCAAGGTTGTTGTAAGTTGTGCTGCTATAAACTTGGGTATGCAGGGATCACCGAGGTATGTTTAACACTTTCAAGAAGATGCCTAGAAGAGTAGCAGCTAGATAAATGGAATTTCTATCTTTAGTTTTTGCGAAGTCTCCGCACTGATTTCCACAGTGGCTACCCCAGTCTACATTCTCACCAGCCACGAAGAAATGTTCTTTTTCCCCCACAGCCTCACCAGCCTTTGGTTGGTTGATGTCTTGATAGCAGCCATTCTTTCTGGAGTGAAATGCACTGTCAGTGTTATTTCAATTTGCATTTCTCTATTGTTGAGCATTTTTTCATGTTTGTATTTGCATTTCTTCATCTGAAAAGTGTCCATTCATTTCAGCTGCTCGTTTTTTTTTTTTTGTTGAGTCTTTAAATTTGGGGGATCTAATTTTTTTAAGGTTTTCTATATATTCTAGGTATTTCGTCTTTTGAGTAGTAGCTGGCAAAATTATATTCCCTTTTCATAAGTTGTCTCTTCACATTGATGGTTGTTTCTTTTTGCCGTGCAGAAGTTTCTGATGTGATCCATTTGTTGATTTTTTTTTTTTTTTGGTCTTTTTGAGACAGAATTTCATTGTGAAGTTCAGTCTGGCCTTGAACTCACATTGCAGTCCAGGCTGGCCGTGAGTTTTCAGTGATCCTCCTGTCTTGACCTCCCAAGTGCTGGGATTACAGGTGTGCAGTGCCACGCCTGGCCCATTTGTTGATTCTTGGTAGCATTTCTTGTGCAGCTGGGCAGATGCTAGTTTTCTGTACATTCCTTCAGATATTTGAAATAGCAATCATGCACTAACAAGTTTTAGTTCCTTGAACCCTTCTCAAATGATTGGTTTCTAGAAGGACTTTTTAATAATAATTAAACGTTTCAGGCACAGAAAATGGAATAGGTATTCATTACTCTTATGTTGAGAAACAAAATATTGTAGATAAAATGAAAGCCCCACATCTGTCCATAGTGATTTCCTGATGTGACGCTGTGCAGATCGCATGCCACCGGTCACACTTCATCCAGGTGCACAGCTCTGCTCCGTGTGTCTGTCACTTACATGGCTGGCACACTGCACATGTTTTTCTGTCTGTATCCAGCACGCAGTGTTGAATCCAGCTGGTTAACTTACCGCCACTTCTGTGTGTGTGTCACTGCCATTTGCAAATTTACTCATAGCTATTTTGAAATACACACTACTTCATTAGAGTCACCTGCTTGTTATTGACCTGCTAAAACTTGGTACCTTGACAGGCACCTCCTCATGGGCTACCTGTCTCTTTGATGAGTTTGACTGTTTAGTTCAGTGAGATTATGTGGTTCTTGCTTTCCATGCCTGGCTTATTTTATTTAGCACAGTGGCCTCCCAAGTTCATGCATCTTGTTTGCAAATCACACTTCTTTCTTTATGGCTGCATAGTATTCCATTGTGTGTGTATACCACATTTTCTTTATCCATTCATAGCAACCTAGTTCAGTGTCAGATTTTGCTCTTGTGAGTTGTATGGCTTGTATATAGGTGTTCTCCCAAAGCCTCATGCAGTCGTGGGTGGGCTTCACAGAGATGGTCAGATCTAGGGTGTGTAATGTGGGATCAGATTTGCGATGCTAAATTAAGTGTGAGAATGCTACCAGGTTGGCAGGCTGAATCAGGTGTAGGGGACAGAAAGGGGCTCGTCACCGGCTGCTTGTTGCTTGTTGCTTATTGCTGCTGCTGGTTGCCTTCTGCCTGCACAGCAGTGACCCTTGGCCCTGTGCTACCCTGCCTTGGCGCCAGCCAACTTCCACTGAAACTTCTATACACTGTGAGACAAATAAACCTCTGCTCCTTTAACTTTGGGTGTTGGGTATTTTTATCTCAGCCATTGAAAAGGCACAAATGGTAGGTAACAAACAGGAGCACAGACGTCCTTTCAGTAAAGTTCAGCTCCTTTGCATATGTGCTCTGCGTGGGGACCACGGGTGCACTCGCGGTTGAGAGAACTCCGTGCTGTTTTCCACAGTGGCTCACGGTGCACCAGCTGTGTGCAGGTTCCTGCTCTGAACACCCTCGCTGACGTCTATCACTCGTCACCTGTCTTTGTCTTTTCCTTCGCTCTCCCTTCTTTCTGCCCCATCTCCCTCTCCCCTCTTCATCTCCCTTTCCTTTTCCCTCTCCCCTCCTGGTCCTCACCCCTCTCCACTGTTCAGCCCCAGGGCCTTTCCCTCAGCTCCAGCCAAGCCCTTTGTGTTTAGTGAGACGGGGTCTCAGTTGCTCAGTCTGGGCCTCACTTCCAGCCCTCCTGCCGCAGCCACTGCGCCTTGCCTGCTACCATTTATCCTTCTGATCATGGACATTCTTGGAAGTAGGAGGTAGTATTGGTGGTTTGAAGTATGAGCTAATATTTGTGTGCTTTTTTTGGAGAAATGTTTATTGAGGGCTTAGGCCCATTTTAAAAATGAGACTTTTCTTACTCTTGAGTTGTATTCTTTAGATATTTTGGATATTAACTCCTTTATTCTAGGGTGTTACTATGTGGCTATTATGAATGAAATTGCTTCCATTTCTTTCTCAGCATATTATTATGTTGAATTTTGCCAAATGCTTTTTGTAAACCTGTTGATGAACAAATAGTCTTTTATCCTTCATTCTGTTTATGTGATGTGTTGTGTTTATTAATTTGCATGTGTCAGACCATTTTTGTATTGCTGGAATGAAATCAACTTGGTCATCCCAGGGCCTATGCCCTAAACTACATACCCAGCCCTTTAAAAAAAATTTTTTTTTTTTTTTTTAAATTTTCAGACAGGGTTTGCAAAGTTGCTGAGTTGTCCAGGCTAGGCCTGAGGTTGAGATTCTCCTGTGTCACCCTCCTGAGTAGGTGGGGACACTGTTGTAAAATCACCAGTGCCTGGCTTTGAATTTTTGAGACAGGACTTTGCTATGTAGTTCAGGCTAGATTTGAACTATATAGACCAGGTTGGTCTTGAACTTGAGGCGATCCTCCTGCCTCAGCCTCCTGAGTGCTGGGACTACAGAAGTGCAGCACCATGCCTGTCTACATCTACTTTCATCAAGGATATGGTCTGTAGTTTATTGTCCTTGCTAAGTCCTTGTTAGATTTTTGTAACAGTATAACACTGGCCTTACAGAGTAAGCTTGGAAGGGACCTCCTTTCAGTCTGTACAAAGATGGTCTTTTTTAAAGGTTTGTGTTAATACTGTTTGGACAATTAAATGCTATCTTGTACTCTGAGTAACTAAAAGATAATAATACACAATGTATTAACCATTGTTACCCTCTTACTAACTTGTTTTGAAGTTTTTTTCTCTTTAAAATAAAATGTTCTTTTTTAAGTTGGGTAAAATTCAGCAGTGACACGATGTGACCCTGGGCTCCTTTTTTTAAACTGTGAGACTTTAGTACTGATTCAGTGTCATCACTTACTAGTCAGGGTTTTTATATCTTCCTAGTTCAAGTTTGATAGGTCTTAGAAACAGAAATTTGCCTATTTCTTCTAAAGTTTCCAGTTTGTTAACATAGTTTTTCAAAATCATCCTTAATGATCCTTGCAATGTCTTCTCATATCTTATTTTTCAGGTCTTTGTTTTCCTGGTTAGTCTAGCTAAAGGTTTGCCAATTTTATCTTTTCAAAGAGCCAACACTTTCATCAATGTTTTGTATTTCCTTTTAGAATATTTCTGCTGTGATCTTTCTTTCTCTGTGCTAATCTTAGGCTTGGTATCTTTTTTGCTTTTCTGAGACCCTGAGATGCATCATTAGGTTATTTGACGCCTGTATCTTTTATGTAGGTGCTCATTGCAGTAAGCTTCTTAGTACTGATTTGCTGTGTCCCACAGGTTTTGGTATATTGTTTCCATTTTCATTTATTTGAAGAAATTTTTAAATTTCCCTTCTGATTTCCTCCATGACCCACTGTTCATTTAAAGTGTAATGTTTGGTCTCTGTGTAGTCATATAATTTCTTAAATTTTTCTTGTTGACTTTGAGTTTCTTTCCATTGAGGATCAGAAAAGATGTAAGATACAATTTCAGGGTTTTTCCATATTTTTTTTTGGAGGGGGCATTTAGGACTTGTTTTGCACACTAACATATGATCTATTCTAGAGGAAGTTCTGTGCACTGATAAAAAAAGCGTATCCTGCATTTTTTTTTTTTTAAATCAGTACTGGGGATTGAACTCATGACTCCGTGCTTGCAAGGCAGGCACTTATGCTTCTGAGCTAAATCCCCAGCCCCAATCCTGGAGTTTTAAGATTGAATGTTTTCTGTTGTTTATTTGGTCCATAGTATGATTCTTTGTAGAACTTTTGGTTTTGGCCTGGGTGATCTGTCCACTGATAAAACTGTGGGGTATTAAAATTCTCTACTGTGTGGCTGCTAGAGATGACTGCCATTAAAAAGAAACAGTACTTACTATAGGGACAAGAAATAGGCCTTAAGAGCATATCAGGAATCTGCAAGATCCCATTCCTCAGGCCTGAGGCTGCAGAAGGGTTAGGCCTTCCTTTGGGAAGAGAGCTCCTGGGACTCCTGCTTGGGAAAGGCCTTTAGGGAATCGATTCCCCAGGATTCATTTCACTCTGCCGAGCCGTCCAGATACTCAGCTTCCATGATCCAAGGGGGCCTGGCTGCTGCCCACGTGGCAAGTTCACTAGCTGCAATCTTATCTTCGAGGTCTGAGATTCTATCTTTACTTTTGTTGAGGTGGTTTTGGCAACTTTCAATAGAATTTTTGATTTCCTGTATATCTCTTTGAATCTGCTTCATGTATTGTGTTTCTTAAACTGTTCCTTCAGGGATTCTATCATTTTGCTTTGTTCCTCTAATTTTTTAGCTGTGTCTTCATTGGATGCATTCATTATTTCTTTCACTACTTTTATCATTTCTTCTTTTACCTGGGAAATTATTTCTGATTTGAGTTCCCTCATAGCTTCCTGTACTTGCTTCTTTATTTCAGTTGATATCATTTCAGGCATTTCAGGTATATGGCTAGTATATTCTTCTATGTATGTGGCTCCCAGGCTTTCTTGGGATGGGCTGGAGGTTTGAGATTGCATTTTGGTCTTTTGTCATTTTCCTTTACTTCCGTGTTTCCAGCGATGTTCTAAAGCTTTCCCTGGATGTGTTGGAAATCACCTCCTGCATCCTCTGCTACTGGGACATATGTGGCTTTGGCTCCCCTGGCATGGTGGGCCTGGTTTCCCTGGTTGAAAGAAGGTCCCAAGAACCTCTGGGACATAGTCCTGTGTCCTCGGGGGCTGGGCAGGCACCTAGCCGCAGGGTTCAATGGTCCCAAACTTTTCCCAGGCCTGCCCTGGTGAGCTGCAACTCACCTCGCAGTGGTAGCACAGGCCTGGCTCCCCTTTCGGCAGGCCTGGCTCCCCTGGTTGAATGAAGGTTGCTGGGCATGGTCCACTAACTTTTATTTTTCTACCACATTCCACTAATGGTAATTTCCCTAGCTTCATTTTTGTATTTTTTTCATTCTCTAATTCTTTGTAACCACTTAGTCTTGCCACTAAATAATTTTCATTTCTACAAGTTTAATTTTCCAGAAGTTAGTTTCCTCCTCGTAAATGTTTTACTAACTTCAGATATACTTTATAGTGTCAACTTAGTAAACTATCTGAAGTCCTTGGGGAAGTTGAATCTTACTGTGTAATGTGACCTTTTCCTTGGGGTGAAGTGTTTCCTTGTGTTTGACTTTGAACTGTGAGCTCAACTTTTTGGGTTTTTATACATGGGTATCTTGTATGGCTGATTTAAAGTGTAACAACCTAGAAAGAAAATTCCCTTTGCCCAAGTACCCCATAATGTCACAGGATTCCCAGACTGCACACGTGGTGTGAATCTGAATCCTAGGTGGTAAGAAGGCAGGTCTGCAGGTCACAAGTTCCCAGAAGCTGCTTTTGTTCTCTGACCTGAGTTCAAGCTGACACCACACTGCGGGGCAGACCACTGCTCCCTCCTGTACCCCTTTTCAAGGGCGAATCTGATCTCAGCCCAATTTCTCAACTCTCTGGGCCCAGGTTATTATCTGTAGGGTCCCGTGTAACCCTTCTGACCCGAGCATCCTGCTGAGAGGCAGCACCTGCTGTTACTTTACCTACGGGGCAGTCACAGGGTGCCGCCCCCCCACTAAACACTCAGCTTGGCCGTGCATCCCAGAGGGTGTTTGCTGAGTTTAGCCAGGGCCCTGACAGGTGCCACAGTCAACCTCTCAGGTTAGGTCGCCTTCTGCCATCTGGACACCAAAGTCTAGAAAGACACTTCGCCTTCCCTCATTGTGTCAGTTCACGAATTCACCAAAACTGACTCAGCTGTGCCTGAACTCCCCTGTGCACTAGAGGGATGGTGTTTCTCAGGAGACACAGCTGTCCTGGGCGCCCTCGGCATAAGCTCCTGTGGCAGGGACCAGGACTAACACCTGGCCCTCTCTGCCTGGAGCTGTGTGTGTGAGCTGTGAGGCAAGTGGTGGGGAAGAGGCGGCCCAAGGGAGCGCATCTCAGGTCCTCCTCTGTGTCAGGGCGGCTCTGTGAACGCGCTTCTGACCACAGCTGTGTAAGACTGGTCGCTAACAGATCAGAAGTGAAGCTCGTCAAGGTTATATAACTGCTCCAAGGTCACTGGCTTCACAGGAGGAACTGGCTATAAAAACCCGTTTTTCCCCCTACAACGGGTCAGTAAAGTCATACTGTGACAGGCCGGAAAATGAATCTTTCAGACCCTGCAGGTCGTGTGGCTTGTTTGTTCAGTTCTGTGTGGCAGCATTAAAGGAGCCACTGAGAAGCCAGCAAATGAGAGCAGCTGTGTTCCCGTAACACCTTAAGGACACCAAATTTTGATTTAATGTGATTTCCACATGGGACAAAATACATTGAGTTTTTTAATCATATAAAAATGTAAAATCTGCAAAAACAGGCAGCAGGCTGGATCTGACGACCCTGGTTCACTGATCCCTGCTCTACCTTGCACCCTGGTCTTGCAGGTCAGGCTTCCTGTCCTGGCTCAGGAAAGACATGGATAAAAGAGAATGGGCCAGCAGGGTGTGGTGGTGCCTGCTTGCAATCCTTGCACTTAAGCAGCTGAGGCAGGAGGATTGCTGCAAGTTTGAGGTCAGCCTGGGCTACGTGGTAAATGCAGGCCAGCCTAGACCCCCATCTCCAACCCCACCCTCTCCAAACCACCCCCAGAAAGAAAACAAAAGTGGGACAGGGTTGTTTTGAGCCACGCTGGTTAGAGGGTTTGTTGGTGACCTGTCCCTGTACATATTTCCATGTCTTATTCCAATGTTAAGGGTCTTTTCTCATGCCTTAGCCTAAAGCCACAATGGAACTGAGTTACCACTTATTTTCAGATGTCCTTTAGTGCTCACTAGCTGACATGCAGTAGGCGCTCGGTAAGTGTTTATTAACTGACAGACCCCAGTGGGCCACCACCGAGCGCTGCCCTCTCCCCTCCCAGGCCGTGCTCACCATGGGCAGGCACAGTGGGAAAGCAGCTCCAGTGCACCAAGAGCCAGCAGCAGGCAGGCCATGTGTGACCTGAAGTCACCGTTTCCTTCCAGTGAGCTAAGGGTCAGCTGAGAGCTCCCGTGGCCCTGTCCATCTCCCTTCTTGCTCTGTGGCTGCAGCCTGTGCTCATGAACACTAAATCTGCCTCCCCCCTTCTCCCCTAGAACCACTTTGGTGACCTGGATAGAGGCCACTACACTGCTTTCTGTAGGAACTCAGTCACCCAGGCCTGGTACAGCTTTGATGACTCTCGGGTCAATGAGATTCCAGCTACCTCGGTCCAAACCACCACAGCCTACCTCCTTTTCTACAGCTGCCAGCCCTTCTCCAAATCGACACAAAAATCCAAGAGCTAGGAAAGCAAAGGCTGCTTCCTGAAACGCGAAACATGCGGTCAGAAAGTGCTGGTGAGGCTTTGCTTCTTCATTAAACTCTTACAACTTACTCGTGTCACTGATGTCCTTTCATTCTGTTCTGCAGCCTTTATGAGACATGGCTACAGCAGAAAAGACACGGGAAAATACAAAGCTCGTGGGTGGAAGCCTCAAAACAGTACGGATTCCACACTGAGTTCAAATTCCAAAATTTATAGTGTTTATTCTTGTGGATTTTAACCATAAACTGTCTCAGTTATATAATACACACTCAATGCATTTAAAAAAAATTTTTGACACAATCTTGCGATGTAGCTCAGGCCACCTTCAAACTCATGGTGAGCCTCCTGCCTCAGCCTCTTGAGTGCTGCAATGAACAATCTTCTAAAGATATTTCACAGAGCTGTACTCCAGCACCACCACCACCTTGGGCTGGGGTGCAGCTCAGTGGTGCAGCGCTTGCCCAGCATGTACCAGACCTTGGGTTTGATCCTCAGCACTGAAAAAAATTTTCTTTGCTCAGATGGCTCTGTCAGCTTTGGGATGTGACCTAGTAATTTAGCTAAGCTCAACACCTTTCCAACCAGCTACAGATAACAAAAATGTGTCAGCTTTTCCATTAAACACCCAGGGTCTTGCCCTCTCCAAGGGTACATTCACCAGGCTGCATTCTGGCACTGGTGAGCTCTCCACGGGGAAGGTTTCATGTGTAGCAACCCAGCCCCTGAGGTCAGTGCTAGGTCCCAGCTCCCGCTTCCCTGCCACGCAGCCCACTGTGCAGGCAGCTCGCCACATGCTCGCTCTGCAGTCGGCCCCGCTCCTGGCCCTTGGACCTCAACCCCTAAGAAGTCTACTCTGGAGAGGTCAAGTCAAGGGGTGGGGGGGTGTTGTCTCTTAATTCCAACATCAAGGATTACAAATGCTGCACACAGTGCTGGCACCACATGGAAGAATGGAATCCCAATTCAGGAGGATCAGGGAGCTGAACTTAGAACCAGAGTGATGGGCTACAGAGTGGGGGTGTGAGTGTAGATAGATAATGCATGTGTGCATGAGCCATGTAAGATGTAAAACCTAGGAGGGGAGTGGGGGAAAAGCAGAATCCAGTGTGTCATGTACAGGCACCAATGCCCTATGATGAGTGTGATATTGTGAATATCTAAAACGTACCAATACACTTAATTTTAAAAGTCTAAAATCTAAAACCACCATAGGCTCTACTGGCCTATACTGATTATATACCATTAAAGACAGAACACTTACAGAATTTTAAATTATTTTTCTCATTAAGATTTTAATGTAGTAATGAGATTCTCATTTTTAAAAAATTAAAGAAAGTTTTTTAGAATAAAGATTTAGTGCACAAATACAGCCCAAAGCCAACAGAAAAATAGTTTTGCCCTGTCATTTCCCTAAGAAAGCACTACAGTTACTCAGGATAGGCCAAAAAAACTAAAATGCAGTCCTCTGAGCTCTAGGCTTCACAGAGAGAACACGTTAAACTATGTACATCGGTCTGATGTGCAAGTGTGCAATAAATATGTACACATACATTCCTACCTGCTTTCCATCATCTAGAGTCTCGGAGACCAAGCCGGGGTTAGAAATGTGAAAAGGCCATAACAGTGAAAGGGGAAATGAAGGTTACAGTGGTTCTTTGACCAGTAGTATAATAATGCTTTTCTAGTTAATTAGTTTAACTTTGGAGCAGACTAAAAAAGTTTTGTTTTGAAATAACTGGTACCTGGAAGGGCTGCTTACTGTGATACTTGCTAACACTGCCTGTCAGTTCTGGAATAGCGCTGGCCTGAACGATGAGAGTGCTAGTGACAGCTCCCCGGGCCTAGGACCCTTGTTCAGCCGGCTGCCTGTTACCTCATAGGCATTTCACAAGTTGTGTTGCTTAGCCTTTGAGAAGCTAACTAGCGCGTCACCTGTGTCTCCTTATGTGGCTACATCAACTGTTCGTGGTCCCAGTGAAGTATAAAAGAGAATATATGCCGCTGATGACTTCACAGAAGAAACAGAGATATCAGAAACTTCGTGATCATCAAACTTAAACCACCGCTGTCTCGCTGCGTTTTTACAGTAAGCAGTATAGTGGCCTCCGTCCAGTCCGCCGTAGTGATTCTGTGCAAAACAAGACGGAATGTCCATGAAAACAACCAGTCATCTCATCTCAGGCTCATGCTGCTCTCATTCTCCTGGCTAAAGGGTCACTTGAAACTCCTGTTTTATTAGTTTTCTTTGGACAAAGTCTGTAATTCAAGGAGATACTTACTGAAACTGAAAACAAGTTGTATTTCTTCAGATTGTTCTTTGGACCAATAACATACTGTGACAAGTCAAGATTTTCTAGTGGGAAGTCCACTGACGTCTGCAATTTCTGCTTCCACCTGCCATCATAGGAAAAACTGCGGAATACAACATTACAGGAGTTATACTCAGACAGCAGAATAAACCCTCACTCATCAACAGCTGATTTTTAGCCATGACCTTAAAGTTCATTTCAAGTCTAAGATGCAGAATTTGAGTGGTGGAAGGACCTTTTGATTTTACAGTGAGGAAACTGAGGTTGTGACACTTTTGAGGTCAGCTGGCATGGCAGAGGTGGGTCCACAAGAGGGTCCCCGACTCCTCTGCAGGCTAGAACTATTAACAATCCTTCTCCAGAGGTGACCGCAGGTCTGGAACATGGACCAACACAAAGAGCCCAAGGAGAGCCACTCCTTGGTACTGCTGGGCAGGCCAGAGCCAGACATTGACTGCAGGTGACCTTGCACTCAGAATGATGGCGTCTCTGTGTAGCACATTCTGCTCCAAATACTGACACACTGGTGTAAGACAGTTATTTCCGAATTATTCTTCATGTCTGTGGTGACATGGATTGAACCGAAGGCTTGACGTGCTAACCAAGCACTCACTCACTGAGCTATATAAGTGGCCTCTGAATCATTGTTTAAAAACTGCTTTTGGGAACTGCTGGGGTAAGATGGTGGGACAGAAGTATCCTTTGTGTGAATCTGTAAGAAGAGTTACAGGTGAGATCAAAATATACAGTGAGTATTTAAAAACATATTACATAGTAAAAAACATTGTCATTAGTCCCCTCAAAATCCTCCCCCTCGTTTTGATCACATTTATCCTGTTCATGTCACTTTCTGAAGCAGTCCTGGGGCTCTCTTTGCTGCACGTCCTTATGGCGTGTGATAAAGCACACAGTGCTGGGGCCCAGTGCCGTCGCAGGAAGGGCAAGCTCGTACAGACATGACGCTGTGCCCTCATCCACCTCATCTGCCAGATCTGGCACCGCGCAGCTTCTGGCTCTTTCCCAAAGTCAAAATGACTGTGAAAGAGAGGCATTTTGAATCAATTCAGGACACTGAGGCAGCCAGGACAGTGCAACTAAAGACCCACAGGAAGGATGACTCCAGAGCTGCTTCAGAAAGTGGCAAGAACCACAGGATATGTGCGTTCAAAGTAAGGGGCCTATTCTGAGGCGATCTGTGACACTGTATCTTTCTGAAATGAATTTAAAAAATTAAAACACTACATTTTTCAGTCATACCTCATATATTGTGAAAGAAGAAGAGTTGTGGGGATCAAGAAGTGACAGGAAAGCTAACAAGTTTAAGTGTACAAGTATGAAGACAATAGAGAAAAGTACAAAACAGTCCCCAACGCCAACCCTGGGAGGGCAGAAGACCCACAGATAAACAAGTGACCGACAGCTCGGGCGGAAGGCAGAGGCCGCAGTGACTGTTCACTGCAGCCCAGCAGGGGTGTCTACTGTGATGGCAGTTCATCTGTCAGAGGGCACTGCACTGCTGGCTGTGTGTCTGGGTGCTGTGACCAGCAGCCAATTAGGGGACTTATGGTTCAGAGTCACAGGACACCCACATTTTACCACTCCTGGTCTCTAGGGATACCAGATGCAGTGACTAGGTGGGAGGGCTGTCTGTGGACCCTTGGGGAGGTGTAAGCATCAGGGGTTCGAGGCTGCAGAGGGCTCCAGGGCAAGTGCCAGGATCAAGGCTCATGGGCTGACGAGCCAGCTCCCTTGCCAAGGGCCATTGCTCTCTGACAACTGATGTGTCTAGGCTGTGCTGCTGGGATCCCTGCCTGGCAGTAGGGCAGCTACCCGGCTGTGCCAGCAGAGGCCACAGGGATGCACAGGGCCAAACCTGGACAGCCCTGCCTCAGTGGACACCACAGGCAGCAGGCCTCGCCAGCTGGGAGGTGGGGAAGGGCTCAGCACCTGCATGGTATGGCACTTTAGCAGTGAGAACAGGAAGTACCAGAGGCTCCAGGTATGGCTCCCACAGAAAACACCTGGACACAGAGGATTTTCTTTTTCTTTTTTTTTTTGTGCCAGGGATCAAACTCACAACCTCACGTTTGCCAAGCAGGCACTTATGCCACTGAGCTAAACCCCCAGCCCCTATAAGAACATTAGAATTAATTTTTTTTGTACCAGGAATTGAATTCATGACCTCATGCTTGTCAGGCAAGCTCTTAAACCACTGAGCTAAATCCCAGCCCTGAGGATTTTCTTTTTAGTTCTTTCTTCCTCTGTAAAACAAGCTAATTGTATTTACTTTTTAAATTGGATATTGTAGCTTGTTCTCCTCTTCCTTTTTAAAAAACACTTGCTGCTGCTCCCATTGCCCTTTTCCTACCCCTCCACTTTAGTAATGCTTTGATCTTGTATTACTTTCTAGCCTTTTAGGTGCGGTTACTGCTGCTGTCCCTTCCACTGTGAATGGTGGTATAGGTAGTACTTTTCACCACATGTCATATCTGGTTTGTCAGTGCTGTCATTACTGCAGATGGTCTCTTCCTCTCTGAGTGTACTGGGGGTCAAGCCCTCAAAACAAAAGACCCTCAGGTCCACCCCAACAGATACACAAGCTCAGCACAAACAGAGAAGTAGGAAAGACATGGTGTCGTGACTCCTTCAAAGGCCCATTACTCCTCCGTGACTGAATGCAGAGACAGCAAAGTAGATGAAACACTAAACAGAACTGAACAGCTTGGTTTTGAATGATTAATGACTTCAATGAGGATACAAACACACAGCTGAGTAACTTCAGGAAGACAGTGCAGACTATGAAGAAGCACTCCGACAAAGAGAGGGATTCTAAGGAGACCCAAACAGAAATTTTGGAGTGAGTTTACCTTGGCTGAAAGCATCACCAATACATTGGATAAAGCACAATACAAAATTTCAAGCTTGAAGACAAGGTTGACAAATTATCACTTAGCAACACAGTGATAACAAAACATCCTAGAACCTGGACACAGTTAAAAGAGCAAACTTAAGAAATTTTGATGTAAAAAAGAAAGTGCCATGGAAAAAACTAAAGGGACAGAAAATTATATATATATATATATATATATATATTCTTTTTTTTTTTATTCAGTGAAAACAGCAGAAAATCTTACAAAATATAAGGACATCCAAGCACAGGAGGCATGAGGAACCCAAACAGGCATGATCAGAAAAAAACCTCCCCATGCCATGTTAAAGTTAAAATGCCAAGAGTACCAAACAAGGAAAGAATACTGAAAGCTGCAAGAGAAAAAGGCCAAGCCACTAATAAGACAGAGCTATAATGGCCAGGAGGGCAAAGAATATATTTATCAAGCCTTAAAAAAAAAAATTGCCAACCTAGATTACTATAACCAGCAAACTATTCTTCACAACTGAAGGAAATTAAGACCTTCCAAGGTTAAGTGTAAACTAAAGGAATTCATGACCAGTAAGCTAGCACAGCAGAAAATAAAGAAACCTTACACATAGAAGAGGTAGACAAGCAAATTAAAATTAGGAAAAAATCAAACACTAGAAAAAAATGACAGGAATTAGTGTATACCTTTCTATAATAACTCTGAATATAAATGGTATTCATTCTCCAATTAAAAGACACAGACTGGCTAACTGGATTTAAAACTAAGCCCCAATCCTTTGCTGCCTGCACAGAACACACCATTAAAGACATACATAGACTAAAAGTGAAAGGATGGCAAATGATATGGAATGGGATGGAAAGAGATGGATAAATGAAACCTAAAAACTAGCAGGAATAGGTGTACTCACATCCTACAAAGCACACTTCAAGACAACATTAGAAAAGACAAAGAAGGCCACTACCTATTGGTAAAGGGAACAATCCCCCAAGGGGATACAACAGTTGTAAACACATGTGTGCTGAACATTGGTGCATCCAATTTCATAAAATAAATTGCACTTGAAACACAGGATTTGACATACTAGTGGGTGACACCATTATCTCAATATCCATTCTTATCATATTTGTCTGGATAGGTCATTCTAGACCAAAAAAAAAAAAAAAATTAAATTACACCATACATCAATCTATGGAATACTGCATCCAACAACTAGAGAATATGCATACTTTACAGCAGCTCATGAAATATCATACAAAATACTTAATAAAAGTTTCTTGCAACATTATCAAATCAAGAGATGAAATATGTAATCAACAGTGAATGAAACTATACAAACATAGGCAGATTGAACAGTTCACTTGGGTCACTAAATCTCAAGAAAAATTTAAAAAGTCATAGAATCAAGTGAAAATGGGACACAGCATACTAGAATCTCAAGGGAAGTTTATGGCTGTGTGTACCTGCCTTCAAATAACCAGTGATACATTTCAAGGTCTTCAAAAAGCAAGAACAAACCAAACTGACTCAGAACAACAGAAAGAGTAAAGAGCGGAGTTACTGAAATAGAAACTGAACATACGTAGAGTCAGTAACACAGTGAGTTGATTCTTTGAAAACAAAATTGATAAACCCTCACCCAAACTAAAAGATGACATAAACTAATATAACTGAAGGTGAGAAGGGGTCAGTTTCAACAGACACCACTAAAATCCAGAGGATCATTTTCAAAAGAAAATTTATATTCCAGTAAATTGAAGAAAGTATAAGAAACAAACTTCTAGAGACACATGACCTACTAACTCTGAATCAAGAGGACATAACCTAAATAGCAGCAATAACAGATGTCCCAACAAAGAAAAGCCCAGGACCATGCAGACTCAGTGGTGATTACTGGACTTCAAAGAGGAGCTAACACCAATGTGCCTTGAACTATTCCATGAAACACAAAGAGGCCAAACTAATTCTATGGGGCCAATATTGTCCTGGTACCAAAGCCAAGTTAGAACATAACAAAAAAGGAAAATTACCAACCAACATTGCTGATGAATGTATCCACACACAAAATGGATTTAGTAAGACATTAAAAAGATCATACATTATTACCAAGTTGATTTCATTCCAGGGATGCAAAGATGGTTCAAAATATAAAAATCAGTAAAAGTAATATGCCCCATACACAGAATCAAGGATAAAACTACATGATCAGTCTTGTCACTGTTTTGATTCACTTCACTACTGTGTTTGTTTGTTTTGTTGTTTTGCTGTACTAGGGATGAAACCCAAGACCCTGTGCTCTGCCACACAGGTGCTGTGCTGCTGAGCTAGATCTCCAGATCCTGCTCTTAAAATTAAAAAAAAAAATAAAAAAATCTGAGCAAAAACCATCTGCATTTAACACTGGGATCATTAACATATTTTATCTTTAAAACAATTAAAAACTCAAGTATTTCATTTTTAACACTACTTAATCTGCTTGGCTGTGCTTAATGTTTGCATGTTAAATTTTAGCTGCCACTGTACTTTGTGTTAGAATTATACTGTACAATTCCACAGTTCCATTTGATGTAATGATTGAAAGTTAAAATCTGAGATGCAGTCATTAGGCAGTGAATCCCACACACAAGCATGACATGGGCGCTGTCACTCTGGGTTTCTGCCTTATGTCCCTAGGACTCCCTAAGCAAATATGCCTAATAACCTGTGTCATGTTCCCTCAGCAAACAGTGCAGTAAGTGTGACTTACACAGGACTCAGAATTCCTTCACTGAAATCTTACAGAACAGGGAGAAAATTTGCTTGGTTACCGTTTCAGATGCACTAAAAGCACAGGTGGCAGCTTCCAGATTTCTATCTTTTTGAGAGAATCCCGCCGTGCTCTGCAATGACTGCAGTAAAATCTGTTGTTGTCTGTGAGTTTTTCTTCTTTGGAAAATAATCTAAGGCAATCCTGGTGGGAAACATAAGCAGCAGATACTCAATAATTCACTTCTTCACACAGTATCACAGAGCACCTCTTCAGTGAGCTGCACTGCAGAGTAAGTTCACACAGGAGTCCAGACCATGAGAAACTGAGCCTGGTGAAGGGCAGGCACTCTGGGCCAGGATGCGGGCAGCAGGACTCGTGCACTATGCCCGGCAGGCCGGGGATGGAGGCGCTGCAGGGAGCAAGACTAAGTGCACCAAGGGGCCTGTGTGCAAAGGAGGTACTGACTCGATCTGCTCACCTCAAACACGTTCTGTAAAAAGGAGCCTAAGCTAAAATCAACACACAACTTTGCAAGTTAACTTTTACAACTTCTTAAAACTGCAGGCGTTTATGGGATGGGGGTGCAGCTCAGTGGCAGACTCCTTGCCTCACATGCACAGGGCACTGGGGTCAATCCCCAGCACTAGGAGACAGGAGGCGACAAAAGGAAGCAAGGAGACAGCAACTTTTAACGTATTATCAACTCTGAGAGAATATGCAAGCAGAGGCAACTTTTAGGAAAGGAACATTTTTAAAAAGGAATCTATCAGGTGTTTATGGGGTAACACCTGGAAATGAGCTGCCAGAGAAAGTACCTCTCTGTGTGCATCCAAACAGCATTTTACCCAAATTATCACCTCATGCCACTGAAACTCACCTGCAGTGTACATTTGCTGGTGGAGGCTAGTGGGAGAGACAGATACATGAAGGCCTCAAATGTCCTGGATTTTCTATGACACGTGAGGCACTGCACTGTGGATTTGAACTGACCCTGAAAAAGTGCAACGATAATGGATTCGTTGAGCTGCTTATGTTTCTGCCAAGCATGTTCTGCAGCTTTGAAGTCATCAAGATGATCGTTGTTTTCTTCTTTATGTCTCTTCCGGTTATCAGCCTGAAAATAAGATTATTTAAGCTCTGTGTTAATACATAAAAGACAACATTTAAATACATAATCAAAAGATTCAAATACTTTCCAGACTTGAAAACACTTGTTGTATTCCTAAAAGAAATCTTATATTAAGTGCTACAAAAAAATAATTCTAGCCAAACACAAAAATACCGCTTTATTAAATGGATGTAACTTGCTGAATTTCTTAATATATTCTCTTGAAAAGCCTAGTTTTGAAAACAGAAGATGTCCTACATAAAGCTGAGAATTAGGGCAGCAACTTCATTGCCCTTAGCCACACAAATGACATAAATACAGCCAATTACATCAGACACATATGTTCACAAACACAATCACAGTCAGTGGTATCTGACAAAGATGACATTGTGTGCAGAAAAGAAGCTACATAGAGACACATCTCTATAAAAACTATCATGAGAATCACCTGGTTACATGGGGTAATTCTTATTTTAGAAAATAAGTATGAGGATATAGTATAGATTACACAAACTATATAATAAATACATACACAATAAATACATAATAAAGATTCAAGCTATCTTTAATAGAACCATACTTATGATTTTATTTCACTTGTGGGTCACATATAACATCACTAGTAACTATTTTAACATTTGCAAACTGCTCTAACCTAACCTGTTAACTGTTAATAACTACAGATATGACTTTTCAAATACAGATCCAGCATCATTAATCTCTAAATCCAAAAATGCTCCAAAAGCAAAACAACCTGAGCACAAACATGATGCTACAAAGTGGAAAATTAAACACCATGAAACTGTTTCATGTAAAGAAATTATTTTAAAATACTGCATAAAACTAACTTCAGGCTATGTATATAAAACACATAGGAAACCTAAATGAATTCTGTGTTTAGATTGGCATCCTGTCCCCAAGACAGTGCATCACATATACACAAATATTCCAACCCCCGCAATCCAAAACCCAAAACATGTCTGGAAATACTTCACGTAACTTATTGGTTGTCAGATATTAGACTTATCAGATATATTTTATTACAGCTCCACACTTTAGTACATTCTCACTGTATCTGAATAAACTAAACAACAGCTGAATACTCACCAACTATAATTTATACTGAGCAACCCTAAAGAGCCTTGGAAACCTAAAATACCAAACCTCTTACTTTATTTAGATCTTCATGGAGCCCGTCCATGAGGAAGAGCAGTAGTTCTTGTGAGTCCTGCTGGCTGTATCCTGCGAACTGGTCATTGATCTTCCCGATGGTGATTTTAAAGTCTTTTGGGCTGATGTACCTATATTGTCCTGCCCACAGTGCTTTCATGATTATACCAAACTCTTCTGCCACTTCTCCTTTATGCCCCAACAAATTTGACCTGTACAAATAAAATTCAAGTCACTAAAACAGCAATAAAGAAAAATTTTGTGGTACAGTGGGTTCTTGATGTCAACATGAAAGCATTCGCTCACTATGGCCCTCCAGGAAGAGACCTGCAGGTGTGTTACCAAACACTCTTTGGGATCTTACTCCGCTTAGTTTTCCAGCTTGGTGCATTCTGGCTGCGATCACCATGCTGCAGTTTTATGATGGGGAGTTTCAGCCTTCTTGTACTGCTCTCTTCTACCTGTCTTTCAGACTTGGTTTTTCTCTGTATTTTTCTTGTGAATAAATATATTTTCTCTTTTCCTAATTAGATCTCTTCAGAGCTGAATGGTAGGGGCTATAGTTTGAACATGTCACCTCCAAAATTTAGGTGTTGCCAGTATGACAATGTTCAGAGATAGGCCCTTCTCTAATTCCACTACTGTGGAGGCCGAGGCAGAAGGATTACAAGTTCAAGATCAGTCTCAAAACAAAACTAAAATAGGCTGAGGATATAGCTATGTGACAGATCACTTGCTTAACATACACAGGCACTGGGTTCAATCCCCAGCACTGCCAAGAAAATACAAAACAGAGACAGGACCTCAAGAGGTGACTAGGTCCCAGGGCTTCTTCAAGAATGAGCTTGGTGTACTTAGACAAAGGCATGACAAGGGAGCTTGGCTGCTCTTGCCCTTCCACCAATGACATAGAGAGAGGCTGTAGCCACAAGGTGGCATCTAGGTTTTGGACTTCACAGCTTCTAGAACTATAATAAGTTTCTGTTCTTTATAAATGACCCAGTCTCAGGTACTCGGTTAAGCAGCACAAAATGGACTAAGACAGGAAGTATGGTTAGACTGCCCTTCCAACAGTGTACTGCAAAGGACGGGTGCTCACTCACCTGTTAATATCATCCTGGTAACAGTTTCTGTTGAAGTAATCAGCCAGATGTGGAGCGTTGCACAGGCACTGCAGGATCGAGTTCATGTAGCATGTGTTCCCTAAGTTCCGAAGTCCAGTGAGGGCTGGTCCCGAGCCTCCAAAGACAGGATTGAGGTTGCGAATCTGAGAGGCGGAGAGCCTGGAGATTTCGGCTTTGGGGTAGCACACTGGCCTAGAGAGACAGGACGCAATGAGAGGACGCCCCCTGCCTAATGCCCACACTCTACATCATAACCTTTGTCCTCAGTGCATCAGTGCCTGAGGTGCTGGCCCAACAGGGCGTTTAGTAACCAGGTCAGGCCTGCTCCTGTGCTAGAATCCAGCCTCATAACCTCTTAGGTGGGTCCCTGGGTGTAGAAAGGGCGTGAGAGATTCTCTGGTTTCTTATGAACTAAGAGCAGAGGATGGAGGCTCTAACGTTATCACCCGATCCCAGGGAAGTTAACAGTTTGAAATGTTCAAACTCAACCAGAGTGCCAAAGAATCACATGATATTTACCAATGGAGAGCAGACGTCAGAGGGTGTCTGGGGTTCTATAAGGTCTAGAGCTGAGCTGACCACGGGCAGGTTACTGTAACGGTGAGGAAACCATAATTGGCCTGAAAAGTCTGTGTCTGTTCAGTACTGACTTTTCTCTCTTTCTTTTTCTTTCTATTCCTTTCTTCCCCCCTCCCAACAAAGGAGACTTACTCTTGGCCAAGAATCGTAACAAATATTTTCAATCTATGGCTGGCTGACTCTCTGGATGTAGAACCTGTGGCTATGGAGGGCCCACTGTACTTCCACCTGATGAGAAGTGGTGCACGGACTTAAGACCCATCTCCTCACTCTACCTGTTAAAAGCCAGGAGCATCAGACACAGAAAGGGCGGAACCCAGGAAAACATCTGAGACGCCTCTGTGGAAACGTAAATATGGACACCGTGCTCCACTGTAAACAGGGTGGGCACGCAGGGAGGGAGGAGAGCAGAGGGACCGGCACACACGCACTCCCGCACTCCTCACTGCCACACCACAGGCTGCTGGCCTCGCATCCGGAGCCCAGGGCTGCCATAGTGCAAACTTGACACCTCCCTACATTAGGTCCCCAGAGGAGACCAAGAATCGCAGGAAGACTAAGGAAAACTTGGAGGCCGACTGCGGCACAGGCTATGAAGTGCACCAAGGTGCCAAACATCTTTTATCTTAGTACTCATGACAACACACGCCTGAATATTAAGTGACCACCTGGGAGAAGAACCAGGGATATCTTCATTTCCTTTTCCCCATGGGAAATGACAGAGTCCAAAGCAATTTCTGACTCTAACAGTACGGTGATCTATTTAGAGCCAGAGGTATTGGGCCGGGGATTTAGCTCAGCGGCATAGCACCTGCCTGGCAAGTGTGAGGTTCTGAGTTCAATTCCCAGCACCCCCCAAAAAAGAGCAGTGGTATTAATACTGCGCCTACATGGTTTGGGCCAGACTCACTTGTTCTCCCGGTTCACAGCTGGTGTCACTGCGGGCTTCCTCCTCTCCTCCTCCTGCACGGCCTGGGTGATGTCCGGGGAGGAGTAGGAGCGCTTCAGCTTGGACGGCTCCCTGTCCCGCTCAGCAGGAACCTGGGGCTTGGCTTTGTGAGTCGGGGGGGTAGAAGGAGGAACAGAGGAAGGAGCCATTTCTGGGGGGTACATATGGACTGTATTGGTGGGTGAATGGTAGTAACGGAAAGTTCCAGTGATTGGGTCCAGAAACTTAGATGGAAAACAAAAAGAAAAAAACCATTATATAGAAGCAACTTATTCCAAAGTACAAGTTGGAATAAAATTTATTTTTGGATTAAAAAGTAAAAAGCTAAATTTACTTTTGGATTAAAAAGTATGTGCTCCACCCCTTTGCTATACACAATGCCAGTCCCTAAAATAATTTCAATAAAACGGTGATACTTAGTTCTCTAATTAAACTTCCAAAGAAATTTAGGTTTTAGAGTAACACGTTATGATTATTAGTACTTGGTATTGGGGACTGAACTCGGCCTTCTCACTGAGCTACAAACCCACCCTTTTTTATTTTGAAACAGGGTCTCATTAAACTGCATAGGGTAGCTTCAAACTTGCAATCCTCCTGCCTCAGCCTCCCAAGCAGCTGGGTTTCCAAGTGTGTGCCACCACATCTGGCACATACACACGAATACTAAAGAATATGGCCAGAACGCTCAGGGTCTGCAGCCAGAACTCCAGGCGGGGTTAGAGAAATCTAACCCTGCAGGAGTCAGGAGAAAGCTATGTGCTCTTACACTGAAGGAAGAAAACTGCTTCTTCAGAAGGGAAGATGTAAAATAAAATTAAGAGACTTTTTTTTGTTTGTTTTAAAGAATACAGTAACTGCGCTGTCTCACGTTCTCCCTGTGCCTTTTACCTTGGCCCAGCCGGAAGGCAGTCCCGGGACAATCCTGCCCATTTCTTCACTCCGTGCTCTCGTCAAAGGCTCCCGTTGGGCCTGCTACGGGGGAGGAGATTTTTTTCAGTTAAAATGTGCCATTTATAAACTTAAGTTACTTGTGCCAGAGAACCAAAGAACCTTGCCTTGCGTGCCATATCATGTTTTAAAAACAGGTTCAAAGATAAAAAAATCTGTTTTTCTCCAGGTCTAAATATTACTACATTAAGAGAAGGAAGAATATGAAAATAAAAGGAAATATTATCATGAAAACAATATTCCAGGAGTTTCTAAAACAAAAGCTTTTTACAATGGTATCTGAAGGTCGCACGATGGCCACGGCTGCTGCCTAGGATGTGAGCGTGGTCACCTCCTGACAGCGGGAATCCAGAACCAACACTGCGCACAAAGATGAGGCACCGAAAGGGACGCGACTCGGTATGTGGGGCTTTTACCCAGGGCATGCACCCCTGCCCTTCTCTTCTAGAGAGACAGATCCCCTCGCACACCACCCGTACCAGGCCACAGTTCGAGCAATTAGAATCTAGCCCTCCTAAGCTGCAGTCCCTAAGGCACCCAGTCCTCTTTTATCTTCGGCACTCTCAAGTCTGGAGTGACAGGAGGACGTGGGGACGAGACTAAGCAACGGCAGGGACAAGGCAGAGGGAGAAGCCCTTCTACCGTGGTTGACGAAGAGTTCAATGTGGGGCCCAGACAAGTAGTTACGCATCACAGGCCATGCCAAGTCATTCTGCTTGACTCGGTGTCTTCTCCACTGCTTCACTCCCCAAAACACTGACGGAGCATTCGCAAGGAACTCGGGTCACTCACTGTACGGAGGCGCCCACCTTAACACAGTACTAGGTATTTCCACTTCTTTAAATGGAAAGTTATTAATAGAAAAGAAAAAGTCTCACCCAACTTCTATTTTATAGTCTTCCTGTCTTGAAATATAATTCCTTAAACATAAACATGTAACAGAATTTGCATGCTTGAAAAAAAATCAGTCAAAGGCAAGTGGGACAAATGCACAGCTGTACACAAAAAGACAAATCTAGACCCTCCTCTCTCGAGACACTGCCTCTCCCAGCCGTGCCCTGCGCTCTGGGCTCTCCAGGGCATGCTGGGCCTCTCTGCATGCTACATTTCCTCAACCACACACACCTATGAAAACGCTGTGTGAGGTTTAGAAATCAGGCACAGTAAGAGATTAACAACAGTAAAGAGAAAAATGGAACAATCACAGCAATAGACTATTGTAGAAGTTATTTAAAATGTATGAAGTGCTTATTTCCATGAACTTCTGTTTAATACTCTCAGGACATGGTTGAACCAGAGTACCTGAAACCAAGGACAAGAGAAAGCACAAACAAGGGGAAACTAAAGTATATACAAAACTAAATCAAAAGGAACACAGATCTAACTGTAAGAACACTAAGATTTTAAGAAGAAAACATTTTTCATTAGTTTTGACTTTGAGTCATAAAATTTCTTTAGATAAATTCCAAAAGCAGGAGTCAAATAAGAAAAACTGGCAAGCTGGACTTGCCCATAAAAACATTTGTGCTTAGAAAAACTCTGTAAAAAATGAGGAGCGGGCCAGGCCTCGAGGCATACACCTGTCACATCCTTCTACGCTCCAAAGCACCCATTGTATTTCCTCTCTCTCCTGCTCCTCATATCATGTAGTTTGTTTCAAATGTTTTTCTTGCATTCCTTTGTTCTCACCTCCCGTATCTAATAGTATAACAACAAAGCTTTATTAATCTTTATACAGTTACTCTATAAAATTACTGAATTTTTTACCATTAGCAGAGATACAGCTCATGATTAGTACATATGAACTGTAAGGCATTACCAGGGTTGTCTTAATGTTCACGTGGCCACTGGGATTTCTCCTCTAGAGCTAAGGGTGATATGTAATTGGCTTAGCGTACGTTACTATCCAGTTTGTCTTAGACAGTATCACTGTGGTTGATCAGTGTGGCACGCTTGTTGCTACTGATGGGTTTTCTCAGTAAGGCACATGCAGATCACCTTTGTGACATTAACAATACTAGAGCACTTGGTGTTGGGCCAATTACACTATACCCTCCCTTCCCAATGCAGCCAAGGTAGTCAGATCTTGGGGCTGATGCAGAGGACTACTTGGTACTGTACACACACAGGATGGACATCACTGAAAAGTCAGTAATTAACTAGCAGTGTCTTTACAAGAGTAAAGCATAAACCTTAGCACGAAACAAAACAAACAAAAATCAGAAAAGTGAGAAGACAAGGCAACAAAATGCCTTCCACAACTCCTGACTTCCCCAGAGACCACCCAGGAAGCACGAAGCAGTGAACAGCCAAAGTCACACACTTGAGTTACTCAGGATAACGGAGGTTAGGAAACACCAAAGATGTACCAAGCAGGATCACAGATGATGTAACTAAGCAAGTAATGGAAACAGAAACCAGAACGATCCAAGAGCTTTCAGAAGACACTAATAAAAAGCCAACTGACCTGAACAAAACTAAAAAAACACAAATGACCAGTTTAGCAAAGAATTAAGTCAATGAAAAGGTTTCAATCAGAAATCCAGAAATTTAAAAATTATATTCAAAGTATAGGCAGCTGAAGCTATCAATGTGAGGACAGAATTTTAGAACCAGAAGACAATGCCTTCAAAAACCAATTAGTCAGAGATCCTTAAAAGCAACAAAAGAACATGAAAAATGGATCCAACAGCTGCTAGATGCTGCAGAGACTAAGAGTAATTAAAGTTAAAAAAAAAATCAGAAGACAATACAAATGGCATTAAAAAAAACCCTATACACAGAAATAATGGAAATTCCCCAAATATAAAGAAATAAACAGAAAGGTAAGTGAAGCGCAGGACCCAAAGGCCATGACCAAAGAGAAGATCTCCATGAGACGTGATATTCAGCACCAGAAGTCCATCGCAGGGACAGAATCGTAAAAGCTGTGAGGAAAGGAATGATGTATACAGGTGAACATTAAAATTACAGCAGACGTCTCTGTACAAACCCTAAAGGCCAGGAGTGAAATGTTTCAAGCCCTGAAACATAACAACTTCCAACCCCAACTTAAGTATCCTGTAAAAACTTTCCTTCCAAGTTAAAGGAGAAATTAGGTATTTCTATGACAAAGAGCATCTAAAGAAACCCATGACCACCAAACCACCGCCACACAAAATTCACAACTATACACTAGAAAGGTACAAGCCAAAAATTCCAACAAGTCAAAAAGAATGAATACACCTGGCACAATAATACCAAGAAAAAATGGGGTACTACCAAATTAAAAAGCTCTTGCACAGTAAAGAAATCACACAGTTAATCTGTGTTTATGACAATTTGATAAAGATTTATAAAACAAATTTAAATGATATGCAGAAAATAAAAACTAAGAAGTGTGCTCTATTTTGCAGTCAAAATTCAAAACACATACTTTTGAGCCCCTTTGGAATTACCCCACTAAAGAGAAGGAACTGGGAGGTTTTGATGAATCAAAGAAAAAGTGATGAAAAGCAGAGCAGACTGTAAATACCGGTTTATAAAGGAGGCCAAGGGTAAAATGCTAATAATCAGCACTTACTGCCTGTGGCTTCACTGCACACTTTTATTTCAGTCTCATATGGTTTTGATGACCTTGAAAGGGACTGTGCTCCAAAAAACTTCAAGTACTAAAGAGAATATAAAATTTCATGTAGATCTAATTTCAGGAATGCAAAATTCATTTTTGAGTCTTCTTATACATCACAGGATCTTTAAAATGATTTGCTTTACCTTGTTTTTAAGTTGATCATGATAAAGGTTTTATTAGCAATACTTTGAACAAATTTATTCTAGAATAAATTACAGACTGCTCCCTTTTTTAAAGGGAACATACATGTCTAGCAATATAAATTTTTTCAATTGTAACAGGGAAAGTCCAAAGCTAAGTCACAATTAAGGGTTATTTAAATTTATAGGGATATTTGACACCCAAACATGAATGCTTTAAGATCTAAACACTGCTTGTCAGTAACAAAGCAAAATGAAATTGGCTGGCTTTGGACTCTCACTGTCCATCTGATTTTAGGCAGACACTCACTGTCTAAGCATCAGCTTTGCTTGCAAATTAAAGACCCAATGGGGTGCTTAGAAGGTTTCTGCATGGCAGCTCTATTTGTTATGTTAGAGGTTACCAGATACCTGTTCCCTGGGTAAGGTTGGCACTGGGATGAGTTGTTAATTCTGGTTAACTGCCTAACCTGCTGCTAGAGAGATGCAGATGCTGAAATTCTGTAAGACGGCATTCTGCCTCCTGTCAGAGGTCAATTTTCATACTAAAAAATGTTTTCTCATTTACGTGTCCATAAAGGGGATCTTAACTGTTCTTGCTATTAAAAAGGTAGCATGTAAAAGTCACTATTAATTGCATAGTGAATAAAGAAGAGAAGTACATGATTAAAGAACAGTTAACAGCAAAAATGTCCTCTAAAATTATGGGACTCCATTTTGGGTCTGTATCCAAAAGCAGAAAAAGGCAACATTAATGGGGTTCTTGCCAGTATTACTTGGGTAGATAAAGCTAGAAACAAAACACCTTTTATAAACCTGATCCAAAATATGATCACATGTACAGATATAATGTGGGCTTTTCCTGCTACTGGGGATGACCTGAGGGCTGCTTCCCCCTGAGCTACATGCACAGCTCTTTTTATTTCTTATCTCAGTCAGGCTTGCACTAAGTCACCCAGGCTGGGCTCCAACCTGTGATGCCCCTGCCTAGGCCTGCACCACTGTGCCCAGAGGTGGACCATCTTGATGTTAACTTGCACCACCTGATTTGACATGCATTCTTGCAAGATAGACTTTATCGTGCAAATACTGGCATCTAACTTCTCTGTGCTAAGAGGAAGATTATACTCTAGTCTTCTGCTGATCATACATCAAACACAGAAATGCAGACTGTAGCTACTTATCTCAGTTATTAAGAATGCACTGCATTTTCCTGCACAAATTCCACCACCAATTAATCATTTAATATACATCACTGGCCACCCTGAGGCTCTCAATTCAATGCCCAGTACTGCCAAAAAAAGCAAGGAAAGCAGGTGAGCAAACGCAGATAGAGGTGGACAGTGGACTGTCCCAGGGAAATCCATTTGCAGGCCTGCGTGTCAGGGAGGCCCTTGCCCAGCGTCTCCGTGCTCACCTTGCCTGCACTCCCGTCTCCCGGCACAGGCGCAGGGGCGTCTCCCGCTGGCTTTCTCTGCACTTCTGGAGTTGGACACCTTTTCCCCTGGTCGTCCACAGACTTCTTGGCGTCAGAAGTCTCGTGTTCACTTTTACTCTGTCTTTTCAATCCTGCTGTTTCTTTGCCCCTCTTTGCTGAGGGTTCTTTGTCTTCCTTCTTGGCTTGTTCACCCTCTCTCTTCTCCATTTCTTCTTTTGCTTTTTGTTGATTTTCTGGGATTTCATCTTCCGCGGCTTCTTGTTTTTTCCTGGCTTTCTGCTCTTGCTCTTCCCTCCTCAGCTTCTCTTTCTGTTCCTCCTGCTGCCTCTCCCGAAGTTCTTTTTCCTGCTTGCTCTTCTCCATGAGCAGAGCAGCTTCTGCATGAATCCGTGCTTTCTCTTCATCTGTCAACACAACAGCTGTCGGGGGAACCGCCGGCTTGGTGGAGCGGTCGGGGGTGGCTCTTCCACTCTGAGGAGACTGCTGCTCCTGGTCTGCATTCTCAGGTTTTACTCTGTGATCTTCAGGCAGTCTGACTGCTGGTTTTTTAGTGCGATCAATCTACAGAAACAAAAACAGCAAAATGTATAACCTTAGTTCCCAAAACCAAGCTGTGATAAAAGAACTGTCTCTCCACAGAGATGGCATCAGCCTGAACATCCACCTGTCAACTACTCAACGCCAGCTTCCTCATATGGCCAGACTTGAACGGGAGACTCAGTTTGACATTTTCAGTTTGCACATCAATTAATGTGCTCACACTGAGATGTGAAACTTAACACCACACTGGGTTCAAGTTATTTCCACATATCCACCTCCCACTCGCTAGCTCCATGATGACCATACACCTGAAACTCATGCTACGCTGGCCAACACGCTCCTCCTCTCTACTTCTGTTATCTGTATCTGCTCCCACAGCCAAGGCCACGCGGAGATCTCTCACACCAGGAGCTGCCCACCACCCACCCATCTCGTCTTTTGCCCTTCTAATCTGGTCTCCATATTGCCAGACTGAGTATTTCAAGATAAACCTGACCACGTTCTTCATATTTTAAATTGCTACCCACTGTATTTTGATTACATCTAAATCTTTATCATGGCCTGTAAGTCCCTGTATAGTCCTATACCTTATCTTATTTTCTTCCTTCTTTCCTTCTTTTCTTTCTTCCTCTTTTTGAGACAATGCAGTTCAGGCTGCCCTCGAACTTGCAGTGATTCTCCTGCTTCAGCCTCCCAAGTGCTAGTATTACAGGCGTGCACCGCTGTCTGGTAGTCTCCTATTCCATACAACAGCTATGCTTGCCTTAAAAAATATTCTTCAAAACTGTCAGGCTCCTTCCAACTCAGGTCTTTATATCAGTTGTTCCCCAGATAATGCCCACCCAGGAGGGTCATTGTGGGTTCCAGATCAGCCTGGGCTATGTGGTGAATTCAAAGCAAACCTGAACTACACAGTGGACCCCACCTCAAAAAACAGGTAAAATCTTCCCTCCTAGAACATAAGTTCTAAAAAGGTAGAGATTGTGCTGGGCACACAGTTGATAAATATGCTATTGAAGGAATGTGTAATCTAGTGCCAGGCATGGTAGTGTATGCCTGCAATCCTAGCACACTGGGAGGCTGAAGCAGAAAAACTGTAAGTTCACACCCAGCCTGGACAACTTAGTGAGACTGTCTCATGGTAAGAGAGTTGCAGACACTGGCTGAGCATGCAGGTCCTCTGTTCAATTCCTAGTACTGGGCAAAAATCTGTAACAATTTTGAATAGCTAAGAGACTACACTAGGCATGACGGCACATATCTGGAATTCCAGCACCCTAGGAGACCAAAGCCAAAGGATCCTAAATTCAAGCCCACCCCCGCACAATTTAACTACTTAAAGAGATCCCACCTCAAGACAAAAGGGATGGGGATGTAGTTCAGTGATAGACCACCAGAGAGAGACTGAGAGACAGTTTCCTTTAAACTAAGTCTAGATTACCTAACTTTCTCATCGAATGAGTTAAACATGCATTACTTCAGTTTAACAGCATGTTAACTCTACACACAGAGAGAGATGACTCATCATTTCTTGGCAATACAGCATAATGAAACAAAAATGAGAGTTTACGGCAACATCTGTCAGTAACGAACCACTCAGCATTCTTTTAAAATGACTTTGATATATTTCTACAGGAAAACCAAGAAAATAGTGAAGGAAAAAAAAATCGGGGGCTGGGGCTGCAGTTAAGTAGTGAAGTGCTTGCCTAGTATGCACAAGGCCCAAGTTCAATTTCTAGCACCTCTTTACTTCTGCCTGTTTTTTTTTTAAATAAACAAAAACAAAGTCTATACTCTTTTCTGCATGTGTTTGAGAATGACCTAGGACCACCCACTATGGGGGTGAAGTTAATAAACAATGAACAGCAACCAAAATAAATGTTTCTTCTCATATTTGATAGCTTAATCTATTATCCTCTCTCCCCCTCCTTCTCTCCTTTCGTTGTACTGGGAACTGAACCCAGGGCCTTTGCACTGAGATGTATCCCTGACTCTTTATTTTTTGAGGCAGTTTCATTCTAAAATGCTCAAATGGGTTCACACTTGTGATCCTCCTGCCTCACTCTCCAGGACTGTTGGGGTTACAGGCTGCCTGGCTCTTATTAGTACCTGATCTTACACATGCTGCTATGATCGTGTTACTTTAGTAGTTTATGTTTGCTCTTCTTGAGGAGGTGGATGTACGTAACACGTCTTAATTATTTTCATGTTACCTTCACCTCTCCTCCCCTCCCCTCCTGGTTCCCTTCTGTGGTGGATTAACTAATGGTCAACTCGGAACACCCAGCTGAACTGAGTCAGCGTGGTGCTGGGTGTGGAGGGCCCACTTGAGGATCGTTGCCAACAGCATAACAAGGAGAACTGGAGGGGATATGGCTGTTGATCCTCCCACACAAGCCTGTCACACTGGCTTTCCTGAACTCAGCTGTTCTTACTGGCAGAGGAGCTCAGGTCCTCGCTGTCACTGAGGATGGCCGTGGTTCTTTTCGGGGAGCTCTGGTCTTTACTTAGAGCGTCACTTCCTGGCTCCAGTGTGGAACCCTCAACCTACCGGCAGAGATCCTCCATTCTGCTGGCAGACTTTCTACCTTCCACTGCTGACGTTTGGGCCTTCCAAGCGCAGATCCTTGATACAGACTTGCATGAGGCACTGACATGGGCTCTAGGCCTCCAGTTGTTCATGCAGGGCACTGCTATGGGATCCAGGCCCTCAGCTGGATTCTTCAGGTCTCTACTGCATGGACAGATCTCCTGCACTCTTCTGCATTTGACTCTTTGGATGACTATTATAAAATAATCCTATAAATTATGTGTCCTGTATTAAATCTATTCCCCTATAAAACAACTACAACGCCTTCCCATTTGCAAAAGACCCATTTCCATTTCCTATTATCTACCCCTTATTTTGCTTTTTATTTACATTGTGGATTTCTCATGTACAAGAAGCCATGTGATGTTTACTTATGTGTCTGATACACAGGCTGCTTCCAAGAATTAGCTGTTATGGATTGTGCCACTATAAACATGGGTATGTGGGTATTACTGTACTAAGATGTGCTGCTATAAAGCATGGATATGCATGTATTACTGTAGTAAGATGTCTTTAACTCTTTTGGGAAGATACCTAGAGGGGGGATCATTCAGCTGGGTCAGACGGAATTTCTAGTTTGTGTTTTCTGAGGCACGTCCATACAACTTCCACAGTGGCTGTACTAGTTTACATTCTCACCAACCCTGTGTGGGTGTTCCCCGACGCCCATAGCCTCTCCAGTATTGTTTTCTTGATGACAGCCATTCTTTCTAGGGTAAATGGAATCTCAGTGTTGTTTTAACTTGCATTTTTCTAATGGCCACAGATGTATTTTTTCATGAATTTACTGGGCTATTCTGGTTGTCTGGTTTTTAACTGGGCCTTTGTTTGGGGGAGGTCTAATTTTTTTGAGGTCTTTATTGTAGGTGTTAGTCCCCCGTCTGAGGAGTAGCTGGAAACTCCCATTCTGTGGATTTTCTCTTCACTGTCAGTTGCTTGCTTTGCTGTGCAGTGTTTTAATTTGACAGAATCCTATTTGTTTGCTGATGCTTGAAGCTATTTCTGGTGCAGTCGGGTTCTGATGTTCAGAAAGTCCTCCTCTATGCCTATGCCTTCAAGAGGTTTACCCATTTTATCTTCCAGCAGAGTGTTTATGTTTTTTTGCAGTATTTTTGTTGTTGTTGTTGTTGTCCTTTTGAGACAGGGTCTCTCTATACAGGTCAGGCTGGCCTTGAGCTCACTTTGTAGCCCAGGCTGGTCTCAAACTCGCAACCATCCTCCTGCCTCAGCCTCCCAAGTGCTGGGATTACAGGCGTGAGTCACCACGCCTTGCTGACTGTTTCTGTTTTAACACTTAGATCTTTGATGCATTTTTTATTTAGTGCATGGTGGGATGTATGGGTCCAGATTCAGCCTTTTGCATGTGGACAGCCAACTTTGCCAGCACCATTTAGGAAAGAGGCTATTTCTCCTCCAGAGTATGTTTTTGGTCCATTTGTTAAAGATCGTGATGGCTGAATGTGTCTGGGGCTTTCTGTAGCCTCTATTGTGTTCCACTGATCCATGTCTGTTTTTGTACTGGTAGCATGCTGTTTTTATCACTGTAGCTTTGTAGTGTAACCTGAAGTCTGGGGCTGTAGTGTCTACTGCTTTGCTCTTGGTTGCCCAGGACTGCTTTTACTGTTCTGACTCTTTTTTGGCTCCACGTGAATTGTGGGGTTGTTTTCTCTGGTTCTGTGAGGAATGCTGTTGGTAATCCCAGCACTTGGGAAGCTGAGGCAGGAGGATCACTGTGAGCGTGAGCCAGCCTGAACTACACAGCAAGACCCTACCTCAAAATACAGAACAACCAAAAAGCAAATAAGGTGACTTATAAGGAGGTACAAAAACCTAACTTCTTTTTAAAAGTTTTTCAATTTACATTTTAAGAAAACTTGTTAAATCAAATTCTTCTAAGTGTTACAATGTAATCAGAAATATTAAAGATTTTTAAAATGAAGAAATGAATAACCTCATTTTACAATAAAAATTGTCAAACTTCTAGTCACAGTCCACTCTACAAATCAGTGTCAGCCACTTCATATGTGAAATGTTATTTAACCGTATCTGGGGAAATAGGTGGAAAACGCTGAAAAGTCTTACTGGAGAAAGGACAGAGCGCATTAATTAATCTTTAAGTAGAACCTAAAGGAAAAACTCCAGCTATATATGTGTGAAGGGTGCACACCTACAACCTCAGCTTCTCTCCAGGTGGCACCAGCTCTGACATACTAGGAACCAACAGCTTATGTAGCTTAGGCCATCTCCACTTGGCCATCTGCAGGACTCAAATGCCTGATCAAACCAAACACTGATTTTTGTCTATCTCACCACTGTTCCTCACCTTCCTTTTTTTTTGCATAAGTCAAAGACCTGGATTTCACCATTCTTTTTTAATTTGGATTTTACCATTCTCTTCTCTCTCCTTTACCATATATACAGAGTCTGCCAAAAAAAAAAGGTACACACACTTCAGCAGCTCATCATACTAACAAATGTCTGGAAGCTGATGGCTGCCAGTTTGTGCACCTCTTGCCATTATAGAGGCAAAAGGAAAACTTGTGTCAATCTCATGATGTCTCTCTCAATAAATTTAGTATTAAAGTAGTTATAATACAAGTTTTTCTTTTCCTGATACACACATTTGGTGGACACACATGTATAGTGCCACATACATACATATAGTGAGGACATGCATATGTGTGAAAGCTGAATACTTATGTGTACATATACAGATGCTGGGCGTGTTCATGCCCATCTTAATCCCAATACTGTGAGAAGCTGAGACAGGAGGACAGCTGGTCTGACCCCAAGCTGAGCTACTCAGTGACAGAGGAACCCTGTCTTGAAAATAAAGGTGAAACAGTTGGGGCTCGGGATGTATTTCAGTATTGGCCCTGAATTTAATCCCAGTGCCACAGGGGAGCTGCTACTTGTTTTCAAACATGTTGGTTATTTTTAAAGTTTTATATAAATTACTGCTAAAGTATTACATTTAAGTAAAACAGAACTAAAGTAGTTTGTTTTAAAACCAGAATGTTGACAACCCACGTCTATCTTATCAACCTATTTGGGAAAAATACTTGGCCCTCCATATCCACAGGTTCCACATCAAAAACATTTTTAAAAATTGCATCTTCGGGCCAGGGATTTAGCTCAGTGGTGTAAGCACCTGCCTGGCAAGCACAAGGTTGTGAGTTTGATTCCTGGTACCAAAAACAAAACAACAACAACCAAAAACCCAAAATTGCATCTTCACTGAAGTTTACAGACTTGCCTTGTCATGATTCTCTAAACAACACAGTGTAAACACTGCTTACATCGGGTTAAAACTAATGCACAAATTACTGAGCACATATGATATCACTTTACATACAAGGCTAGGGCACCTACAGATTCTCTTATCCCCAAATAACCCCAGATCAAGTCTCCAACAGATTCTGAGGGCAACTGTACTACTGGCCAAACACAACACGAACAAGCAACCAAACAAACCCAAAGGAATTCTTGTAATTCTCTGTGGAAACAGAAGCTATTATTGATTCTTTTTTATTTTTATTTCTTTATTTTTATTTATTTATTTATTTTTTTGGTAATGGGGATCGAACTCACGACCTTGTGCTTACCAGGCAAGCACTTAAGCCACTGAGCTAAATCCCCAGCCCAATTATTGATTCTTGTTTGGGTAAACAGTCATTAAACAGGTTTGAAATCCTTTGAATTATCTATTCTAATAGAATTAGAACAACAAAATTCTGTAAAAATAAAGGTGCCAAGACGTGTTTCTTCTACTTGATATTTTCTGAGATGTTATATATAAAACTTCATTTCTGTACTATACATTTAACATATAGTATGAAGAAAGAGAACAAAGCTAAAAGCAAGACAATACCTGCGGAACATTCTTTATAATAGGCATTGGCTGAATTGTGGGTGAAACATCGGCTTTGGAAGCAGCCACCGGTTCAGCTGGCATTGACATATTTAGCCCTCCTTGATCATGTCTCAATTCTGTATTTTCATCTACTTCTACAGGAGGCGGCGGCATCTGAGCAGGTTTGGAAGGAACTGACTCTTCCAGTGAGGGATAAGTAAAATCCACTAAAATCCACAAAAGAATAGTTTTTTTAAAAAGAACAGCAAGCTCCACAAACAGTACTTGTATTTGTCATGCGTGTTTTGAGAGTTAAATGTAAACTAAATGATATGACAACCCCAACAGTCTTCTAGGCCATGTGAATCTTTAACTGAAAACAGAACAAACACGCATACAACCAAGACCATGACCCTAAAAACATTAATAATCTATTTTATATTTACTAAAGTAATTTTAAACAAGAATTTCCACATACATACATGAGATAGACACCTCTTCGTTCTTGCCTCGTGGCGGTGGAGTGACTTTAGCATTTGTTGTGTACTGGGGATAGCAGAGGAGCCAGTTTTCATAGCCTCCCTCCAAAACCAAGGGCTCACTGCGCAGGACGGTTTTGCTTTCCCACTATAGAACAAGGAAATGGCATTTTTAACGTGGCAGCAGCTGCTGATAGCTAAAACCACCACCAGTGTGAACTGTTAAATCACTCTCTTGAAGGCAAGATTCATTTTCTAAATGATAAAAAATAACTGAATTCAAAATTCCACATTAAGCAAAATAGATATATAGATCAGGTTCTACAAACCACACAAATAATCCATGATCTTAAAAGAAAAACTGGAAGATTAATTAATATAAAATAAAAATGCCTATTATCTGACAACCCAGATATACCATTTAACATTCTGGAGTTTATTTTTTATTACTATATGCTTACAAAACATAGTAAATACATTCTTTGTGGCAGTTTATCCTCAGTTTTCTACCTAGATACATACATTTTAGTTTTGTTATTGTAAGACAATGAAACTTATGATGCTGCTTTTCTTGTATATGAATATCTTTTCTTAATAAAAAGTTGTATCATTTATAACAACTAGATATTAGTCTATTTCATAAACATACACACAAAACTGAATGAACCATTTAAATGCCTTCCCCATTTAATCAGAAGTAACACTGAGATCCACACCATGACCCTTCCACAGGCAGACACCCAAGCTCTGCCCCAAGGGATGATCCCCACAGGTGGAAGTGCTGAGCCAAGGCTCAAGAACACCTTAAGATTTTAAATACACATTGCTAATCTTCAAAATGATCATTTAAAATATATATTTGTGTATCTCTTTATTATTACATCATTTCCTAGGAGAATAGTTTCCAGTTTAAGAGTCTGGTAGATGATGTGAAGCTAGCCTTCACAAAGACCATACCAATTCAAATATGGAACCCACAGTATTAAGAGAATGCTCTTCACGAGTCTTTATAATTTTTACCTAACTGGTGGGCATAAGATGGTATCTTGTTTTAATTAGCATTTCTCTATTTGTGAAGTTGAACTACCTTCATGTTTATAGTTAAACTATTTAAACTGTTCTATGATTTAACTAATCTCAACACTTTTAACATTTTTCTATGGAATTGTTTGCTATTTTCTTAATGAACAGGACAAGTATTAGTGAAACTAGTCATATATGTTACCAATACTTTTCCTGATTTTTTTCAACTTTATGCCATTCTTTTCATAGTTTAATAATGTATTGATCTATGCCATTTTGGTCTAGAATCAAGATAATAGCAATTTTTAAAAATCAACGCTTTCTCTAATTGTTTGCTGTTTCAGTGTATACACTGATCTATTTTAATCTCTTTGGTATCTACTCTACTCTAAGAACTCAGGCAGGAATCCACTTCCCATTACCTACTAGCTGCCCAGTTGTTCCCAAACCATTCACTTCCACCTGTCTGTTCCTTCCTGATTTGTTATGTCACCTTTATCATACTGTGAATCTTCACATTTCTCATGTTGAACTTGATGAAACTGCTACTTTTATAGGTCAAAGCCAGGGGAATACTGGTAGCTTCAATATAATCAGCCCACATTTATGCATATTTCTGCTTCCCTTTGTTAAATTAATTGTGTCAAGTTTTAAGCTTGTAGTACTGGGGGAAACGTCCCAGCAATGAACCACTTCAGCCACAGAATGAGTTTTATTCTCGTTGTATGTTTACTCCCCTTCTGGGCTGGTGTTGCTTAATAATGCAACAAATCATGACAAGCATTGTTACAAGTCTCTGTTAATTAATAAGAGCAGCACTCATTCTAATTTGCACTTACCCAGTGCAAAGTTGACCATTTCTATGGTGAGGTCTATAATCTCTTCAGATTTTGGGTGCATGAAAATAATTACATATTTGTTGAAAATATTTTTGTCTTCTCTTTTAATGTTATGTGTGTGTTTTTTGTTTTTTTTTTTTACATCTAATAAATTTCTTTTATGAAGTCAAATCTGTCAATCTTTTTTCCCTGGGTAACTTCTTTTGCTTTTATGCTTTAGCATAATTCTTAAAACAAGAAATTAAATTTTATGTAGATCAGCTTATTATTTGGTGATTTGAAACATTTTCTTTAAATATGAATTTTAAAAGAATTCCACAAAGCGTGATGGATCTTTTAGTTCTTTAGAAAATAACCAGTCCACATGGCTTCCTGAGGCACCAGAGGAGGCCTGCGGTTACAGTGAACATGCACGCTTGCTGACCTTAAAAAGAGCATCCTTCAGGCTGCGCAGAGTTGTTCCCAGCTGCAAATCTTTTGCAGAACTAAACCAGTCAAGAAGTACCACGCAATCCGCATTCCCCCTCTTCTTCCACGTGTCTTTGGAGGCCTCTGGCAGGTTTGCTTCAATCCAACTGGCAGTGACTCTGAAATGAATTAACATTCATACTGGGACAAAAGCTGAGGCAATCCTAGGACACTAATGGGAAGACACTGAGTTTTCTTCTCAACCTGTACTGTTCCATAACCAACTGGAAATAAATTCCTTCTTAGGCTCACACTGTATATTAAGATATTAAGTAGCCTAAAATTTTTAACCCTCTCACTATTGCATTTTGGAAAATGATGTTAATAATTATTAGAAACTGAAAGAAGTAGATTCAATTTTGGCCCTTTTTTTTTTTTTTAAGAGCCAAAACTAAAAGCAAAGGGAGTCATCTGGCTTGCCGCCAAAATAAACAAGGGGCAATCACCTGAGTAACTTTACTCTGCAGTTGCAGTCCCCTTCCGCCTACTAGTCAGTAATTCAACAATAAAGAGTTCATTTAACAAACACACCGGGCATTCACCATGTGCGAGACACCGTCCTAGCTTCTCCTCCTCACTGAACCCTCACAACCACCTGTGTGCAGGACAGAAACCCATGGCACAAAGGGGTTTCCTTTGCCCAAGGTCACAGCTGGTGAGTGCAGATGAGATTGAAACTCTGGGCATTGTGGCACTGTCTATGCCTTAAGCAGCTCCACCAGCTCTGAGTAACATCAGCGCTGCACTGGAGCACGCTGTTCCCCACATCGTTTGATTATGTCTGAGTGAAGTCCCCGCTCCCTCCCCACAGCACAGTCTCAGAGCAGCAGAGTTCCTGCGGGTTCTAGCTTCTCTCTGCAGGGCTCCGGGGTGCATGCTGGCGGCAGCAACAGGTTATCACTTCACGGCTTGCTAATAACTTCTTTTGAGGCCTCCCTGGAATGAATGCTAAGATCCACCCCAATACACAGCATGCAGGCATGGAGCACGCACATTCTATCTACCATCACAGCACTCATCAGACATTAGGCTTATTACTCATTTGTGTTTTCACTGACTGTCCTACCTATCCCATTTCCCCACTTACTCTGGGCTGAGTTAACTGTGATTTTAAGTGCTTGTATTTCTTAAGTGGTTGAATAAGTCATACAAATTTACTCTTCTGGGTAAGAAGTACCATCATCCCCACCAAAGCACTTAGCACACAGTAGGCCTGTTAATGTTTGAATGATACTGAGAAGCAGAGCAGGACTTGCAAAGTGTCACCCATAAGTAAGCCTAAATGGTTTGGGTATTTTAAAAAAACCCAACTCTTTAAAAATCCTATTCCTAAATAATAATGTTGGTTATTCTAGAAAGAGGGCCAGGTGTGGTGGTGCATACCTGTAATCCCAGCACTTGGGAGGTTGAGGCAGAAGGATGGCCATGAGTTTGAGGCCAGCCTGAATTGCATAATGACACCGTCTCAAAAAAAGAAAAAAAAAAAGAGAGAGAGAGAAGAGGAAGAGGAAGAAATAGCATAAAATGTCTCCTAGGCCTGGGGATGGGGCACAGCATGTGTGAGGCCCCGGCTTCCACCCAGCACTAATGAATATGCAAGTGGCCGGACTGAGACAAAATGTTTGACACTCCTTCAGAACCATTTCCACGTCCAGGCATGTTCTCCGGTTACTATTCTACAGAAGCTGTGGGAAACCACCGTGCTGACTGGTGCACCCCAAATAGTAGCCTCTACGTGCTGTCTTCAGTGTGCTCAACTCTGCTTTGCTCCTACCACAATATTTAAACGTGATTTAATCACTAACTTACTAACTCAATTTCAAGTCATCTTTCTTTTTTGTACCGGAGATTGAACTCGTGACCTTGCGCTTGCCAGGCAAGCACTTATGCCGCTGAGCTAAATCTCCAGTCCCTATTTTTTTCTAAATATTAGTAATAACTGTTATTTATTTATTTATTTATTTATTTTTGGTACCAGGGACCAAACTCACAACCTCGTGCATGCCAGGCAGATGCTTGTGCTGCTGAGCTAAATCCCCAGCCTCTAAGTCATCTTTTTAAAAATAAATTTATTTTCATAAGAAACTGGATGTCCCTAGAGCTATAGAAAACCACATCCCAGCCCGGAAATAAAGGGTGAGCATGAAGCCAATCATGCTGGTCCATACCCCGGAGGCTGCGCAGCGCACACGGGCAACTGGGAAACCTGCAGCCAGCCACAGGGACTGCATTCTGCGTGTGCTGCCCCAGGAACAGAAAAACACACAAACTGAGCACATCCGATGAGAAGTCAACAGTTTCGTGCTCAGCCCATCAGAACGCTTATTCCGTTTTATGGAGTGGCATTGCCTATCTCTAGGATAGAAAAATAAAGCCACTTTACATCTTCAAAAAAAAAAAAAAACAAACCAAAAAACTGGGTGGTTTCTTGGGCAGGAGGGGAGCCGGGGGTACTGAGCAGCAGGCCAGAGAGGGCACACTGCCCTGCAGCCAGGCTCCCCGGGCCAGCACTCGGGACGGGGTGCTCCCGTGCACACTTCTTTGCACGTGGCCAGTGCCAGAGCCTGGGCGCTGCTCTCTGAAGGGCACTGAGGAAATGCCAAGACAATACAGCAGCTCACCTGGCAGCTGCCTGCAGCCAATTGAGGACTGGAATGGAAATTACGAGGGAGTAATTTTCTCAATACGCAACTCATTCCTCTTTAATCTTTCACTTAAAATCACTCAGATCCACAGTGGTTACGATTGAGAACTCATGAAAGGACACCAGCTTCCTATTGGTACAGATCACCCAAAGACCACAGCTTCATCTTTTCAAACCCTAGCAATACATTCAGATCTGCTTGATTAAACACTCCACAACAAGGTTCAAAGCATGCCATTCCTCAGGTCAGACATTCACCAAGGGTCTGTAATACATGAAGAACTATGTAAATTTTATCTAGTCTTTGAAAAATGCATGCTCTTAACACTGTTGGAAAGCCCAAGACTGGTTTTTTTCAGTTCTAGTGACTGAACCCGTAGCCTTGAACATGCTAAGTGAGTGCTCTACCACTGAACTGCCTCCCCAGCCCTCTTTGTTTTTGAAATGCATTCTCAGGCTGGTCTTAAACTTGTCATCCTTGAGCCCCCACCTCATGAGTATCTAGAATTACAGGTGGGCACCGATTCACACGACTACAACCAGACTACAACTCATCTAATCTCAGAAACTAAGATCAGAGGACATGGGATTTATTTGCTAAAAACAGCAGATCTACAAGTTCAGGTTCAGCTCTGCCGCTGTGACACGATTTCCAGTCTACAGTGTACACACGGAAGTAACTTTAAAGTGTTGTACAGTTTTAAGACCTTTCTACTAAAGGGTTTTTTGTTTTTTTGTTTTTTTTTTGGTAAGTCTTACTAGTGCCTGGCACCGTGCTAAGTATGTGGTGTATATAAAATGTCTCATTTAAATTTCTTGAAACATCTGAGGCAGACAGTATATTATGGTCCCCATTTTACACATGGCAACAGGGTTAGAGAGGGTTAGTCATTAGCTAGAAACACAATAAATGACAGCTGATACAACCTGACTACAGAGACTATATGCTTTTTTAATCATTTAGCTATATGTTTTTTAAAAAAACTATTTGTGCCACAGTTAAGAGTTTGGGGAATTTCACAATTTGCTACATATGATCCACAAGAACAGAAAAGGATAAGCAACATCAGGTGAGGGGCACACAAAGGCAGCTGTACTTATTTCTAACTGGACACCAACTGTGACAGGAGAGCGGCACCTGTGGGACATTTCCCACACTGCTCTTCAAAAGGATAAGGATAAGCGGGAAGCAAAGAATGAGGGGGCACACAAAGAGAGGTGCCCACTTTCCCCATTAGCCTGAGTGCTTCACCATGTGCGGCTTCCCATTACCCAATGACTCAATGACGCACCCAGGACTGATGGCTTCTTCAGGAACACAGAGAGAATCCACGATGCAGGAGTCCAGGTAATCCTGCGTCTTACGTGCATCCATGATCAGCACACTGATGTTTTTGTCCATCATCATCGTGTACAGTTCCTTTGCTGTGACTGCTCCTTGGAATCAAGAGACAGCGAAAGTGACAACAAACGCCAGCCTGTGCCGCAGCACATCATTAAATACAGGACAGACACAGCTTCTCCACAACAGCAGAGTTACTCAGCGTCACAACTGCTGTCTCAACATCCCACTCACTGTCTCCTAAACCAATATCAGGGGCAGTCTATGTTCATGTTTACAGTGCCAGGAATCAAATCCGAGCTGTTTACAAAGCGTTAAGCATCAGAACCTGGGCTCCCAGCGCAGCCCTGCAGTACAGCACCTGCTTAGCATGTGCAAGGCCATGAATCTGACCGTCAGCATTGCCAAAAAAGAAAAAGGAAAATCAAAATGAGCTCTTGAGGCTACATCTGGTGTTGCCTATGTGTATCTTATGAAAATACTCTATTTTTAAAAATCAGGACAGTAAAAAATTCAAAACTATTCATCAGAAAATATGTCGAAGGCTCAGAAATTTCCAAAAGGCTTATATCCTTTTTTAAAAAAGTCTCTTGTGGGTGTTATCAAGTATATATGAAAAACCTTAAGCTGTGCAAGTTCTGCTAGAGCAACGACCCAAAAGCTTAGCATTCACATCCCCCATCAGGGGAGGGCACCCATCTCCCCTGCCCAGTGCCGCTCACAGGGTCCCCCACGGACCCCCAGGGCTGTCAGCCTAACATATCACTACCTGCCATTAGGAAAAGCCTGCCAAACCTCATTCCACTTCATGCTCAGTAGTAGTTGGCTCTCAGTCAAAAAGGAAAAGATTGTTTTATTTTCTCTAAGAAGTCCCACACAAAAGAAACGAAGTGAAGCTACTGACATTACCAATTTATTTAACTAGGCAGGGGACCCAAACAAAATAAGTGTTTCCATGTTGCTGTTTCCCTCAGTGTGCCGCCAGTAGAGTGGGTAAGGGGGTGGTGAGCAGAGGAAGCCTCCTGCCACGAGGAGGAGGTGACTCAGCATCCCTCCACTAACCACCCAGAGCTTCCAGACAAGACTCTGCAAGCAAGCCCAGCCACCGCAGACAGGGACCGTTCAAGTAAGGTCCAGGAGGGTAAGCGGATAATAAAGCGAGCCCAGGGTAACCCAACAAAGGCTTCCAAGAAGACACCCCACTCAGTTACTTTAAAAATTGCTCCACAGCAATATTTTCATTAGGGACTTTATTTTAGTGTTATATACAATTAATTATGTTTAAGTTAAACCTTTGCTGAGACAGGAAAAACTTTCAGTAGATGAAAACAATTCCCTAAGTCCCAGTTAGGATCATGTATTTGTGACTGTATCACCTACAGATAACATCCAAACCATTACTTAAGCTTGTTTCTCAGCAGGTGAGGAGACCTCATAATTACAGGTCATAAATAATAACCATACCTAACACTTAAACTTTACTATGGGTTCTAAGAGTCTTTCATATAGTAACCAATCCAAACCTCAAAATAACCCCAAGAAAACAGGTTTTATTACTGTCCCCACTTTACAAATGGGGAAACTAGGGCAGAGAGGTTAAGTAGTATGTTCAAGATCACATTAAATTCAGAGGAGGAGCCAGGTTTGAAAGCCAGACAATCTAACTTTAGAGCATTCATGTTCTAAACCACTGCACTAAACTGCATTTAGAAAAGAGAACAAGTACAAACTGTGGTTCTGATGTTTTCAACTGCATATTCCCATACTTTATCATGTCAGGCTAAATTATTGATAAATATTCCCCATAGTAAATAGACATGGAATCTAAGGCAATTTCAGTATAATGATATGGAATAAGTCATAAAACTTATATCAAGTGTTTTCATTGTATACCATTTGAAATTATTCTGATTTTTAAAAGCTCTTTTATACAATGGAGTAATAGCCATAAAGAAGGACAAACTTGAGATTTTTATAGGTGAATGGATGCAACTTGAGCCCATACTCATAAGTGAAATAAATCAGACATGCATGTGTGAACATCATATTATCTCATTAGTATGAGAAGCTGAAAGAAAATGATATATGTATATGTGTATATATAGATACAAAATAGTTAAGATAGTTATACTACCGATTTCTCCGAGTTCACTGAAGAGAAAAGTTTGCACTGGTGTTGTTCAGACAATTGAATGCAATGTCTTGCATGCTGGATGACTGATTTGGGGATGGCAATATGCAATGTATACACCATTGTTGTTCCCTGATTGTAGTGTTTTGATATTTTGTTTGATGTTTTTTCTTTTTGAAATAAAATGGTTTTGAAAAAATAACTTAAAAAGCATTCAATGAGAATTTAAAAAGAGAGCATACTTACCTTTCTCTGCAGTTTCTTTTTTTTCACTCTTTTCACCATTGATCTATTTCACAGGGAAAAAAAAAGTTTTAACTTTCACAGCAACACAAGGTTGAACTTTAATACTTCAATGAAGGCGAAAGCCTAAGAGATGAAGTGTGCTGAGTAATGACATTTTATAAAACATAGATGAGCAATACGGACACCGCCACGTGCCAGGGCATAGACCACAGCTGAAACAACAAGCAGCATGTCAGAATATAGGACATGTTTTCAGAATTTTCTGCAATTAAAGGCCAAATGTAATTAATTTACAAGCACAAACTGCGAGAAAAATCTGTAGCAGTTTAATTAGAAAGTATAATTAGTTTAATTAGAAAGTATTTCTTACAACAAAACAGATGTTCTAACTATCCATTCACTGTCCTCCATTACATAAAGGAAATGTGTCCCAAGTGTTATCTGTATCATTTGCACAACCTGGGATAATCCTGTAAAATACTCATCCTAACACCAAGGACTCACCTGCAGCTATGGATCATCTTTGGCACCACTAATTATAACAAAATAAAATAAATGTGCAGTTTTGTGCCTTCACATAGAACACAACATGAAGCACACAGTATTATCTGAGGTGCATTCTTGCCATAAAACAAAACTTGAAACTGACTCTATGTGAAATAAAAAGAAATATGGGAAATAGAAAACCAAGCAAAATGACACAAAGAGGAAGCAACCAGAAAGACAGACTGTGGTTCATTTTTCAGAATTAGAAAGTCTGGCCAGTGAAATGAACACTGAGTACCTGTACCTCATTCTTGAGTGTGTCCTACATCCAATACATTCTTCCCATGTCTCTTGAAAAAAAGAAAAATTGGAGGAAGAAGCCCCTCCAATGGAGATTAGCTGAGAGCAATGAGGGTGAACCTTTAGAGCTTTCCACGGTAGCAAACAGCTGGCTGCAGCACACGTGCCAGAGGTTCACCACTGCCACCATGGAAACTTAAGGGACGCACCAGCCAAAGACACCTCTCTGGTTTACACTCTAATTCGGGCGAATTAATGCAATAAAAAAAAAAATCACTTTAAAACAAGTATCTAAATCTAAAAATAGGCAGAATGTTAGATTAGCTTAAAGAATAATTCGTAGGTGAAAAAATAGGACTGTAGTTAAGATGTTCTTTCGTGCGATGTGTACTAGGAAAAAAGTGTGTACGAGCTAGAATATGCTGTGAAACACCCTAACAGAGAAAAGCAGGAGACAGATTTAAAAGTATGGCAAAATGTTAGTTGATTAACAAAGGTTGAGCGACAGGGTTTAACTATATTCTCTTTCCAAAACAAAAAGACAAAAAGAAAAAAGTAACAAAAAGTGAACAACCACTTTTGGAACAGCAACAAAATAAAGAGTTAATAAAGCTCCCCCTATCCAAAGTCTTTCACGGCTTCTAGGACATCCTCTCAGGCAGTCACCTGACCCACAGATACCTTCTAACGCAAGGGCCACTTATCGCATGTGACAAGTTCCTGAAGCGGAAAGGGACTCTATGTGGTGCCTAACACAATGTCACTACTTCTTAATGCAAGTAATGATCCACCAAAAAAAAAAAAAACAAACAAAAAAGACAACCATAAAATGCCTAAGGGGGAAAAAAAAAAATCAAAGGAGAATTTCCAAGGATTTCAGCAAGGTGAAAGAAATGGTAGCACAGTGACTAGTGACAGGTACAAACGGAACCCCAGGCAGCTTCTGGGTGAAGACTTGAAGCAGCAGCTAAACACAACAGAAATAGGAAGAAGACAGGGAACAGGCAGAGAAAGGAGGACCGAGCACAAGGGTGCAAATGAGACTTCAGAAACAGATAAAACGTGTGACACCAAATAAAGCAGTATATCTGATCAATGTCTTAACATAAACTTCATTATTAGAGCAAAGAAATCTTAAAGGTCATCTATTTCAAGAGCTTCTCTCGAAAAGGGAGGAACGAGAGCTCCTGAGTGAGTCAGCTGGATGCAGCCGGGCCAAAGCTGGGATGCGCTGAGTCATGGCTCACACGCTGCTTCTACCACTCGGGTCAAGCTGATGATGGCTGCTAAAAATGCAATGAGAGGACAGAACACACCACTGCACAAGCTCAGAAGCGTCCTTGGAATCAAGTGAACCTAAAATATTTAATTCAATTTCTAAGTAAAACACCTTAAATTTGACCCTGATGGACTAAAAGAACTGTAAAGAGGGCTCTCAACTTCTCATGAACAAATCATGGGACCAACAGAAGCAGACTTTGACTTTACACAAGAAATGTGAAATACCCTTTGGGGTTTGCTTTTGGAATCCAATACATTCTCCAAAGAACCTTTAGCTGTGGGACTAGCATCCTCTCTTCCTGCTTCCTGCTGCTTCTGCTGCTGCAGCTGCTCTTCCTCCTGTCTGTCTTTCTCTTCGAGCTTTTTCCGAACTTCGGCTTCTTCATATCTAGTTGAAAAACAGCCAAGATTGTATTTTGCTGGCAGGACAGTGGAAAGCAAATGGGTTCCCATTCCAAAGCTACCACCCTGCCATGGGGCTGCCACACGGCCACCCACTCCCCTCCAGCAGGGGGTCTGCAACCTAGACTCACACCTGAGTCTCTTGGGACACTGCACGTTTACTTCCAAACCCACCGGAGGCTGGCAAAACACTACTCTGTGCTCCCAAGGTGGAGTTATTTAATGTGCTTTTCCTCTCCCTAGTTTTGATCTTTATGGAAAGTTTAGTGTTTTGTTTTTTTTAAGGTGTTTTGGGATTGAACGCAGTACCTTTTATGATTCAAAGGAACTACAAGCCCCTGCTTCTCTCCACAAAAGGAACAGTCCAAAAGCCATGTCTGTGATGTAGAGTAAAAATGCTCCAGTGAGCCTTCAAAAGGTACTGGGGGAGAGCCAGAGTATCACTAAGGTCAACAGGTTATGGGAGTTGGTTTTTCTTTTGCAGTACTGGGATTGAACCCAGGGTCTTCACACTGAGATATAACACCCACCCCTCCCCGCTTTGCCCAGACTGGGCTCAAACTTGTCATCTTCTTACCTCAGTCTCCCGGAGTGCTGAGATTATAGGGCTGTACCACCACACATGACTAGTTTTTTTGTTTGTTTGTTTTTTTTAAAACAATGACTATATAGAAATTTCCATCTTGTTGGAAGTTAAATAGGTATCTTAGTAAATATCCAAATGTCTTAGTTACTTTTCTCTGGTTGCTGAGACAAAACACCCAACACCCAAAGTTAAAGAGGGAAAGGTTTAGTTAGCTTAGTAGTTTGTGAGGTTTCAGTCCATAATCAGCTGGCTCCACGGCAGGCATGGCACATGGGCAACTTTTCAAGGCAGTGGAATACAGCAAAAGCAGCGAAAGCAAAAGGGAAGGAGCAAGTCTCTTTCCTTTCCTTATACTGTATGCCGAGTACCCACGGGTATAGCACTGACACCCCCAATCCCAGCACTAGACAAGGAACCAATCACGAACTCTAGATTCGGCTGCCTCCATAGAGACCACCTCCACGACCCCATGAGGCTTTGGGGGACATCCAAACACAAGCTATAACATTCCAAGGAATTTGGAATTCTTCCCTATTAATTTATAAGCACGTGGCAGGGAATGTATGTGATCAAGCACCTGCTACCTGGTTTGCCCCAAGAACAACCAGCAACACCTGTGAGTTTCAGACCAGGTAGGTGGGGAGAGGCCTGCAAACAATAGATTTATACAAAATCTCCAAAGCAGCTGTTATAACTAACCTCAATGATGTAAATGGGAAATGTTTTGGTAATGAATCAAGAAATAGGAAACCTCTACTGTACAGAAATAGCACTGAAAATAAAAACGTCCAAATACAAAAGCCAGGCACGGTGGCTCACTCCTGTAATCCTAGCACTCGGGAGGCTAAGGCAGGAGGATCGCTGCAAGTTCAAGACCAGCCTAGGCTACAAAGTGAGCTCAAGGCCAGCCTGAACTGCACAGAGAGACTCTGTCTCAAAAAGACCAAAAGAGGTCCAAATACAAATTCCAGAAATGAATGTTTTTTAAAAAAGAAAAAACCCTCACCTGAAAATGGGAGATGACGGTACAGAACAACAGAAATTACCCAACCTAAAGAACAGAGAATGAAATGAAAATACTAATAAAAAAAGAACACAGCCTTAGGAACATGCTGGGAAGGGGGGAAATCGATGTATAGCTAAAGTCCCAGCAGAGAATGAAAATGGGGCAGAAAAAATATTTTAAGAAATAAGAGCCAAACCTTTCCAAATTTTAGGAGACATGAATCTACAGATGCAAGGAGCTCAGTGAATTCCAAACAACAACAGTATACAGAAAAACATCACAAGCCATTATCACATCACAGTGAAACCAAGGTTAAAGGGGAAGGAATTTTCTTTTCTTTTTTGAGACAGGGTCTTGCTAAGTAGCCCAAATATGTGTTGTAGTCAGGTATTGTGAGGAGAACAATTACAATCAGGACACAGAATTTATAATAATATTTTATGATGGTCACCCAGAGTTAAACATAAGAAAGTGCAGGAAATCTGTCCACAACACCAAGGCCCAGAATATTCAGCCAAGGGCCTAGATCCCACAGCAATGTCCTTCATCAGTCCAGTTGAAGACCCAGAGCCCATGACAATGCCCACTATGAGTCCAACTAAATGTCTAGAGCCCATAACAAAGACTCACGCCAATCTGTTTTATGGATCTGCACTGGGAAAGTCCAAAGGTCAGTGGTGGAAGCTAGAAAATCTATGCCAGCAGGGTGAAGGAGCTGTACCAGTAAGTTGAGGGTTCTACACTGGAGCCGAGAAGTCATGCTCAAAATAAGGCCCAAGGCTGCCCTGAAAAGTACCGCAGCCATCCTCAGCGAAAAGGAGGTCCCAAGCTCCTCAGGTGATGGCAACAGTGAAGTACATGCCAGGAAGCCAGCGTGTCAAGCTTCTCCTGGAGATTAAACAGCACATATCTTCCCTTCCACAGCCAGGAAGCGATTTCAATGTAAGGACCAGAGCTCCCCCAAAGTGAACCGCAATCATTGATGATAATGGCTGAACACATATCGAGGAAGCCAGCATAATGAGCTCCTCCAGGAGAACCAAGGGCTCGAAACAGCAACCCTTATGAGAACACACAATGCCTCACTCTTCTCCACATCTCTTTATGCTGGCAACTTTCCTCAGGTGGGCCATGTACACTCACCACCATGCTGACTTAATTCAGCTGGTGTTAAATTGACTACCAGCTTTTAATCCATAACAATATCCTTATGTGCCCCAGCCTCCTGAGTGACAGGATTACAGGCATGTGCCACCACACCCAGCTAAGAAAATCTAGAGTCAGATGAAAACATTACATACAAGGAACCAGTAATAGGTGAGACTGCCAGCCTTTCCACCTGAGAAGCAGTGTCTTTAAGGTGCTGAAAGGCAGAAGAAACCAGAATCCTGTACATCCCAAGAACATATCCTTTCAGAATAAAGAAGAAATACATATAGATATCCTTTATAAATGAAAATCAAGAATTTGTTTCCAAAAGACCTGTACTATTAGAAATGCTAATGGAACTTATTCAGGAGAAAGAAAATGATTCTACATAGAAATCTGAAAGGGATGGAGAGACACAGAAATGGTACATACAAAAGTAAATATAGAAGATATGTCTCTAGGGCTGGGGACATAGTTCAGCAGCACAAGCACCTGCCTGGCAAGCATGAGGTTGTGAGTTCAACCCTGGTTACAAAAAAAAAAAAAAATTGTTTCTTTCTACTTCATTTCTTTCAATCATGCATGCCTACTGTTTTGGTTTTGCTGACTGTCCCAGGGGTGCTCTACCACCAAGCTATATTCCTAGCTGGTTTCATTTTTTTACTTTAAGACAAGTTCTAAGTTGCTTAGGCTGGCCTCGAACTTTTGACCTTCCTACCTTAGCCTCCCAAGTATCTGGAATCATGGGCAAGTGTCACCACACCCTGCTCACATGTGCAAAAATTATGAACCTATTATAAAGAAAAAATTCTAGTGTATGAGGGCATAATATATGTGACAACTAATGCATAAAGTAAAAAGAGTGGTTACAAGGCTTTTGTATTTTACATGAAAATAATGTTGCTAATATTTGGATGCATACACCATAATACAGAAAGAGAAAACAGAGGAGAGAAATCCCTATAGAGCTACTTTTTAAAAGTCCAGTATCGTTAAAAGCTAGCAGATAACATGGAATTCTACACAGAATAATTCAAAGAAAGGCAGGAAACTAAGAAATGAAAAACAGATGGCAACTTGAAGGAAGCTAGATAACTAAGAAAAACAGATGACACAAGAAAAAAACAGTAAAACAACAGAGCTAGGTCCAATTGTAGCAATTATTACATTAAAAGTGAATAAATAAAATACACCAATAATGAGGCAGAAACTGCCAGAATGGGTGAGAGAGGAAGATTTAGTACATGATCTCTACACACATGCACAGCCATTAGACAGGCTCCAGACAAATGGCAAAGGGCACCAACAGCAAGCACACTGACTATGTGGCCTCGCCAGTCTTTGGGAGACAGAATATTCCCAAGGTAAAGAAAGAGGAACATAACAAACAGAGGCCAATTCATTGGGACTTTATAACAGACAGAAATGTTTATGTGCCTAAAACCATGATTTCAAAACACACAAGACAAAGGCTGAAAGAGTTAAACACAGAAACAATTACAGTTAGAAGTTTATACCCTCTCTTAGTAATTGTTACAACTATTTATTTATTTATTTATTTGACAGGGTCTCACTATGCAGTTCAGGCTGGCTTTGAACTCACTATGTAACCCAGGCTGGCCTCAACTTTGAGGAAATCCTCCTGCCTCAGCCCCCTCCCCCAGAGTGCTAAGACTACAGGTCTGTGCCACCACACCTGGCTGGTAATTGTTACAACTAAGCCCTCAAAGCTCAAACAGTAAAGATTCCAATAACACTCACCACATGACCTGAATGACACACTGCTAGGATTTGAATGTGACCCTGGTGTTGTGAGTGGGGCCTTGGGAAGGTGACAGGGCTGGAGAAGGTGGTGAGGGCACAGCTGTCATGCCTGAAGGCTGGTGGCTTTACAAGAAGAGACAGAACAGACTCCTGCCACAAGGTGCTGCAGGCTCCCAGGGCCTCGCCTCAGGCCGCACCCAGTGATCCCCTAAGGCTGCTAACTCAATGAACCTCTGGTCTTTACACAGTTAGCCGGCCTCGGGCATTCCCTCTTAACACAGCAGACCACCAAGAGAGGGTAGGGCCCGAGACTCAGCTGCTCTTTCTTCCCAATGCACACAGCACCTTCACCAAAACAGACCAGACACAAGCCATGAAACAAGAACACTTTTAAAAGGCCTGGATACCTCTGACCACAGGGAAATGACATAAGAGATCCATAAGATACCTAGAGAAACTGCAAATATCTGGAAATTAAACAACATACTTCTAAATAATGAATGCATGGGCCCAGGAAAAAATTTCAAGACAAATCAGAAAATATTTAAAAATAAGTTATTAAAAAATAAAAGTAAACAAATACAAAATTATTAAGCTCTACTGAGGGAACAAAATGCTCCTAGATTTACAAAAACCAACACATTAAAATAAAATAAAGGGAAACGAACATGAACAACAACCCACAGGATGGCAATGGTGAACCTTTTAGAGCTTTCAAGAATCACAAACAGCAACACGTGTGCCACAGGTTCGCCATGGCCACAGGACACTAACACAACAAAGACACAAAGCCAACAGAGGCCCTGCTGCGCTGCGCCGATCGGCAGTGACAGGGCTGTGCCAACCCTCTGATGAGACTACACCTCTTGGAACATCTGATCCCCTCTGTTTCTCTGAGAGCCTCGGGTGGGACAGGGGGCCAGGCATCTGGCACCTGGAACAGGGTGGAAAGGCCACTCCATCCCTGCTGCCCGTCTCAACGCCAGAGTCTGGTTCACAGTTGCCACATGGGTAGTGAATGCCTCAGGACAGGAGTGTGCAGTCCTTCTCCTCACCCCTTGTAGCAAATCATGAAAGGAAGGTGCTGCAAACAGGTCCCTTCCCAGGTTAGTGACTGTGTGCCGGGCATCAACCCGAGTGCGTGCGTCGTATTAGTGTGCTTAGAGTACTCAAGAACCCAGAAGGTAGGCTTACTTCTGTCCCAATCACAGAGGAGGGAACAGCCTGAGATCACACGGTCAGTAATGGGAGAACTGGGATTCAATCTCTGCAAGCCCAGCTCTGCATACCTACTCTGCTCCCTACACTTCTCCAGAAGCACTCTATGCTCCAGCAGGGGTGAACTGTCTGCTCTAAGAAGCAAATACAGTCAGCCTGAATCTGATCTGCTAAGGGCAGAAATGGAGAAACTTTACGAGAGTCTCTTTCTTCTGCTTGCTTCCGTTATCCCACGTCACCTCCACCTCACCTCACTTCTACAAGGGACTCTGCAAAACGCTTACAGAGCCGGCTCCTCCCACCCTGGTGCTCCCACTGGTAACCTAAGGCAGGCCAAGGCCTACTCACTCTTGGATGCTGACTTCTGCTTCTGTCCCTGCCTGCCCCATCCCTTCTACTAGCTTTCTGACACCTCCAAACCAGACCATCCCTAACATGACTGCACAAGAAATGAGTCAGCACAAGTTGGACAAGTACTCCGTGGGGACAGGGGAGGCTGAAATCTGCTTTCCAGTTGGGGACAAGGTACTTCTACAAATGTCTTTCTGGGAATGCAGAACTGTGCCTGCCCTATGACTGAGGAGAAGCACAGTGTGACACCAGATGACTGGGCACATTCAGCAATAGATTTACCAAATTATAAACTATCCTCCAAACTCATCATCTTGCCAATGCCCTTTCACATTGCTAGCATGAAGAGAAATCCTAACCATGTACAAATTTCAGGAACTTAAAGGGAGAGAAAAGCTGTGTAGCTGACTTATTAAGCATTAACAAGGACAGAGGTGAAAATATGTTAATACAGAGTTGCTCTAGCCAGGGATTTAGCTCAACGGCATAAGTACCTGCCTTGCAAGCGCAAGGTTGTGAGTTCAATACCTGTACCCCCCGCAAAAAAGTAAATGTCAATAAAAAGAACCAGGGGCCAGGAATTTAGCTCAGTGGCATAATAAGCACCTGCCTGGCAAGTGTAAGGTCATGTTTGATCCTTGGTATCACCACCAAAAAAATAAAAAAAGAACCAAACGTTTGGGGCAGAGGGCAGAGTGAGGACTCACAAGGAAGAAACCAGAGTGGAAGGTTCTCCCCATGTAATAGCAAAATAATCTCCATCAAAGGAAAAACTCCGAGCACATTAAACAAACCTTAGAGCTAGAAAGGGCCCCAGAGGGCATGATTAACAGGGGCCTCACAACATTGAAAGCTTTTTACCATGCAAAAAAAGTAAATATTGAAATACTCCAGCCTGAACTACATAGTGAAACCTTGTCTGAAAAAGACAAAAAGGAAAGAAAGAAACACTGAATCATTCTCAGTGACTTCCTTGATAAGCAGAAAGCTTGTTTCTTAAAGCCAAAAGTGTCAAGGCATTAAAGAAAATTATCCTTGCTTCCAGAAGCACCTGCTTTTGTCACTGAAACCTACATGTATTTAATGCTCTGATGACACACATTACAAAATTCCCTTCACATGAACCCTGCACATTTGTTTAAAAGAAATACCAGTAATAAAATGCACTCACAGTCAATCTCCATTGACCTAGAAGTTTTCAAACATCTTATGATCAAGGAGGTCTCTTTGTGCAGTAACCAGTTCTAGAGTTTTACACAAACGCTTCTTTCACCCACACAGCTTCTATGTGCACTCACAGATTAACTGCTTTCTGAAGTATTTGACAACTGCAAGATTTCCTTTGCCCTTTATGGCAAAAGCAGTGTGGTACCAACAGTAAAAAAACATTTGACAACAACATCATCAACAACTCTACCACCTGACCTCAGGTATTTAATTTTGTTGTCTTTGACTTTTAAAGGGTCAAGGGTGCAATGCAGTTCAGGCACAGCACTTGTCTGGTAGGCAAGAGGCCCAGGGTTCAAGTCCCAGTACCACAAAATCAATGAATGAACAACAAAAAACGTTTCAAACTTTACTTTTAAAACAACAGTTTTAAAAACAAGTAATATGATACATTTTTAGTGAATAAAAATTTAAACCAGTACAGAAATATGTCAGCCTGCTTCAATTTTCTAATCTCCCTCTTATCTATCCTTTGCATCATTAATGTCCATCTGCCCTTTTCCACTAATCAGACTTTGGCAGCCTGTATCACCTGAAAGCCACTCTCCTGTCCTCCCCTCCTGTATCATATTTCCGAGAATACTTTTAGATGTATCCAGTAACAATTTTTATGCTGTAAATGTGGGCAGAAATTTATCTACTAAGACTTCATGAAACCATTATGCTGTTCACAAGGGTAACACTCTAAATTTAAAGAGTAAAAGCTGAAATATACTATTTTTAATTTGCAAGAATTTTAATCACTTCTCAACCTTTTGGCTAGATCAAGTGTAACTCTCAAGAATTTTATAAGCTTCATAAGCTAGTCATGGCATTATCAGAATTATATATCTATATCTATATATAGCTTTTGAAACTATGGGCAGATCAAAAATAAGAATACTTCACTCCCCAATTCTAGTATGGAGTAGCACAGTACAAATAAAAAATTAAATTTACAGAGATTGTAACTTATGAAAAACTGGACCAGGGTTCTAAGTTAATATACCAGCACTTACCTTAAAAATCTTTCTAAATCCTTAAAAACTTGCAATGAAGAATTTTAACACATGAATGTAATATAGGTGATATAGCAAACACTTTTAATTTCTGTGTACCAGTTAACATAAATATTGCTTCTAGGAACTGGGTATTACATGCAATAGTCAGATAAAAATCAACAAATCATAAATATTATTTTTAACTTCTAAATTTACATTCCTTAAAGACTTCATAATAACAGTACCTCAGTTTAAGGCTTTCAGAGAGTCTTTCAGCTTCTTCAATAGCTTTTCTGATGTTTGCAGGTCCAAGTACTGAGTGAAAGTAGTCCTAAAATTATAGGAAACCATGTCACTCTGTTAGTACTGGCACTGCACACAGCACTGCTGTTAAAAACATTACAAGCACGGTGCTCACATCAAGGAAACTTTACACAAAAACAGTACAATAATTGAAGTTCTGTTTTTTAACTTTTAATCTACACAGATGAACAATTTATTCTCAAAAATGTTTCTTCACAGCAACAATAGCTAACAAAAATCCCACCACGTAATAAATTTTACTCATTTATAAGCTACCATAAGGAGATATAAACACTATTCTTTATTGTTTATGAACAGTACCAAGAGCAGTTTTTAAGAACAAAAATGTATTTTCTTACTAGAGATTAAGTTATTTTCTTGACTCTCAAAAGCAATAAAGCAAATTATGTATAGCAATACAGCACAGGGTTTATTTTGTTCACTTATTTTTTAAATTGAGGTATTTTTGGTTCTACTGTACTTCACAATAGGCTAATCACATCCTGGCTGGACTTAACACATTTCTGACACATACAAGATTTATATTTCAGGAAACATTGAACAACTAAAAACCCAATGATAAAAATAAATCAAGAACATAACCTATCTTTAAAAAAACACAAAAGGTTTAACATGATATGTGTGACTAACAAATATAATGAAATTTTCAAAAAACTTATCTACTTCAAAAGGCCATTCAATCTGATCAGTAGTATTACAAATTAAGGCTGGCTGGCCACCACAGGACTTAGTTTTACTGGACCTGGTAAGTATGACCCTGCAGGTAGAGCCCACCCACAGGCAGCACCATCCCTCTCAAGCACCAGCGGTAAAGACAATGAAAAAGGCAGGACAGGAGCCCAGGAGGCCCCATGGTCGGCTCTTTGAAGGCCGTCATAGACTGCAGTCATGGAGCCAATCTGTGTAACAGTTACCACTATCTACTGTGCCTCTGTGTAAACCGCATTGTGGTTTACTAACTTCTCTAAAGCCTAAGTATGTCAGAAGGGTCCTGTACATACTAGGTAACATGGATAAAAGTGTGGTCTGTTTAGTATCATAGCCACTGAACACTAGTTACCTCTATTAGTATGTAATGTAACATAACTGTCACTATAAATTTCTGATAAAAACAAAATACAATGTAAAAACCAAATATACAAACATGCTATGATCTTTTTTAAAATTTTATTTTAAAGAGAATAAAACAGAATGAAGTCAATCAAAATGAAACAGTGAAAGTGATACAGGACTTCAAGACAGGATAACAAAGAATCAACAATGGCTACGATAATGCCTCTTGTTATCTTCAAAATTGCTGCCCATACCATTAGACATAATAAAATCAAATAAAAAAGAACAGAATAAAAACAATCAAAGTAGATATTAAAGAAAATAAAATAATAAAACAGAACAAAACGGTGAGAACAATATTGGATTTCAAAAACAAAACAGAAGGAAATCCCCCTTAGTTGCTATATTGCAAATTGTTATCCTCTATATAGATGCTCAGACTACCGGCTTTAGGCCTGCAAAGCTAATCAAACAATACAAGCATTAAGTTGTTTTTGTACCTCAGTTGCTATCAACCCAGCCTGTCCTCCAAATCAGCTGGCTGCTTACAGCAGAGCAGGCGAGGGCATGATTTGTTTTATCTAATTTGACACATGAATTTTTTTATTTTTTAAGAAAGGGTCTCACAGCATAGTTCAGCTGCCCCTGAACTCACTACATAGCCCAGGCTGGCCTCGAACTTGTGGCAATCCTCCTGCCTTATCCTCCCAAGTGCTGGGATTACAGGTGTACACCGCCACACCAGCCGACATTTGAATTCTTAAAGCATGTGAACACAGTTTAACTCTATTAAAGACACTGCAAAGGGTAGGGGTGGGGCAATGCCTAGAATCCCAGTACTCTGCAGAGTTGAAGCAGGAGGATCTCAAGTTTGAGCCCAGTCTTGGCAACTTAGTGAAACCTTATATCCAAAAATAAGGAGGGGTGGGCTGGGAATGTAGCTCAGCGCAAACCTGGGTTCAATCCTAGTAGCAACTCCCCCTGAAAAAAAAGATACTGAAAAAAAATGATGTTTGGGGCAACCCACTTGGGACCCCTTCTGTCTCTCTCTCTCAGACAGAAGCTTTCTTTCTCTCAATAAATATATTCTGCTCTTACCCTCTGTTGTTCCTAAAATTCATTCTTCAGTTTTAGAGAATATCATTTGGAGGTCTTCCACTGAGATCACTGGACAGAGGTAAGAGTTTACCTTGTTTCATAGACTCTGAACTGGGACTTGCTTAGGTAACAAATTTTTATGATATTTTTATTATTTTGTTCTTATACATGTTATATTTAAATTAGTTGCTAAATTTACTGGTACTCCTTGCTTAACTGTATTTAGAACCATAGCTCTATCCCACCTCATGAGTTCCCAAGTTTTTCTCACCTTGGACCCATCTCACTTTTTTTTTTTTGTACCAGGGATCAAACTCATGACCTTGTGCTTGCCAGCAGGTGCTTATGCCACTGAGCTAAATCCTGGCCCCCAACCTATCTCACTCTAAACAGTCCCTAGAAAAGACAGAGTCTTTGGCAACCTACTTAGGACCCCTCTGTCTGTCTCTCAGATAGAAGCTTTCTTTCTCTCAATAAACATATTCTGCTGTTAAAAAAAAAGAAAAAGAAAAATGATGTTTGAACATGAGTGTTACAAACTACAGGAGACAATCCTTACTATCGGTGAGGATGCCTGTCGATGATTATCTCTGTGTGCTCTTAAGGGAGCACAGTTAAAGTAAGTAGAAAAACTTTCAAACTTTCACATTTTAACTGGCAGAACAGATAACATCCAATTCATATATAACTATGCATGTTGATGCTCAAGTTTGCTAAGTAAACTTTCCTGCTCCTAAACCCACAAATATAGATACCTGTTGTCATGATTCCTTAAGGGTGAGCAAGCATGCCATGAAGATATGAAGTATATAACTCTAATTATATGCAGAACATGGTATGCATCCTTCCCTTCCCAAATAACCCTGAAAACAGGTTAAAAACTGATATTTTTTTCAGTAGGGGGCAATAAATATACTATGTCTTTCTCTACTAGTAAGAGCTACTAAATTAACAAATTTCACCTAAATATTGAATATTGTGTAGTGAAGAGTGAAAGATATAGCCAGGTGTAGTGGCACATGCCTGTAATCCCAGCACTTAGGAGGCTGAGGCAGGAGGATTACCATGAGTTTGAGGCCAGCCTGGGCTACATAAGCAAGTTGAAGGCCATCATGCACTACATAGTGAGACCCTGCCTCAAAAAAAAAAAAAGGTGAAAAACACAAGCTTCTGAAGAAATTTAGAATATTTGATTTAAGGAGTAACAACTAGAAAACATACAGTTAGGAAATGTTTCTTTTCTTTTTCTTGCTTTGGTTTTTGAGACAGGGTCATATGACATTGTTCAGGCTGGTTTTGAATTTACTACGTAGCCCAGGCTGACATGGAACTGATGAACTCGAACAATCTTCCTGCATCAGCCTCCCATTCAGCCAAGACTCCAGGCACAGGTCCCACCTGCCCAGCCCTTAACTCCTCTTAACGCGTGAGAGAACCCAGCCCTTCCACTGGACCTGGCCATCACTTATCACAACAGAAAGCAAATTATGACCCACATGCTGCTACAAACATGTACTAACTCAGCAAAGTAAAGGAGTGGACACATGCACACACAAACACACATGGAAGCCACAACGCCATCCTTAGCTGCTCCTCCCCAGAGCTGGACCTGATCTTACACAGTGGAGCCTGAGTACCAGTGTGAGGAGGACATGCAGCTCAGGAGCACGGCATCTGCTTGGCATGGGAGAACTCTCAGTTCTGTCTCTGCAACCCCTGCCCTACATGCTCCAAGGAAAGTCAGTTCACTATTAGTCAAAGCTCTTCGAGGAAACCAGTAGTACTGTGCAAAATAGCTTAACAAAAATGCAAAAATAAAAGGTACCTGCTGTTGCTTGAAATCGGGTCTTTTTTTGATAAGGTTATAAACAGTCACGTATTTCATGTATAGTACATAGGCTCTTTCCTCGTCACGATCTAATCTGCATTCTTCTGCTGTCTTGAAGATCTTCAGAGCACTGTGCACATAACTTAAAAGGAGAGAAAAGGTAATTAAAATGCTTGACACACCTGGTGGAAAAGCAAAGGTCACATATGTAGTCTAGATTTTTTGTGTGTGTGTGTGTGGCATTAGGGATTGAACTTAAAGCACTCACCTATATCCCCAGGCCCTTTCCCCCTTTTTATTTCTTATTTTGAGACAAGGTTTTTCTCAGTCAATAAGCCACGAAGTTGCCCAGACTGGTCTTGGACTTGTAATCTTCCAGCCTCAGCTTCCCAGGGTGCTGGGATCACAGGTACAGGCCAGCACGCCCCACCCACAATGATCTCCACAGAGTAAATTTAAAGATTCGGGTTGTACTATTTCACACCCTGGGGTACACAGATAGAGCTTTGGATACAACCAACTTCTACTTTCTCTGAGATGTGGGTAGTCTTGGATAAACCACTAGTTTCTCCAGGAATGCCCTGTTTTGGGACTGACTTTAAAGACACTCCTTCAGTCCTGAGACATTGCAAAGGTGGCTTGATGCTCTGACTGCTTCCTGTCTGAAGAGCATGTAAACATGCATGGAACACAATCGCCATCCCTGTCACCTCAGCACCATCAGCAACAGAGTCCGAGAAATAAGCCAAGTACTCTTTTTTATTATTATTATTTTTTTAAGCCAACTACTCTTACTCTTCCCACAACAGGTATCTTTGCAATATTCAGAAATATCAGTTCATTCTGGGGTTTTCCTTCTTGACATTTTTTAGTTTTTACTAGTCTCTGGCCATCCTTGATATTTTACTTCCCATCTTCTGTTTATTTCTTTCGAAAATATCTCCCTATATATGCATAGGTTTCTTCAGATAGTCTCTGAACCCGCTCTTTTGGGCTCACAAAGAACACGGTTTTTTTCAGTCTTCTATTTTTTTCCAATCATCCAACACTTATGTTTCCCTTTAATTTCTAAAATCTACTTTCCCCATGTCTATGGCTGGTTAGGTCTATCTTATTTCTGACTCCATAATAATGTAGTTACTTATTTACCTCAAATCTTCTCCTGTTTTGAGCAAAATAAACTCAGAAGACAATTTCTCTTATCTTCTGATCCTTAATAGAGATACACAGATTAACGATTTTAGTAATTCCCTACTTCTTGCAAAACTACATTCCATTAAGTATCAAAGTAACTGATATGATCTTTAAGTTATTTTTACCTCATTTTGTGAAAAGACAATGACTTATGGCCAAATGATTTTTACAGACACCCACCCTGCTGTCTCTTAGGCTTATCACCGTTTTTATCTTCCCTGGACAGCAACCAAGGGGTCAGACAACACACAACGTACCTGGAGAAGAACACATATGCACTCTGCCAAGACAAAGAACTTCTCTAGAATGGTCTCCATTCATGCGAATCTATCTCCTAATAAACTTTAAACTGACTACTCACCTAACTTGAACAGAAAAGGATCTAAAATTGAATGATTCAAACAAAGTAGCAAGCCGGGCATGGTGGCTCACACCTGCAATCCCAGACTCAGGAGACTGAGGCAGGAGAAGCACTGCGAGTTTGAGACCGGCCTGGGCTACAAAGTGAGCTCTCGGCCAGCCTGAACTGCATAGAGAAACCCTGTCTCAAAAAGACAAAAAAAAAAAAAAAAAAAAATCAAACAAAGTAGGAAAGGACGCATACCTCTTAGTGCTTATTTTCTCGGGCTTAACTTCTGTCTTCTTATTGAGGTCTTTTAGTGAAGAACTGAGGTAGAGTTCTTTAGGAACTGAAGCCACAGCAGGCATGATGAATAAGCTTTACTTTTCCACTTTCAGAATGCATGAAAAGTATCTCTCTCCTGAAAGAAAACAATTTCACTAAGGCAAGTTTTCTGGAGAACAAGAGAGCAGTTTAAAAATGATACTTCAGGGCTGGGCTGGGCTGGAGCCAAGCAATTGCCTGGCATGCAGAAGGCCTGGGCTCAATCCCAGCACGGCAAACAAAAATCGAAACAAAACTTCTGAACTGTATCCTGTGCTAACAGGGTTAATATTAAACTATCTAGTATTTTATTTACTTATTTTTATTCGGTTTTTATTTTTATTAGTACATACTGTAGTACATAGTGATTACAGCCATTGTGGAATTTTAAATCCTCTTGAGTATTTCTTTTGGGGATTCAAGACACATTGTACAGGGCATAAACAAACAGTAATATTTTTCAAATTTCCATTAACTAAACAAATTACTGAAATATTTCTCTTTTCTCATTGGTATCAGTTTGTAAAAAAAAAAAAAAAAGTTGTACGCGGAGCTGTACAGAATCACACAGAACTGGGGACAGAAGTGGCCTCTGTTTCTGCCTGGAGCAGCCCCACGGGCCTGGTGCCTCAAGAAGCCCTTCGTCTCCATGCGCTTGCAAAGGCTAATGGAAGGTGCCACAGCAGCAGGCCAGGTGCAGGCAAGGGGAAGGCGGGTGTGAGGCCCAGCACAGGCTGCACATAGGAAGCGGAGCAGGGGACCTGCCACAGGAGGCGGCTCGGCAGGACCTAAAAGGTCACTGCACGAAAACCTCCAGGCCCTACTAGCTCATACGAGGTCTTCCACGATGAAGTACTAATTACAACTTGAATAAAAGGCTACATTAATGCATTTAATAGATGATAACTTTTTCTACAACTTTCTGTTCTCTTAATATTTTCATCCTATTATGAGCTCACTATTACTAGACGAATAGATATCTAATCCTAAAAAGTCAAATAAGGTACAACTTTCAGTGAAAGGCGTCAGGTGACTTACGTGAAACTCTTAAAAGCATCTCCACTTTACTTTGATTTTGGTCACATTTTACATTAAATACTACTATGTTATGATTTCTTAGTACTTAGTGATGAGTATTCATGTGACTTTATCTTGTGATAAACTATTGTCACTATTAAGCTATCACTTCTAACCCTGTGCCATCAACCCACTTAGTCATGCAAACATTATCCATAAATCATAATTTTAGTATTTTCACAGTTCTCCACCTGTACTTGCTCTATGTAGCTATAAACATGGGTTGAACTGAGCCCCTTAATTCATAGTTTGAGACCTATGCAATTAGAACACTGATCTCATAAACACTTTCTACATTTTACTTGACACTTTGTGTAAATAAGTATTGGGTGCTGGTCTAAAGCTGAGTAACAGGAGAAATCTCTGACCACACCATCACCCTCAGGAGGATCTACTGGCCTTAAATCCTTCTGGGACAGCAGCTCAGTACCAGCCCAACTAAAGAGGTCCGTTAAGCAAAGGTCACACAGGGCTGCCATGCACTTTTTCACAGCGAGGACAGCACTAGCTGGGGTGGATGTAACTCGCCACTCACCCCGCAGGACAGACTCTGTTCAAGACAGGTGTCAATGAGGGCGAGGGCTTGGTGCCTGCTCTCTTCTCCGGGACACAGTTCAGGCAGAAAATACCCTCTGCTCGCACTTCACCCCTCAGCCCTCCATCCCCACAGCAGTGAGGAGGAAAGTAGGCCTTCCTGCAACACTATACCATGGAGAGAGCTGCTGCTTAATTATACAAACAGGTAAAACTACAAAGACAGACAGGAAATGCCACACACAGAATTCTACCTCTAGGGGGAGGCAGGGAAGTAACCAACCAAGGGAACCTCAGGGTACCATGAGGCGTCTCTCAGGCTGTGTGCTATGCACACCCACCGACACTCACTTCATCCTTATGCCTCACACAAGGATATAGGTAGTCAGGCATGGTGGCCGGTACCTGTGCTCTCAACTACCTGGGAGGATGAGCCAGAGGGATGGCAAGGTCAAGGTCAGCCGAGGCAACGTGATGAAACTGTGTCTCAGAAATACAAAGGGCTGGAGCTGTGGCTCAGTGGTGGAATACAGGCCCAGCACATGCCTGCTCAATGTCTGGTAATAAACACACACACCCCCACCCAACGAAACCAGTGGCCAGAGAAACAGAAACATTCAGAAGTTACAGGTTAGACAAACAAATATAATATGTATGCATATTTATACTGATTTTTTAAAAGCTAGACATGGAACAATGGAAGAGATGCACTGCCAGCCCCGAGGGTAGCAGTCTGAGGGAATAAAGACAGAACTTCTGGGAGGTGGTGTGGGAAACCAAGGCCTTTGCAGTGCTACAGTGACCTCTCCGCGGCAGGCAGTGGGCTGCAAAGGCACCGGGACTGTGAATAAAGGCTGGACGGCATGTGAGAGTCCTTCCTTTCTTCTCCAGCCCCAGCTACCTCAGTGGGGAGTGGGGGAGTTGCGCCCACTCAACCGCAAAGTCACCACGAGCTCCTCACGCAAGCTGGCTTTCGAAAACATGTCCCCAGAGCCCAGGCATGTTGGAGTGGTGACACTACCAGTCAAGGACACTAAGATAAGGACTCAGGCTCGAGACAGACAGAGAAAGTCCTGGGCCAGAAGCATCAGTTTTCCCAACTCCACCATCTATCAGGTATCCACATCAGAGGTCTAATGACAGAAGAATGTTCCCAAAGTCAGGTCAAGTCACTCTGATGACTCATCACAATTAGGTTTCTTAGCTGGGAAAAGAAAATATTGATTTGAACTTTCTAAAGTGAAGTTCTTTAATATATACTCAGTTGAATGTGTTTCTCATTATTAAAGACTGGATCTTTAAAAAAACAAGGAATATGTAAATTATACACTATCCAGGCAAACTTAAAATAATAAATCATTAACTATTTTAAAGTTAAATTCAATTCAAACCCTCACAGGTATCTGCTGTAATGTGCTTCCAGAGTTTAGATACAGTCTGTTTCCTCACAAAATTTACAAAGCTAATGGGAAAGAGAAAGTTGTAAGCAGTGCTAATATAACACAGTAAGATAAACTACTAAGTTATAGATAAGGTGCCAAGAAAAATAAGACTATATACAACTACAGAGATTTTGGCAGGCATCATGGAATAGATGGCATCTGACCAGATGTGACTGCACACACCTGTAATTCTAGCACTTTGAAAGGCTGAGGCAGGAGGATGACAGGTTCAAGCTCAGCCTGGACAACTTAGCTATATTCTGTCTCAAAACAATAAAAAAAAGCACTGGCTATGCAGCTTAGTGCAAAGGCCTTGGGCTCATTCCGCAGAACCAAAATAATAATGATAATACATTAAAGAAAAAATAAAACAACAAAAATAAAATAAAAATAAACATTCGATGTGAGTACTGGTGGTACAAGGCTTTCAACAGAAATAAGGAACAGCATGAAGAAAGCATCGAGAAGGTTAAAAGCATCTTTAGGAATCAGACACTGTAGAGAACACACCAGGATCTACTGGGCAGGAAAGCCTGAGAAACAGTCCTGCAACAGATGACAAAAGGCGTTCAAAGTCACACGAATGCACTGCCTCAGTTTCGTGGAGGAGATGGGGAGCCAGCAGGGTTCTGAAGCAGGGAGCACCATGACACACAGGCACAGGAGGACAGGGAACACATGCACAGGGATGGGAGGCAGAAGAAAGCCTATGTCACGATCCCGGGGAAAGATGACAAAGGCCAAAGCAAGGGTGGCAGAGATGCAATGAAGGTGCACTGACACCATAAACACGGCAATAGTACAAGGACAGGACTTGGCAAGTGATTACAGACAGGGAGGAAAGGTACAGGGACAATGTTCTGCATCATGATGTCACCAACGCTGTTAGCAAAAGTTTCCGGGAAACTAAGCTTTTTTGAAGCTACCTTCCCTGTCCTTATTTGGTTTCTGAGAACAGCTCCAATAAGTAGTAGTCCCCTCTGATAATGTTGAAAGACCATCACAGGATAAGTTGTTTCTATTTTTTATTGACATCATGTTATACTGTCAAACAGTGATGCTCATGCTAACAGTTCCCAGCATGATTTTAATTCCTACTTCAGCCTCCACAATCACACACATTTCTGCAGAAGTCAAACAGAGGCAAAGGCAGTACTCTTCCCTAGCAAGTAAGACAGCAAAGAATGTATGTCCGGACTAAATGTGAGGTTCAGTGTGTTAAAGTTTCAAGAAGTCATTATGCTGCATTTTACCATTAAACCTCAACATAAACTGATGAAAGATGACTTAAGGCCAGGATGACTGAATAAATTCATGATCTCCTTATCTGCCTGCAAGAATTAAAAGCTAAGAAAAAAAAAAGCAGTAGTAAAAGCAAAAAAGAACAAAGCAGCAAAAACAAACCTATTAATACATACTTGAGCCAGGAGTGTTGGCTCATGCCTGTAATCCCAGCACTTGGGAGGCTGAGGCAGGAGGATCACTGTGAGTTCAAGACCACCCTAGGCTACAAAGTGAGCTCAAGACTAGCATGAACAGCATAGAGAGGCCCTGTCTCAAAAAAAAAAAAAAAAAAAACTCAAAAATACTTAATATCCACAGAAGTCAGTTTATTCGAACTAATAAAACACATAATCCAGTAAAATACATTATGCTTTAGAAGGACTTGTAAGTTAAAAAAACAAGGGAGAAGGAAAAGATGGCAGGTTTGTAGACAACACTATACAGAGCCTCCCCTGAGAGAAACAACGCATGCCATAATAAACACTCTGGAGAGGTCTGGACAGAGGGAGATGCATCCTCTCAACCTAGGAAGAAACTAAAGGCAAAAGAGCTGGTCAAACACACAGTCCCGGGGTACATTGAAGAAGCTGTGATTAGTGGCCACAGCACTCTCTAGCTGCTTGAATTCGCGCTGCTGCCGCAACTAGCCGGAGCGGCCCAAGCATGCAGCCACGACCTGTTGCAACTGGCCAGAGCAGCCCAAACATGCTGGAGCACCCAAAACCACACCACTGCAACTAACCAGTCATGCTGAAGACCGAGGTTAGCAAGCCCAATGGAGAACTGAGCCAGCAAGGGACCACCATTAAACGGTGAATGCTGGGAATAAGGGCACAAAGGGAAGGGCATGACCAAATGGACAACATGTTGGAAGCAGGCAGCAGGAGCCTGAACAAGGAACAACAGTGACTTCACAGTTGGTTGCTCCCTTCCCAGCGTAGATTGGTGGGATCTGCTTGGCCTGGGTCATGCCCCTGGCCAGGACCCAATAAGCCATCCCAAACCGATTCCAGATGCATAGCACACACTAACCCAGTGAAGGTCCCCAAAGATTGACTGGCCCAGTGGGGAGGGGCCAGCATATGCAGCCCCTGCTTACACCTCAATGACAAGAGCAAACAGGAGAGGGCATAAATCCCTTGCCAGTGTGCTTCAGAAGAACCATAACCAATAAGGAAAGGAGTTGGGACCTCCACTATATACCTGTATGAAAGAAACCAAAAACATGACAAGAGAAAGAAACAACAAGAAAAAGCCCGCAGCCTAAAACCCTGAGAACACCGATCCAGGAGAGGGAAATACAAAAAAGACTGAAGGCAACAAACATGCAACATCAGACACAGCTTCAATGGACATTAAGACATATCTTCAGGACCTTGTAGACGAGCTCAAAACTGAAATATTAAATCAGGTAAAGCAAGACATAAGTAGATTAATAAAAGAAATGCTACGTACCTCTCAAGAAGACACAGATGGAAGAAGGGAGAAACACAAAAGGAGAGAAACATTCGAGAAAGAATATAAAGAAAATCTAGAATACATGAAGCAGATTCAAAGAGATTACCAAGAAATTAAAAACTCCATTGAAAGCTGGTAAAACTGCTTAAAAGAAACTAAGGATAGACTATCAAAACTTGAAGACAAGTTTGCAATGTGTGATCACAAAAGGAAAGATCTCTTAATAGTAAGGAAACAGGCAGTAACAATACAAAGGCTAGAAGTCGACGAGAATCTATAATTTAAGAGTAAGAAATGTGAATAAAGAAGCAGGAATAAAAACAGGCGAATTACAGAGGCTATTCATGGAAATAATTAAGGAAAACTTCCCAAGCATGGGAAAAGAAAATATTTGGATATATGAGGCCTACAGAACTCCAGCCACCTACAACCAAAACAGAGCTACACCCAGACATATAATAACCAAGATACCAGAAATTCAATATAAAAACAGAATATTAAAAGCCACTGGAGAAAAGAAACAGATCACCTATAAAGGAAAATCCATCAAGATCACAGCAGACTTCTTGACACAGACCATCAGATCAAGAAGAGTTTGGAACAGAGTATTCCAAGCCCTGAAAGAAAATAACCTCCAGCCCAGATTGATGTACCCTCCAAAACTGTCACTAGAAATTAATGGAGAAACAAGATACTTCCATGAAAAAGAGGACCTGGGGGAATTTGTGACCGCCAATCCAACCCTACAGAGAATACTGAAGGACATTCTAGAGAGAAAGAGAAAAAAAATACCAGGATTTCAGGAACAGTGGCAGAAAGGCCTCAATGAACAGGGCAGGAAGCAGAATGAAGGAGAAAAATAAGACAAATGATGGCAGAAAAATAGCATAGCAGAAAAGAGGCAGAGAAGGTTGGCTATAATCTCTAACACAGATGGCCTTGATACACTAAAAAAAAAAAAAAATACAGGCAGATTAGATCAGGAGGTAGGGTCCATCGAGATGCTCTGCATAGGAAATATAAGCAACCTGAGAGAAGGCTTATGGACCAAAAATCAAATATGAGAAAACAATGCTACTTGTGACAGGGAGCCAAAGAGAAATAGGGGCAACTCGACCACCACCTGCAGATAGGATGGAAAGACAGGATACTTATGTGCAGTAGAGAACTACTCAGCTATAATGAAGGAAAACCTAGAGGCTTTTGTAGGTAAAGGATTTCAACTGGAGATCAAGTCCAGGAGCAAGAAGGCTTGGAACCACTTAGGTAAATAGTAGGTTGCCCCCCCCAGTCTAAAAACTGAGAGAGTTGGTGGGAGGGAAAGGGGAGGAATAGTCTAAAAAAAGAAGGCAGAGAATATTGTTAGTAGTGTACCAGGATTTAAAACCCACATTACTCACACCACTTTGCTTAGATGGATTATATTGTTTCAGTCTGTCTACTTGTACTAGATTTGAGAGCACTATCAGTTATCCCGAAAATAGCAGGATGTAGTACAGTAATCATCCTTAATTTCCTATTAACTTAATCTGAAGCTCTGTATAACTTACACTGTTTTACAGTGACTGATCTTAATTGAATCTGGTTTGTTAGATTGCTGTTTTGTATTGACAGATTTTATTCAAAGCTGTTATGATTGATAGTATCAAGTCTGAGAGTATAGGCAACTACACTGAAGATGACAAGAGTTACTAGGATATCCACTCCAGTCTGATTATTATCTGCCTTTGAAGTTTTACATTGTCTACAATGTTTTGTTTTTACTAATATTGTTATGTACTGCTATATTCAATTATACTGCTATATTCAAATATGCCTGATATAGACAATTCTATTGAAGATAACTAGAGACAACACAATAATCATTGTAGATCACCTTGTACTGTGGTTTTATATGACTTTTGGTTTCATGTTTTTATAGGAATTTATTTTATCTTGCTATGTTTTGTTTTTTCCTCTAATACAGAAAGGATAGAAATACATATTAAGACTCAAGCATGCGTAGCTGTTTAGTCTTACTGTTTGAATGTCGTTTGTATGCTTTAATTTTGTAACTTGAGCAACAATTTCTAAGAGGATTATATGTAATTTATCAACTAGCGATTTCTTTCTGTTTATCTTTTTTTAAAATTCTGTATTATTTCTACCCTTTTTCCATTTCTCTTTAAATAAAAAAATTAAATTAAAAAAACATAAGCACATGTAAGAATCTCAAATGTTCTAAAAACAAAAACTAAAATTTAAACTAACAAAGATTAAATGCAGTGTTGACAAACAGCAAAGACCCAAGCAATGCGTTACCACAGGGAGACCATGGAAGGCGCTCTGTATCCTTCGACTTCTCATCCTTCCAAAAACAGAGTGAAGAGGAGGTGAACTACAGTGATGATTTGAAAACTCTGACTTAAAAAGTAAAAGCAAGCTGGGTTTGGTTCCAGGCCAGCCAGAACTGCAGAGAAATACCTTGTCTCAAAAACAAAGCTTCCCTTGGGCTTCTCTCTGACCACTGCCAACATCTCCCCGGCAAGCAGAGCAGGAGGCAGGGCCTGCTTAGCCATCGCCCTCCATGCCCTCCTGGCCTGCTCTTCAGGCAGCAGCAGAGTTAACAGCAGGCTCTGGACGTCCCTAACTCTCACATCCTCCATCCCACGTAAAACACCACAGATGAATAAGGATGGATGGGATTATGTCTCAAAACAGCCCTAACAGACTTCATCATTGTTAAAACTTCTGCTATTTTCTGAGCATCTACTGTGCACCTAAAATTGGAATCAATGCTTGAAGGCCATGTTTTTAAAATCTGGGAGGACTATTAAAACGTTTTAAAAATATGTAACATAGAGGACAAAACACCAGAATATGTCACACCTAGTGAGAAGTAGTGGGAACTTTAGAAAACAGGGCCTCATGGATGCTACCCACAATGGGCAGAAAAGGACTGGGCAGCTGTGGGGTCCTGGTCCCTGTCCTGGTGCTCTCTGGCCTCCTGTCTCCTGACCTGACCTGTCCCTCTCCAGTGGGCTTCCTCAGTGTCGCCAAGTGGGACACAGTGAGGGAGTCCTGTCTGGATGCAGCCTTCCAACAGTGAGCTAAGTAAACCACTTTATAAAACACACAGACTCGGATGTCTTGTTATAGTAATGGAAAGTGAGCTAATACAGTTAGTGTTGGTGTACACAGGATCAAAATGTAAAATATGTTTCTTACTATAGGTAACAATTTTTTTTACAAGAGTGAACATCTCCCCTTACAGCAATGCTCCTCCAAGTGTGGGCCAAAGTTAATATAGCTGTGGAACTATTTGCTAATAGTCTGTGATAAAATAAGACCCCTTTACAGGAAAGCAGGTAACTCAACCTTGAGAGCAAAGCATCTAAAGAAAGGTGGAAATATGCATTCAAAAGCAGCAGAGAGACCAGATGCTGAATGTGTGCGCCAGCTATTAAGGAATTATTGTTAATCTTCATTAATGTTAACATTTATAACCTTTGTCTTTTGAGAGATAACTTTGACATTCAAATGTTACCTAGGATTTGATTCAGAATAATTCTTTTTAAATTTTATGCCATACATTTAAAAACTTCCTCAATACTTTCTAAACACAAACATCAGCCAGACAGCCAGTGTTACACAGCTGTAGTACTAGCTACTTGAGAGGCTGAGGCAGGAGGACCACATGAGCCTATGAATTCCAGGCCAGCTTGATAGAGACTTGTGCCTCAAAATATTATAAATAATAAAATCAATAAATACATTTTAAAAATCGATAAAACATAATATATATATATATTTATATATATATACTAACAACTAAGAATAGATCACCAAGGAAATGAGCTCTTGTTTCTCCACAGCTGACAATTTACTGGAAGGGCCCAGACTGTGTACCCAGGGTGGGGGTGGGGTTGGGTTCAGGAATAAAGTCTTAGAAAAGGAAAATCATAAAAATGTAGCATCATGGAAACCAAGAAAAAGAACTCCAAGGAAGTTTTACAGAGTTCTTAGATTTCTAAGGGGGAAAAAACATCACAGTCAAATAGTTAAACCTAGTTCAAAAGAATGACTGTATAAACTGGCTTAAAATTTGGTGAACACCTACAAGGTGCAGTGTTGAGAGCTTTATGGGATACAAAAGAAAAAAAAAAAAAAGTAGCACCGCCTAACATTCTCAAGTGGGATTTTTCTATCTCATTCCATGAAAGATAAGTACATGTTAATACAAAGAACACTAGGTACCATAACCCAGGAACCAGCAAATTATGCCACAATCTGTTCATCTGATTAAGGAGGACCATTCCTTAAAACAAACAAAAGGAACCTGTTTTCTAGATGTTTACCCACACTTAATTTAATCCATTTATTTTATCTGGTACCTCATTATTTTTTAATAGTTGTAGAACAGAGAACCAGACCATACTTACTGTGGTACTATGGATCAAAAGACATGGCTTCAAACTGGACATGATGGTAGACACCTACAACCCTGGCTAAGCCTGGTCAATTGAGCAACTTAGCAAGACCTGTCTTCAAAAAATATGACACAGTTCTTCAATCCTACCTATAAATTACAATCACCTAAATTACAATCACCTAAAGAACATTTTTAAAATACTGATATCCAGATCCCACTCTTCAACAATTAAATCAGAATGATTATTTTTTTAATATTAGGAACTGAACACTTTGTACTGATCTACATTCCCAATCATTTTTTGTAAAAATTTTCAGAAAGGTCTTGCTAAGTCATTAAGTTGATTAGATAGGCTAAACTTGTGACCTTTCTGCATCACCACCCTGGCTCACATAGGCCTTTTAAAAAGTTCTCGAGGTGAATTCTCACACACAAGCAATATAGAACCATAAACATGGAGAATGTATGTTGCTAGAAGCAATAAAATAGGAATACAACAATTGTTTCTAGCTGAAATCAGCATCATATAACCCACAACCTACCAAAATTATGAGAAATCATTTTTGTTCCTAAAACTGTGCAACTAAGAAATTAAAATCAGACCTCCAAGATTTCTATCCCTATAACTTTTTTCCAGGAGTATTCATTTTGGAATTAGCATTATACTGTATAATAATTTCATCTCACTCTAAACATGGATTTACATCGCTATTGGTATCCTTCAGAGAATATAGTGTTATAAAAAACTAAATTGTAATGTGCTAGTCAAGAGACAGGCTTAGTTATCTCAATGTTTTACTTGAATTAGTATGGTTATAATTGTGGAATTCCAAACAAGCTTAATATAATATTTCATCATTTACTACTAATAAATTTAGTATCACAGAAATGTAGCTCTTAGTCTTTTCTTTTTATTAATCATATGTTGAGCACATTCTTTAAATTCTCCCAACAACCACACACACCACTGCCATTTCTGTTTACCATCATCTTCAAAATGAAACAAAAATGATTCCTCTGCTTCCATAACTACTATATCAAATAAAAAAACAACAGACAGATGCTCTGGAAATTATAATTGTCATGAACATATAGTTATAAAGACATTAGAAGCGTACCTTATTCTGTATCTACTACACAAACCCAAACACGAGGCCAATACTACTTTGTTATCAAAATTATAGTAAGTTAAAGATGGCCACAAATTCTTTGGTATTTTTTGCTTTAAAAGGTAGACAGGAGTTACGCTGGGGTACAGCTTAAGGTCCTGGATTCCCTAGCATGGAACAAAAAAAAAAAAAATTGAGGTTCATAACCTGGAGGGAGGGCTTTTGGACTGCTTTAAGCAATAAAGTATGTTGGAAATAATGTGCAAACTTCTAGGTCCAAGTGTTTAAGAGGCTTGGAGCTTCCACTTTCTGCCCCTTGAAATGTGCATTACTGAACCCCAGCAGCCATGCCATGATGTGCCTAGCCCATTAACTGCCATCCGTGAGATTTTCCAGGGTCCAGCCCAGCTGAGCTTTAAGATAACTCCCACTTCAACTGCTTATCTGAACACAAATGTGTGAAAACCTAACTGAGAATCTAGTTAAGCCAGCCCGGATACCAAACTGTTACTTATTTATTTTGGTACTGGGAATCAAACTCATAACCTTGCACTTGCCGGGCAGGTGCTATGTCACTGAGCCATCTATATCCCTGGCCCTAAACAGTCATTTTAAGCCACTGTTTTTCCAGAGTGATTTGTTACATAACAATAAATAACAGAGATAACAGTAACATTTCTTCTCTTTTTTCTTTTCTTTTTTTTTTTTTTTTTTTTTTTTGTGACAGGGCTTCAACACGTTGCCCAGGCTGGCCTCAAATTTCTGGATTCAAGTGATCTTCCTGCCTCCTAAATAGTTGGGACATAAAATATTTTTAAAATGCTTTCTTAAAACTAGGCATGGTTGCACACTCCCATTATTCCACTACTCAGAAAGTTTAGATAGTTGGACTGCCATGACTTTGAAGCCCTCCTGGGTACACAGCAAGTTCACCAACTTGAAATACACAACCAGACCCTGTCTCAAAAAAAAAAAATGAAATTAAAAAATTTCTATAGTTTTATTAACTTAATTAGCAACATATTTAAATAACCTTTTTTATTTCTACAAAACAAGGGTGTACTTTCATGTTGAAAACTTCATAATATTCTACGTTTTACTTTTAAAAAGTCTGATACACTAATTTTCCCTAAATGTCTTATTTTACCAAGCCACATATTTTGTGGTTCCTTTCCATTATGTTCACATCAATAAACAAATACCCATAAGAATTAGGAAAATTCAAGTAAATATATTTTTAAATTAAATGCTAGAGACACTTTAAAAACATTTTTGTTAGTTTATCTTATTCACTGTTTTCTCAAAGAATACATGTGTATATGCAAAATTTCACTTACACGTTTTTTTTTCCCCTTTTACTACCTAATTTTGCACCTTGTTGCCATAGGAATATATATTTCTAACAGTCTTACCAGCATGACAAAGACGTACCAGGCACCTTCCTGGCACTCTACTGTAATGATGATAAACCATGTAAATGTATCGTGAATGACATTCAATAACGAACACTAGAGATTGGCTTCAAAGCAAAATCTGCTGATGTAGCAAAGCCACACAACAAGCATACAAAACGTACACTTCTTAACAAATATCATTTGGCATGTTTAATGCAGCAGGATACACACAAAACTAAGGATGCTCTGGAGGCTCAAAAATGTGTAACATCCTTTAGCAAGGCATTCCTTTCTTCTGAAACTTACAGCTCTTAACAAATACTAAATTCCCTAGGCGCCGCAACACCTCTGAGTCAGGTAAATATCCCGAATAAGTGACATGTTCAAGGTCACAGGATAAACTAGAGGCAAGAAATAAACCCAGGAGCGTGGTCTGCAGCTTTAGGTGTAAATACTCATCACTGCGATTCACGGTTCTGATAATTTCCTCGGTATAGTGGGGATGATATTAAATTGCCCGCGCCACAATTCTAGGACAGAAGGCACATTTTAGAAGAGAAAAGCCGCTCTCTGGGGCACATGATGGATTGGGAAACACTGGGAAGAATTGCAACAAGGCCTGGGATTATAAACAGACATCAGAAAATCAGAAAACGGAAGTACGGGGAAGGAGGTCAAAGTCAGGTCTAAGTGTCCAAGAGAAAAGAGGGACGGCAGGACCACCTTCTAATCAGAGAAAACCACCCGAAATTCCCCCGGCAACCCCGAGTGGGCAGTGGGGGCGCATGGAGGCCGGGCCGGTCCTCCCCCCTCAGCCGGTCCAGGGGGTCCCACCCCTCTCCGTAGACTGGGCTGGGCACCGGTGACAGCAACCGGCGAAAGAACAGCGGGGCCACTGCGGACGACTTCCCCGGGAAGAGGGGCCAGAGGCCAGGCCTGCACTCACCGTGCGCCGGCCTGCGCGCCCGAGGCCCATCGCCCACAGCCCGAGGGAGCCGCCGCAGTCGTTTCCTTGATGGAAGCCAGCCGGTTCAGCCCCTTTTCCCGGTTTGCATTGCGTGGCGACGCGTCGCGTCTCTAGACGTCACGGGGGCGGGGCTTTTGTGTGCTTGTTTTAGCCCCGCCCCTTCCGTTTGGCGTTCGCGGCAGGGCTGAACACTTCCGGGGTAGACTGACTGTGGGTCTTATGGACCTGAGTGGGGACCTACCGCCTATCCCACGCCTCAAAAACCCGTGGGCTACGTCTTTCCAGGCACAGCTGGGTCGCCCTGGTTTCACGTAGCAACTGAGCCCTTGCAATTACAGTATTTGTGTATTCAGAGCTCTTGAGAGGCTGGGTTACCTCAAGTTGTATAGGCGCCTGCTCTTTTTCAGTGGTGTTTTCTATTCAGTTCGGAAATGAGAAAAAACTAGAAATAGGATTGTAATCCCCTCATATCTTGACTAAACCGTATCCGGACCCAAGCCTTTAGCCAAAGAAGATCAGACATGATCATAAAAGACACTGCATCCTCACACGCGCGGTCTTGTAAAAGCCTGGGCTTGCAAAAGCAAAGCAAGCAGTGCGAGCCGCGTCCTCGTGTAGAGCAGAGCAGTCAGAGGCTCTGGGTTTCTGTAAACGCAGAGTGCTGAGCTGCCCAGGGGTCTCCCAGGTGGGACTGGTCAGGGAGGTGTGTGCTGGATGGGTGCTCGGTAACTTGGTAAGGAATAATATATAGGCGCTCAGGCCCTGCAATGCTCCACGCACAGTGCTCTTCCAGGAAGGGTTCATTTCCTGTGCATTCAGTGAAAAGCAGGCAAAAGTTGATTGTATCTTTTCTATCTAAGCTATATATTGATTCCCCCCAAATAGGTAAAACTGATAAATACACCGTAATCTCTAGAACTACTGAATAAACAAAACCTCGGTAACTTTTCATAACTAAGTAAAAAGCTGTCTATTGAGGAGGGGTCTTAAGGAAGGAATCCCACACACCAACACCACCTCTGTTCAGAACTCTTACAAATTTGGGTAATAGGGCCAGGGCTATAGCTCAGCAGCATAAGCGTCGGCCCGGCGAGTGCAAGATCCTGAGTTCGATTCCCAGTACCAAATAAATAAATAATGAAATAGATTTGGGTAAGCATTACAAAGACAACACGCAGCGCTGAGTTTAGGATAGACACCAAAGAACAAGCACAAGAATTTGGAGTACTCTGACAATAACAGAAGAAGCCAGGAATGTGAAGTGGAGGAGGAAGAGAGAAGGCATTAGGCTGAATTAATAAAAAGTCTCTGATGATTGGGTCACAGAAATTTTAATAAATAGCACTCCTTTATAATCACCTACAGTTTATTTTTCTTTTCTTGCTTGCTTGCTTGCTTTCTCAGTACTGGGAACTGAAGCAGAGTCATTGAGCTACATCCCTTCTCTTTATTTTTTGAAACAGGATCTTGCTAAGTCAAGAAGTTACTCAGACTGTGCTCAGACTTGTAATTCTTCTGTCTCAGCCTCCCAGAGGGGCGAGAGTACGGGAGCATACCTAGACATCTGGCTCTCTGCAGTTATTTTTCTTCCATTGATATAACTGTGTTGCAATTCTTCCCAGTAAGTGAAATTTCTCCACTTCCCTAAAACTTAGGTCAAGTTTGCTAAAACACTGTCATTTCCATGAACTTTTGGGAACACTGAGGAAAGATTTACAGTCAAGTCAACATGTGCAAAACAGAACCCCGGGCACAGAAATGACAAGATGATGCCTAAACTGGGCTAAATTGGTGAAAGCAGAACAAGAATGTTCCTAGGTAACTGACAGAAATCAACCAGTGGCCCTTGGACTTTCAATACTTATAGAATGAGGGATTTTCTTTGGTAGCACTGGTGATTAAATCGAGGATCTTCACACTGAGGCACAACCACAGCCCTTTTTAGTTATTTTTAATATACTTTGAGACAAAATCTTGTTAAGTTGTCCAAGCTGTGCTCAGCTTGTGATCCTCCTGCTTCAGCCTCCTGAATAGCTGGGATTACAGGTACATACTACCTCGTGTGGCTCCCAAGCTATTTATAATGATCCTTTTTGTGGTAGAAATTATGAAAATAGGGTTCCTTTCTGATTGATCTCTTTTCCTACATCAGCTATTATGTTTTGTTACCAAAATGTGTGTATGTGGAGTACACAGATCAAAAGAATGTGAATATATATCCTTTAGTGGGTCATACCCCAAGGTGTACTATGTGTTTCTCTATTACCCAGCCCCCGTACATATGTGACTATATTTCAGAGTGTAATAAAAGTTTCTGTGTCTATGCAGAGTACATGGATGGATATAACTGAAATGATTGGATGGATCTGTTTACAAGCCTGTGTAAAAGCAGTGTGATGATTTTGGATCTGAGAAAAATTCCTAAGGAAAATTTTCCCCAAAAAATCTTCGTGATTAGACTGTATCAAAAAGTCAAGTGATTTCTACTTTCTCCTTACCATGGTTTGGATATGGACTGAGTATATCCCTAAGAGCTCCTGTGTCAAGAGCTTAGGCCTTTGTGGCTGTGTTGGAAGTTGGCATAGAGTATTTGAGGTGGAGGTGACTGGGAAGTAGTTACATCATAGGGGAACAGTGCTCACAGAAGGAATTGATGTCATTCTTGTGGGACCATCTATTAGTTCTTTTGTTTGTTTGTGGTTGGTTGGTTGGTTTTAGGGTGTTTCTTTGTTTTGTTTTGGTTTGGTTTTTTTGAGACAAGTCTCACTTTGTAGTGCAGGCTTGGCCTTGAGCTCACTGGGTACCCCAGGCTGGCTTCTTATAAGCTCTTGGGAAACAATTGTTTTCCAAGAATTGAGCCTGACCCTCAATCTCTTGGGCTTCCTGTCTCACTTTGTGACCTCCCCTCTCCAATGTGCCCCAATGTGGTAATGGCAGCCACCATGATGAGATGTACCCAGGGGCCTCACCAGAGCCTGAGTTGATAGGGATGCCTGATCTTGGATTTGTAGCCCCCAAAGGTATGTGCTAAATAAACCTCTTCTTTATAAAATATCCAGGTTCAGGAATTTTGTTATAGTCACGGAAAATGGCCTAATACACTTGTACTTAGGAATAATGTGTTCATGTCATTAAAAAAATGTTATAGATGATTTCCACCACTCCACTTCATGTTTCCAAATGAACAAAGGTATTCATGCAATATTGTATATGAAAAAATTGCATATATATATGTTGCAAAAAGATTTAATGAATACAATGTTAGATATTCAATAATATGTTACCTGCCTGCAACACCAAGTCAAGAAAGTTGGGAAATAGTTTAGCATCATTCAGTTATATTTACTATTTTAATCAAATTTTCAACAAAAAGTCATTTAAAAGTGCCTTCAAGCCTGACTTTTAACCCAGGTGGGCTCCTATTGTCTTCAACTACACAAATTCTGGAACTGCCAATGATTCTGACTCACTGATGTGTGTTGTCTTTGATATAATCTTGCTTTCTTTCCATTATTAATTTGCTTTCCACAATTAATTTCTCCCATTTAGTAGCAAGACCAAGTATTCAGGCAGACCAGGTCATTTTTAATCTGAATGCCATCACATCTCCTCTTCTGACTTATGTCTGAAACGCCACCATTAAAGATTCATTCCTTCATGTCAAAATGTAGCACCTCTGGGCTGGCATTCTATCCTGACTACTTTCCCCAAACAGGTCGCCTTTTACTAAAGAGAGGAATTCAACAGGCAGGTAAATTTGTCTAGGACTTGGGAGTGATGCGGAAAGTGTGAGAGCCAGGGTTTCACAGGCAGATGCTCTGGTTTGAAGGTGTTGCCCAAAGGTTGGTGAGCTATAACTTCACTTCCTCTGTGCAGCAAGGTTGGGAGGTGAAGCCTAGTGGAGGGGCCTGGGTCACCAGGATGGAACCCTCATCAACGGACCAATGCTCTTCTCAAGGGAATGAGTTCTTGCTTGCTCGGGACTGGGTTAGTTACCGAGAGAGTGAAGCAAGGCTGCCCCTGTTTTGTCCCTGCTGCACACACTCGCTCACTCACCCCGTGCTTTCTGTGATGAGCTGAATTACAGCAGGAAGCCCTCAACAGAAGCAGAGCAGGTTCTGGCACCATGCTTTCAGCATCCAGAACTGTGAGTCTAGATCTCATTTCTTCATCAATCATTCAGACTCAGATATTCTATTATAAGAACAAAAAAAGAGACTAAGACAGGAGGCAGAGACAAGAGGCAGCACAGAAGGGCAGGACTGTACAAACTTCTCCCAAAATGGGGCCAAAAGAGAAGCAACTGGTGCCTCCTCTTTGTGACTAAGATCAAGCTCTGCAAGGACTTTGTAGAAGCCTTAAATGTGACTCAGAGCCTCACCTTTTCATCCTTTGATCCGGAAAAATCACACTTGAGATAGAAGACATGGCCCTGATGCTTCCCAAGAGGAACTTCTATTTATTTTTCTTTTTTCTTCCATGGTTGCCCCCACACACCTTGCAGTTGGCCACGACTGTGTCAGATACCTCACAGCAACTCCAGGAAGTACTCATTTTGACTGCACTCAATCACTCTAAACCCCTTTGGCCATCCTTGACCAAATCTGCAAGGAGTCCCTCCCCAAAGGAGAGGCTGACGCCATGGCTGTGCTGCGCCCCAATTTCATTCCATATAAACAACTTCCCTTGCACCTTCATGGGCCAGTGTGTGCACTCTTCCCACTTATGCTACTCTATGAATCCTAATAAAGCTTCTTTCAGGCAGTGATTTCTGTCTCTGTGATTTCTATACTGAGTAGAGCAAGGTGAACTCGTGCACTGAGAGTGGGTAACACCAAAGGCCACTGGCACTGAAAATAATAGCAGCTGGGGCTGGTGACCCTGAGGGCAGCTAACAGCCAGAGACATGGAGAGCAGTGGAGAACTGCTGGGAGTCACCCACACTGGTCACTAGAAGGGTTGCTCTGAGCTGCCAGTAGCTACTGGTTCCAGCTGCCAAGAGAACGATGAGGTCTGCTAACACTATGAGCTCATAGCGTGGGCATCAAAGCTCCAGGGCTGTTAACGCTAAAAGAGCTGCACTCTGGTGAATTGTGATTTCTGTCTGAATTGAGCCAAAGAACCCTCAGCTGATCGGTGATAACTTTACTCATAATAATATATTGGTACGCAATTATTTGGGGCACATTTTCTCTGTCATGGGTAGACTATTTCCTCTCAAAATACAGTAAATTTTATTTCTAAAAAAAAATGTAAGACTATTTTATTATGGCTTTCAGTATTATGTGTTCTGAAACTGTATTCATTCTTTAATAATCATTGATTAAAAAATTTTACAAAATTCATCAATTCTGATTTTTACTCAAAAATATTTCCAGTTTTTTATGAACTATTTCATAATTTGACCATTATTAGTTTAACACTATGTCTCAGGTTGTTTTCATTACCATATTTTTGTTAGCATTTTGGTTATTGTGACTCCTTTTCTGAAAAAATTTGGAGGTAAGCTGCTGAGTAAGTAGTGAGAATATATAGTATAATTTCAGTTGTAGTAAAACATCCCTTTTCCTAGAACTTTTATTCACTGGCATAAATGCCTGAAATTTCCATTGTTGAAATAATTCTTTCAGATTAAGGTGTTCACACCTATCATTTCCTGAGGGGATTCAGCAGAAGATCACCAGTGACCCTAGTGCAGCAAAAGAACAATGAGTAACTCCAGGATTTATTATTCTGCTATGCTTACAGAAGCCTGTCTTCCTCTGACAAACGTCATTTGTCACCATCAACGCCTCTGTCAGCCCTTTCTTGTGTTTCAGATCCCACCCCTCCTGGCTCCTCCAGAACCATGCTTCAGTTAAGCCTTTTGTTTCCTGTAATTTCTGTTTGTCTCCCTGTCTCTCTCATTGCCCTCTCCTCTCTGAAAATTAATATGTTCTATCTCTAGATAATGGGGGACAGGGAGACAGGTCTTTTGCAAATAGAAAGGGGACTAAGAGAGCGATGTGGGAAAGGGGGAAAAGGGAAGGGATGGGTAAGTAAAATGAATTGAGAAGTTGTTATGGACATGTACCAACTCCACAAATGAATGTAATTATTATGTGCTGTACTGTGTACAGAAAGATTGTCAAGGGTCCCTGTTAAAAATATTCTTTCTCAGGGCTGGGGATTTAGCTCAGCAGCATAAGTGCCTGCCTGGCAAGCATGAGGTCATGAGTCTAATACCTGGTATCAAAAAATTTTTTAAATTCTATCCCAAATGCATGTGTATATATGTGTGTGCATGCACACACACACACACACACACACACACACACACACACACAATCCTTTTCCATCCATCCAGCTCATGCCTGCAATCCCAGTACTCAGAAGGCTGAGGTAAGAGTATCACCACAACTTCAAAGAAACCTGGGTTCCATGCTGAGTTCAAGGCCACCCTGGACTTCATTGTAGATCCTAGCATTAAACCATATCCCACTTTGGTTCTCACTTCTTGCCCTTCTTTCTTCTACAGCCAAAAATTTTCAAAGAATGCCTGAATTTGGAATCTCTCTGTCCCTGCCTCTTTCAGTGATAACTGTTTCTCAGATATAACCAGAGATGTCCTAAATGAAAGACCCAAAGCAGAACATCTTGGTCCTTACCTTTTCTGGTATCTGCCTTCTCTCTCTCTCCTCCCTGGGCTTCTGTGACTTCATGCTGTTTTCGTGTCTCTCCAGCTCTCAGTTTCTCTCAAAACATCACTTTCTTCATCTCCCACCTAAGAGGCTGATGTCTCTCCCATGGTCCACCTTCAGCACTGTCTCTGTCTTACACTGTTACTCTGTTTGGGGAATTTCACTGACCTCATAACTTCAACAACCACTAATTACCTGAGTTCTTGAGTTTTTTTAGCCCAGTCGCCCTTCCAGAACTTCAGGTCTATAAATAAACATGTAAACTGCCCACTGGTCATATCTGCTTACGTTTTCCCAAGGTGGTATTTAATTCTATGTGTCAACTTGTCTCGCCTGTGGGGACGAGTTTGTTTAGTCAAATATTAGTGTACATGTTACCACGGAGGTGATTTTGTTGACATGCTAGGGCCTGAACCCAGGGCCCCAGGCAAGCAAAACACACTGCTGAGCTATTGCTGAGCTAACTAATAACATTCCTGTCCCTAGAGGTATTTTCTTAGATAAGATTCACATTTATGATTAGCTGACTTAAAGTAAAGCAGATTCTCCTCCACAATGTTGGTAGACCTCATCTAATCTTTTGATGGCCTTAAAAACAAAAACCGAGGTTTTCTAAACGAGGAATTCTGTCTCCAGAGAGCAGCACATAAAAATTTCCCAGGTTTTCCAGCCCTCAAACTTCAGGCTGTCACATCAACTCTTACCTGAACCTCTGGTCTGCTGGCTTGTTCTGTGGATTTGGGGTTTGTGAACCCTCAAAGCTGCATGATCTAATTTCTTAAAAGGTCTCCTCTCTTTCTTTGTCTAAATAGTAATGTAGTTTATATATGTTACATACATAGGTTTCATATATATTTTATATAAAAATATGCCATATACATATTATATGTAATATGTATTGTTTTTAAATTTTTATTTTTATTAGTACATGTTTGCAGTACATAATGATTACATGCATTGTGGGGATACGAATATAACACATTTTACTTCTTTTTACTTCCCTTTCCCATCCTCTCCCATCTCTCTATCTGTTGGTCACCTTCCCATTTGCAAAAGAGCAATCTCTATTTCCAATTATGTATCTTTTATTTTATTCTTTAGTTGTTTATGCTTTGGGTTTCTCATATATAAGAGAAATCATGAAATATTTAAGCTTGTGTTTTCTAATTCATTTCATTTAACATAAGGTCTCATAGTGCATCCATTTTCCTACAATTGGCTCAAATGTATCCCTCTTTATAGCAGAGTGGTGCCTCATTGTGTACATATAGCACACTTTATTTATTCTTTAATCTGTTGATAGACATATAGGCTGCACTCAAGATTTAGCTATTATGAGTTGTGCTGCTATAAACATAGATATGCATGGATCACTATAATACGGTATCTTTAACTCTTTTTAGGAAGATACCTAGAAGGGAAAGAGCTGGGTCAAAGAGATTTTAATTTTTAGATTTTGAAGGATCTCTACACCGATTTCCATAGTGGTTGTACTAGTTTACATTCCCACCAATAATGTAAACAGTCTTGCCAGCATTTGTTATTATTTGATTTTGTGATGATAACATTTCTTTCTGGAGCAAGATGGAATCTAGTGTTATTTTAATTTGCAGTTCTCTAATGATTGAACTATAATTTTAAATAACTGTTTGTGCCTGTGGGTGTGTGTGGTGCTGGGGATTGAATGCAGGGCCTTGCAGATGTTGGGTGAGTGTTCTGAGCTATGGTCCCTCCAAATCTCTGAAATAGAGATTTTATTTATATATATATATCCATGTTTATAGCAACACAATTTGTAACAGCTAGATCTTGGAAACAACCTAAAAGTCCATCAACCAAGGAATGGATAAAAAAGATATGGTCTTTTTATAGAATGGATTACTACTCAGTTATAAAGAAGGATAAGCTGGAGACTTTTATAGGTAAATGGATACAACTTGAGACCATACTCATAAGTGAAATAAATATGACACACATGTACAAACATCGTATTGTCCCCCTAGTGTGAGAAGCTGAAAGAGTAAATAAGATTTGAAATGCACAAGAGATATCGTAAAATGGGAAGAAACTGTAAAAGGAAATGGGAAGATATTGTAAAAGGAAAGAGAAACTAAGATGGGGGAAAGGAGAAAGAAGGGGGAAAATATAGATATATGATGGTTAAGATAGTTATACTACTAATTTCTCTTAGTTCATTGAAAAGAAAGGTTTATGCTAATATTGCTTGGACAATTAAAAGCCTATATCTTATAGCCTGAGCAACTAAAAATAATAATACACAATGTATTAACCACTGTTACCCTCTTCTGATATTGTTTTGAAAAATTATTTTTTCTTTTTAAAATAATAAGAGAGAGAGAGAGAAACTGAGTTAGCTAATGATGGAACAGGAATCAACCAAAAAGTCTATATTTAGTTAAGAGGAAAAAAACCTTCCTGTCTCTATGCATTGCAGTGTGAGGGGAAATTAGCTTAGAAAGACTGGATTTCCAGCTAGCATTTCAGGAAGTGACAATTTAGCTTTTCACAACTATCTGATAAAGAGTTCATAATTTTTAAAATGTTTTATATACTTGCAGAAAGGGACAAAGGAGGCAAACAGAGTTTCTTTGTTTGCCTCTGAAATGCTGTTCTGCTGGAGATGGAAAATACCCAGTCAGGAACAACTTTTACAAACTGAAAAACTCCCACAAGCTTGGGTTTTATGTGGACATTTGAGGTAAACCTAGGGTCTCTCAGCATCTTGAAGAAGAGAAGAAAAAAGAGTTGCACAGTTTAAACATTTATTTTGGAGAGACTTTTGCCTTGGGCTAAGTATTTTCAAGATTCTGGGGAACAAAGCTCCAGTTATGAGAGGTATGGATTTGTACTTTTAGAATGAGCAAATTCTCTAAAATGTCATGTCTCTGAGGGTGTCTGAAAAAAGTAATTTTATTAGCCGGGTGTGGTGGCTCATGCCTGTAATCCCAGTACTAGAGAGGCTGAGGCAGAAGGATCATTGCAAGTTCAAGACCAGCTTAGGCTACAAACTGAGCTCAAGGCCAGCCTGAACTGCACAGAGACCCTGTCTCAAAAAAATTTTTTTTGATGGAAAAACCTCAAACAAAAACCAGAGAACAGTACAGTGCATCCCCACGGACCCATCATCCAGCTTCAACCATCACTGACTTCCTGCTTGTAAAAACATATCTCTTGAAAACCATGTATTCCTTCTTTTGGAATAGTAACACTTATTCAGTCCTTCCAGAGAATTAGACAGGAAAGAGATGCAGGCCAATGGGGGACAAGGGAGACATTCATTTTTACTTCTTAATACAGAAAAACAGAGGTGGTTAAGGATGCTTTTGACTCATAAATCTGTGTCATATTGTTACGGGAAGCTGAGTTAGAAATATTACAGGCAGTCAGGCAGGGCTGGACCCTCAAAGGAGCCAGTGCAGAAGGCCAGATACCTTGCAACCTTGGAGGAAACACTCACCTCTGCTGAGTGCAGATCTCAAGACAAAAGGCAAAACAAATGCACCCAAACCCTCAGTATAAACATCAGGATTGATAGTCTATATAGGTGTGGATCACCCTAAGGAAGCCAGGAGTCACCGTCCCAACTCTCTGCTCTTTTAAGCATGCTTGCTTGCTGCATGGCTCGCTTCCTCCTTTGTCTCTGATTTGGTCAGTTTTACCTGAACAATGAATCTTATTGGTTGACCATTGTTCTGTCCCACCTTATGCCCACTGTGTGAGTTTGCATGTTTTCCCCACCTTGGACTTGCCTCACCCTCATTGGTTTACTCTGTAAAAGTCCCTGGAAAAGACAGAGTCCCTGGCAACCCACTTGGGACCCCTTCTGTCTCTCTCTCAGACAGAAGCTTTCTTTCTCTCAATAAATATATTCTGCTCTTAACCTCCATTGTTCCTAAAATTCATTATTCAATTTTAGAGAACACGAACATGTACCAGACATCTAGTAGGTTAGGAGTTTTATTCCCCTAATATCAATATGGTTGCATCATTTATTTTTTTTATTTGGGTGGATTTTGGTTTCTAAAATTTTCTTTTATTTTAAAAATTTTTTAGAATTTATTTTTTGAATTTTGGTTGAAACTCCTTCCCTTCCTTGATAATTCTAGTATCTGAATGTTCTGGGAGGTTTGGTCCTATAGTTGTGCATGATGGCAGTTGCCGATGGCCCTCTGAACCCTGGTCAAATGGTGGAGAAATCCAGAAGGACATGGGATAATTTGGAGTCTCGTGGGATCATTGTTTCAACACAGTGGAAAGATTGATTTCCTGGATTTGAAAGTGCAGGTATTCTTGTCATGTATACCTGTGATCCCAGCACTTCAGAGACTCAAGCAGGAGGACTGTGAGTTCGAGCCCAGTCTGGGCTACATAATGAGTTCAAGGCTGGCCTGGATTACATAGTGAAATCCTCTCAAAACAAAACAGAAGAAAAGCATAGATACTCTGCCCAAGTGGCTTTGGACAGACAACTCAGATTTTAATGCCTGGTGCTATCCCTAGATCCAATGAGGGAGGTGCCTGTCTTCTGCCCAAGGAGGGCTAGCTGACAGTGAATCATTCCTCTCAGGGTAACGCACACACACGCCAAGAGTGGAGACAAGGCCATGGACTGATCCTGTCTGACTCTGGGGGACTGGGAGGAGCTACAGCCATTGTGGCAATGGACCCAACAGGGACAGGCGGATGTATCCTGCTGCACTTGGCTGCCCTTAAACTGAGGGCCAGAGCTCTTCTTTCCTGTGACTTAGCCAGATGTGGTCACTCACTGTAATCGTGCTATGTCAACTTGAATGGATTACAAATGCCTAGTAGTCAGAGGAGCACCAGAGTGGGTGTGTCCGTGGGTAAATGACACACAGGTCAGCAAACTGAAGGGGGAAGACCAACCCCAACGTAGTGGCACCAACCAATAGGGTTGTAGGCTAGACAGGATCATCAGGAAAGAAGGAAGTGGCCCCATTTTGCAAGTGCTCCGGTCTTTTTTCTTTTCTTTTTTTTTTGGTCTTTTTGAGACAGGGTCTCTCTATGCAGTTCAGGCTGGCCTTGAGCTCACTTTGTAGCCTAGGCTGGTCTTGAACTTGCAATGATCCTCCTGCCTCATCCTCCCGAGTGCTGGGATTACAGGCCTGAGCCACCACACCCGGTTAAATTGCTCCAGTCTTTGTCATCAAACTCTTTCTTTTTTTTTTTTTTTTTTTTTGAGACAGGGCCTCACTATGCAGTTCAGGCTGTCCTGGGGCTCACTTGTAGCCCAGGCTGGTCTCGAACTTGCAACGATCTGATCCTCCTGCCTCAGCCTCCCGAGTGCTGGGATTACAGGAGTGCGCCACCACGCCCGGCTCTGTCGTCACCTTTGGACGTCCGGGTCCAGTTTCTTTAGCCTTCCAAGGCAGATGGCACCAGGGACGCTCCGCAGTGAGCTCGGGCTTTGAGCTTGGACTGGTGCTGCATCCTTGATCCCTGTGGCCCAGGGCTTCACTCTTCTCAGGCTGCATAGCTTCTGGGTCGTCCTGCTCTCCAGCGTGCGGGTGGCCATGGAGGGCTCTGCCTGCCTGACCCAGTGAGCGCCCATCGCCACGCATAATCACATGCGTGATCGATCCTGTTTCTCAACAGAGCCTTAATACACAAGATCTGACTAAGAACGTAAGAAAACAAAGAGTGTACAAAGAAGCCAGTGAGATTCGAGGAAGCTGAGCAAGACAAGGAACCCGAGAGAAAGGAAGGTGGCAGCCAGGTATAAATAGAGAGGAGAAATGAAGACGGATGGCCAGGCCAAGGATGGAGCATGTAGGAAAGGACAGCTGCTTCAGATGCACCACCTAGAACCTCCAAAGGTAAAGAGCTGTCGGGACCCCAGATATCACATAGGCAAACCTTCAATTTATAGAGCAGAAGGAAACAGACCCAAGAGGTGTGATTTGCTCATTGAGCCGTTCAGATGTTTGGCGTTTCCCTTTGAGGAAGGCTCTCCTCTCTCTCTCTCTCTCTCTCTCTCTCTCTCTCTCTCTCTCTCTCTCTCTCCCTCTCTATAGAAAATTCTGAGCTGCAAAGAGATAAATCAGATTAAATCACTGTGTAAGGAGCCACTCCCCTACACACAGAATTGTTCATGGATCTGCAGGATCCCACTCAAAATAAGTGGGTCCCATTGGGGTTAGAAGTCTTTCTGAGCATAGTGGTACACACTTCTAATCTTAGCACTCAGGAGGGAGGCTGGGGCAGGAGTCTCTCTCCAAGTTCAAGGCCATCCTGGCCTTCATAATAAGTTCAAGATCAGCCTTGACTACCTAGTGAGACCTTGTCTTAAAAAAAAAGTCTTTTCCATTTCTCTTACATCTCCCCAAAGACCCTTACCTGACTCAAGCTCTAAACAGTAATTTACACTGAGGCAACACCTAATCCTTTTTTCTATCTCTCTTTCCTCCCCCATTCTCCCCCTCCAGGCCAACCCATTCAACACTATTGCCCTAGAGATTCACTCAGGATCCCAGAATTTTAGAGATAGAAAGGACATGAGGAATCCTTTGGGGAGAAAAAAAATTTTCTAATTTTATATACAAGGAAACTAAAGCCCCAAGAAATGAAATGACTTGGCCCCAGCCACCAAGACAGTTGGGGATAGTGCTGGGCCTTTTCAAATCCACTCCAGACAGGGTCTGTAAAAGGACAAGTTGCCTTCAGCTCACCACATGTGGTCTGATGGCAGGGAGGGGTGTCAGAGGAAGAAGACAGCCTGGGTAGCCAAAGGCTCCCTACTCCTGGTTCTCACCCATCCTACAAGTGTCCTGAATGCCTACTGTTGGTTCTATGAAACCCTCTTATGACAAATTCCCCTTGTTTTGCTTATAGGGTACCAAGAAATGAGATGGCCTAGATTCATGTCCCAGTTCCAGTATTAACCAGCTGTGTATCCTGGGCAGCTTCTAAATCCCTATCTTCCATAAAAAAGGAAAAATTACTAGTGTAGAGTTACAGTGAGGATTGGATTACAAAAGTACTCAGTGCAAGGCCTAGGGCATGGCTTAGTGGTAGAGGGCTTGCCTAGCATGCAAGAGGCTCTGGGTTCCAGCCCCAGCACCACAAACAGGGGGAGACTCTTAGTACAGTATCTGTCATTCATTCAACAAAAATTAACGATAATAGGCCAAGCACTGGTACTACTCAGAGTAGTGGCTACTGCTTTTACTTGTGTGAGGTTCAACAAAGAAAAAACTAGTTCCAACCTACAAATCACCGAAACAACAACAAATAAACAAAAATAAAAAACCAACAGAGAAAAATGGAATCAGAAAACTGAAATAATGGGTAGAGAACAAAACATTGATCATGCATGCTGCTTACTAGGAACAGATGAGCCTGGAGAGATGAAGGAGATTCTTGGATTTTCCTAGGAAAGTCAAAGGAGTTGACAGCTCTGAAATACCCTCACTGCCCACACCTCTTCTGGGCACTCTCTTCCTGACAGAACAGATGGCTCCCTTTGTCATGGAGAGTATTTGTCTCCCTTTTGATTTGCCTTTTGTAACTGAAATATTTACCGCTTATTAGTTAAGTATTTCCCACAAGTTCCAGATTCTTCCTTGCAGTTAGGTGCTCTTATCGGTTCTTCCTGTTCAATGGATTGGCACTGACCACAGGAGCGAAGAGCTTGTCTCTTCCCTGTTGAGGCAACCTGGGAAACTGTGTGTTGAGATGAGGACTTGGTAAGGCCAAAGCAGCCTGAACCTTCACGTGGCCTCACAGCATTTATAAGCTATTGTCATTACTTGCCATGCTGAACTGTGAGTCTGCCTGCTGGCAGACTTTAGGGTGGCCCCAGATCAATACCTGCCGTGTTTCCGAGGTTCTTCATGGACGGTGGGCAGAACCCTGAGAAGCCTGAGTCAGCTGAAGTGCAGATTCCCTGATGAGGCCCAGCAGCACAGTGTCTGCCTTCCTGCTGTGGCTCTCCTGCTGTAAAGCAGTGTCCTTTTGCAGTCCAGTGTCACATCTTTCACATTTTTTTGTCTTTTTGAGACAGGGTCTCGCTATGCAGTTCAGGCTGGACTTGAGTTCACTTTGTAGCCCAGGTTGGTCTCGAACTCACAATGATCCTCCTGCCTCAGCCTCCCGAGTGCTGGGATTACAGGCGTGAGCCACCACGCCTGGCTTATCTTTCATATTTTCATGCATTTTGTGGGACATTTCTGTTTAATGCTAAAGGGCTGCATGTGAGGTTGTGATGTACCTGACAAAGAAAATGTGTTAGACAAGCTTTGCTCAGGCACAGAGGGGCTGATGGCTACATGTCCAATGATGAAGAGAAATTTCTAGAATGTACCAGTCTGCAAGATGGAGATAATATTACCCATTCATTCAGTTTTCCTTATTTCCTTTTATTATAAAGATGTGCCAGTGTCCCTGATGCCCAGGACACTGGCACAGACCTGCTAGATGTTACCACTACTATGATTAGAGTAGCTCAAGATGAATTTCTCTCTCTCTGTATGTGTATTTGTGTGTGTGTGTGTGTTGGTAGGAATCCAACCCAGAGCTTTGCACATGGTAGACAACCACTCTATTGGTAAGCTATATTTCTAGCCCCAAGACTTTTTTCAACAAAAAGACCCTTAATGCAAAAATTGGTACCAATAAGTGAAAGACCTCCAGAATTAAGCAGAGAATGGATAAATGAGGAAACTGCTTGGCAGTCCTCACAGGGATTAGGAGCCAGTCCTGAACTGAAGATGGAATTGAGAGTCATTAGCATATGTTACTTGGTAGTTGAAACAAGGTAAGTGGATGAATCCAGTTAAGAGTTTGCGGAATATGAGTAATAACTGAGAACCACACATTTAAAGCTGGAAAAGAAGATGATCAGAAACCACAGTGGAGAGAAAGCCAGCCAAATGAAAAACTGATCAGAGGTCACAGAGTCAAGGACAGAAGAAATGTCACTGAAGACACATGGTCAAAACAACCTGTGGTGTTTTTGAACTTTGTCAGTTTATGGACACTGGAATCACTCTCCCCCAGAAGTCCTTTCCTAAATGGTTCTATGTTACAGTTGGCGAGCAAGAAAAATTAGTGTAAGACTTGGGAAGAAAAGACAAAGCAGGGAGGACCCCTAGAGAGAAAAGGAGTGGGCTAGACACAAAGCATGGGAAAGAGGACCAGTTTGTCCTGACTGAAGAGGAGAGAAAAAGAGGCAGATTTGTTCATATCAAGTACCCTTTTTGTCCTAAGCTGGCTTTTTTGGGGAATATGCTACTTAGAGTTGACCTAGTCTTCAATGCAGAAACCCAAGGGTCATCTCATCCTAGACTAGACCATACGCTTCAGAGCAGGGGCTAAGACTTGTGCCTATTATGAATGCAGGGCTACATAAAGGAGTTGTTAAAAAAACCGAGCCAACTCCACATATCTCTGGCCTGCATTTTAGATGCTAAGATCTCTATCACAGCGAGCAGCTTGGTGCTTCTAGATGGAGAAGGACCTAAAGTGTTCCTTGTAGCAAAGGGACAATTCTTCTTTATAAAAGAACTCCAGAGCGGGGCGTGGGGGCACATGCCTATAATCCCAGAACTCTAGAGGCTGAGGCAGGAGGATCATTGCAAATTTGAGACCAGCCTGGGCTACGAAGTGAGTTCAAAACCAGCCCAAACTGCATATCAAGACTCTGTCTCAAAAAAGACAAAAAATAAATAAATAGGGGATGGGGATTTAGCTCAGTGGCATAAGTGCCTGCCTGGCAAGCTCGAGGTTGTGAGTTCAATCCCAGGTACTGAAATAAATAAATAAACAAACAAACAAGAAAAGAAATCCAGTCAGTATTTTGAAGGAATGAGATAAATAGAACTCTACAGTTGTAATGACGGCAAACAGGGTCTACTGAGGAAACCTAAAATTACTGGGCAAAAGTTTAAGGAGAAACAAGTACTTATGTAATCTCAAAGTATCTCTTCCCAAAATTTATCAGTTATAAAGGGAAAAACAGTTAACTTCACAGGAGAGAAGCTCAGCAGGCACTGCCCTAAGGGATCAAGGTTAATGTCACTACAACTAAGCCACCTTACAAATGCACTCCTTCTGTATGATATGGGAAGGGGACTTTATCTCAGTGGTAAGGCTTCTAAAAACTCATAATGTCAGTAGCATCATGGAAAACATCACATGACCCCAACTTGAGGGGTAGTCTACAAAATACCAGATCCCCCAAATTTTTTTGTCTTTTTGAGAGATAGGGTTTTGCTATGCGGTTCAGGCTGGCCTTGAGCTCAGTTGGTAGCCTGGGCTGGCCTTGAACTCATAGTGATCTTCTTGCTCCCAAGGGCTGAGATTACAGGCTTGCACCACCTCACTTGGCATTGTTTGTTTGTTTGTTTGTTTTTTGAAAGAGAATCCCATGTTCTAGTGTCATGTATTGCCCTCCTATGTGCTCGCCCCCAAACACTTACCACTCTGAACATTGCCCAAAGCAAGGCAAAGAAATGGAACAAAGAAAGGAATAGTCTTTTGGCCTGAGATCACTATAAGCTGTGTCTCACTAAAAAGTTCATGCTGCACACGTAGAGCAAGCTCAGCAGAGCAGGCCATGGGAATGACACTTCTCGATCTGTCACAGTGCAACTGAATGGACCTCCCCCAGCAGAGAGGCCTGTGCAGGCTGCATTAGGGAGGGAAGAAGTGCGATTAGGACTCTTACCAAGAAGTGGAGGCTGCAAGAGGGGTGAGCTAAAATCAAAAAGATCGATACCGTCAAAAAGAACATGACACAGGAGCACTGAGGAGGGAGGGAAGCCGGGAGACAGGTGCAGCCCCACCCGTCCCCCGCATGGGAAGTCACTTTCCTGCTTGACTGCAGGCCTTTCAGTACTCGGAGTCCCAGCATAACTAGTTAACTTACCCAGCAACAGCATTACTAGTGGTATTTATTAGACATGGATAATTTTGAATTTTTATTTCCAACTATTTCCTTCATTATCTTTTGCTGAACCCCAAAATCTTGAAGCCATTCATCGCAGGCGTTACCTGTCTTGGAAATTCATCAGTGCCTGTGCTGTAAAGAAACAGACCATGAGGCTATGGACCAAGATCACTTTAAACCTATACGTGTTTGGTACAGGCCTTTCTTTTCTGGGTTCTGGAATCCCACACAGATTTTTTTCTTTTTCTTTTCTTTCGAGACAGGAATTTGCCATGCAGCTCAGGTTGGCCTTGAACTCACTTGGTAGCCTGGGCTGGCCTTAAACTCACAGTGATCTTCTTGCTCCCAAGGGCTGAGATTACAGGCTTGCACCACCTCACCTGGCATTGTTTGTTTTGCTTTTTGAAAGAGAATCATTTAGTGCCCACCTCTGTCCTCCACCCCTGCCACCCCCCACCCCCCAAATCCTTCTCCCTAATTTCTTATTTTCAAATTGGGTTGATTTCAACAAGTTAGGGATAATGAGACAACACCAATCCATATTAAACTGTTAAAAAAAAGAAAAGCCTACCCCTAACAGCTTTGTGTTTTGCTTTGTTTTACATTTAGGGGGAAATTTTATTAATTCAAATTAACCCCCAAGTGGTAAAAAGTAGGACTTTAAAAAATATACGTAGAGTAATAGGCATTAAATCCAGGGCCTTCATACTGAGCTATATTCTCAGCCGTTTTTATTTATTTTTAAATTTTGAGACAAGGTCTCATAAAGTCACCAGTTAGCTGGGCTGAAATTGAACTCATGATCCTTCTGCCTCGGCCTCCCACAGTGCTGGAATTACAAGTGTGTGTCACCACGCCCAGAGGAGAGAATAATTCTGAGCAGCTAGTTCTCAGCTTATAGCAAACTCGATTATTTAAATCACATATTTCTCTCTGCCCACACTGAGACTAGAAAGGGCTGACAGGAAGAGAAGTCTGTAATTCGGAAACTTCTCTGGGGGCTGTGGCAGGGGCACTTGGCGGCTTTCTGCTCCCCATCTAATGCCCACAAGAGCGTCCTGCTCCTGTCTGAGGGGTGCCAGGGCCCTGCCCGCCAGCTCTGAAACGTGGCCCTCAAAGAGAAGGAACATGGACAGAGGAAGGTGGACCACGACATGAGCCAGAGGCCACTTTGCCCTAATTCCTGGTAACCAGGACTGGACACCCTTCTCCTGGGAAACAACCCCCCAGGCCTGGTAGAATTGGGGTGTCCCTTGCTGGAGAAGTGAGTTCCTAGGTTCTCTCAAAGTCAGAGGCCACTGGGACACTTGCCTAGAACATGATACACAAATCGAGAGCATGGCGGGAGGTGCACACAAGAGGCTGAGGTGCCGGAACAGGGCCCTTGCCTCTTCTCCCCAGCCATGTGCTCTGCTCCTATTCCCGTGCTCGGAATTCCAGGTCCCCACTATGGCGCCAGAGGCAAACCTGCCAACTGCTGCAGCTCTTTCCGCTCCTCCAGATTGTACTGCAGCTTTTCCAGCAGCTCAAGATATCGCAGTATGAGATTCCGGGGCCAAACAGTGTACTCGTCCTGATCCATTTCTATGAGTTCAGGGAGATTCTGGTGCACCAGGTTCTCCCAGTCCAGCTCATCTGGAGGGAGGAAGCCTGCTTACATGGCTGCATCTGCAGAAGCTGGGAAAGAGCTGAGAAATCCCACAGTCTGTGCATAGAGGCGGCAGTGGGAGAGGAAATGAGGAACAGGGAAGCAAAGGGCATATCACGGGAAGACTGCTTTTCACAATTGGCAAAGAGCCACGGCTGCACTTATCCAAGAGGAAGCAGAAGTACAGGGAAATTATACTTTGAAAATTTTCCAGGTGCTGGGAATGGAACCCAACGTCTTACATGTGCTAGGTAAGTGCTCTACCACTGAGCATGTCTCTAGCCCATACAGGGAAAATTAAGAGACACAAATTACGAACAGAATATCAAAGTGGTGGAGAAGCTGGAGTGCCTGTAGAGTGGAATTCTCATCCACGCCCATCCGTGATCCCAGCACTCAGGAGGCTGACTGCCAGGCTGGGCAGTTCAAGGCCTGCCTGAAGTACAAAGCCAGACCATAGACAGAGAGGGAGAGCAGAGAGACAGACAGACAGACAGACAGAGAAACAGACCAGAGACAGAGAGCCGTTCTTACTGAGTCTGAATTTAGGTGGGGAAAAATCCCTTCTGCTCACCATATTCTGAAGAGGAAGATGTGGAGGAAGAGGAGTCGTCTTCTCTTTTGGGCAAGGACTCTTTTTTGGGGGAAGACACTCTCAGTTCCTTTCCAAAAGCACCGTGTTTAGATTCCTTTTTAGGAGGTTCTTGGAAGTTCACAGATGCCCTCTTGTGGCTGACTTCTCTAATCATGTAAGGGGAAATTTTATTCTTTCCAGCATGTTTACAAACTCTGACTAGATCACTGGTTATTCTACTCCTGGCCCTGGCTGTGCCCTACAGCTGGGATTTAAGGAGATGAACACCAACTTAGCACCAAACTCTAAAGCAAGCCCTTCTAGCCTCACCCTTCCTTCTTTCCTTACTTCCACATTCAGTCCATCAAGAAATCCTTGCCAGGCATGTGGCACACACCTGTAATCCCAGTACTCAGGAGGCTGAAGCAGGAGGATTGTTGTGAGTTCAAAACAAGCCTGGGCTACAAAGTGAGCTCAAGGCCAGCCTGAACTGCATAGCGATATCCTGTCTCAAAAAGACAAAAAAAGAAAAAGAAATCCTGCAGGGTTTCCCATAAAAATGCATCTTTTCTCACTAATTCATGATATGGCCCTGCTCTAAGCTTTTACCCTCTCCCCTGGGTCACAGCACACAGTACTGCTCCTTGCTGGACATTTCCCATGCCTTTTTAAATTTTTTTCTGAGACTGGTCTTGCTAAGTTGCACAAATTGACCTTGAACTTGTTTTGTAGTACAGGCTAGCCCTGGGAGCCTCCTGAGCACTGGGAGTACTCAGTCTCCTGAGTACTGGGATTACAGGACCTATGCCACCAAGTTCAGCTTTTCCCCTCATTCTTTTCTAGTCTATCATTTACACAGCAACCAGAATAATGCCCGTTTCTTTGTGGCGGGGAGATAGTTTCTTGCTAAATCACCCAGGCTGGCCTAGAACTTGCAATACTCTTTTCTCAGCTTCCCAGAGTGCCAGGGCTACAAGTAAGTGGCACCAAGTCCAGTTCACAGCAATCCTTTCAAATGTAAGTCATCTCCTGTCATCTTCCACTCTGCTTCCCCTATCTCTGAGTAAATGTCTTCTTCCTTCAAAGGCGACCTTCAGTTCCACAGAATCAGATCTCCAACCCACTCTCTCCCTGCCTTATCTCCTGCCTCTTTGTGCCCTTTCTGCCAAACTCCCTAATCACTGCCTTCATCTGTCTTTGAGCAGAATGTGCCCTCTCATTCTGCTGCAGGCACAGTGAATGGCCTCCCTGCTATTCCTCACCAGGCCTTCCTAGTCGGAAACTGCTTCCAGTTTAGGGCCTTCCTACTAGTGGGAGCAAATGAACTGGGAATTCGCAGGGAAGTCTCCTCCCCCACTTCAAGCCTTTCTTTGCACGCTCCCTCTTCAAAGAGGATACACCAGTTATCCTGTTTCAAACTGCAGCACACACGTGTTCTCCCCTCTCACCTGTTATAATTTTCATCTTTCTGGAAGGTTTGCCTAGTTCAGCACACTGTTTATATGTCTGTTGTTTACTGTCTCTTCACCCCTGCTACCACGTAAGTTCTCTTATTTACCGCTGACCATTCAGGCCCTGGCACAGTACTTGCTTCACTGAAGGTATCTATATTGCTTTCCTCTGGGTGCCATAACGAATGACCATAACCTGGTCGCTCAAAATAAAGCATAAATGCATTCTCCCTCAGTTCTGGCGACAGAAGTTTGAAACTGAAGTGTTGGCGGGGCCATGCAACCTCTGCCGGCTCTAGGAGGAAGCGTCTCTTGGCTTCCGGCTGCATGGCTGCAGTCCCTATCTCTGTCTTCGCGTCACCTCTGCCTATTCTCTGGGTCTGTGGCTCCTCTCCTGGGCTTATGATCTTCCTGGTCATAGAATTTGGGGCCCAGCTAGATAATCCAAGATGATCACAGCTCAAGACTTTCCAAGTTAACATCTGCAAAGACTTTTTTTCCAAATCAGGACACATTTTAAAGGTTCTATCTGTCCATGGACATGGACAGATAATTTTGAGAGCCATCCCAGATCACGGCTCACCTGCCATTGATTTTGCTGTGACTTGACTTCTGTGTTGCAAAGCATGGGCTTTGTCTCCTGCAAAAATACACATGGACACACAACTAAACAACAAAAACCGGGGTGGGGGCAGGGAGAATGAAGAAAGTTATCCTGAGCTGAAGTGCAATAAGAAGTAAAAGACTTTGGATCAGCAAATGAAGTAAAGCGAGCAGGGAGGACAGATTGTAGTGGACGGTGAAGACGACTGGGGGAGCCGCTCACAGCGGATGAAGAATCAGGCGATGTAGCAGACCTGGGGAAGTCTGAAGCGTGCAGGCCAATCTTCTGTCACCAGGGCAAAAGGAGGGTCAAGGCCAGAGAGTGGAAACCAGGGGTGAGGGCAGAGAGCTCTTGGGAAACAGTGTAGTCTGAATAGCGGGTGGCAGACCTCCTGAGGATCTGTAGCTTAAGGACGTCGGCGTTGTACTGAGCTGCCAGATGTGCCATCTCCTTGTCCAGCTCATGCCGGATGTCCTGGAAGTTATGTGCTGGATGGGGAGAGATGCAGGGACAAATCCATGCTGGACTGTAGCCTGCCTGTTAGTTTTTCTCTGCCCACAATCCACCAGTCCCGACTATCAGACTCAATTTTTCCCAGCACTCCTCCCTCCACGCCGCACCCGCTTTCTGCTTACCCATAGTGCTGATGATGATATTCCGTAAGATAATGGAGCCGAGCAGCACCCAGAGGATGATATAGGTGCTGCTGACTGTGGAGTTGATTTCTGGCACCTGCCAGAGGTCCCGGAGCAGCGCATTCCACTGGTCCATCGTGAAGAGGATGAAGACAGTGATTAGGGAGTTTGGCAGTGTCCTGCAGAGCAAGGTATGTGTGTGGAGAGAGGGAAGGAGAGCTAAGCCTTTAAAAAAAATTCCTACTTTTAAAGCAACAGAAGAGCATTTCTTTGTACAGTACTTTGCCCTGACTTTGGTGTATTTTCTGCCATATTCAATTATTTTTTTAAGCTATTTGTCCTTCAGTTTGAAGTTGTTTTCATTAACTTTTCCTTTATCGTGAATAACCTAGGAATGCCTCTCACTGTTCCAGGTGTCCTGGGCATGGTAAGTACTGCATTCCATACATATTGGCTGAATTTTTAAAAAAATGAATGAATCACAAGTAGTTTTTCTAAATTCACTCATTCATCTCTGTTCTATGGATTTTATCCTATCAAGCTCATTGATATGCACTGACAAGTAAAAGAATAAATGGCTATCAGATGAAAACATATGGAGTCACAAATAATGAATGACAATGAATGTATATACTAATATAAAAATTGTAAAAGTAATACAATTAACCTAATTATTTCAGGGTTGGAGGTATAGTTCAGAAGTAGAACACTTTCTTTATATGTGCAAGGATCAGGGTTCAATTCTTGACTCTCCAAAATAAAAAAACAAATTTAGAAGCCGGGCTAGAATTTAGAATTTAGAAGCATGCCTGCAATTCCAGCACTCGGGAGGCTGAGGCAGGAGAATCACTGCATGTTCAAGACCAGCCTGGGCTATAAAGTGAGCTCAAGACCAGCCTGAACTGCATAGCGAGACCCTGTGTCAAAAGACAAAACAAAAGAAGAAGAAGAAGAAGGAGGAGGAGGAGGAGGAAGAGGAGGAGGAAGAAGAGGAAGAAGAAAGAAATTTAGATATCATTCTGAGATATTCCGTCCACAACAGGAAGATACCCAAATTGTTCCTCTTTCCTTCAAACATCGGGGTTTGAGTAGGCTGACTGCTAGGACCTTTAGTACTTTTACAAATCCACCCATAAACTAGCTACCTGACCTTTCAGATCAGAGCCAGTGCTACCCGCTGTTCCTTTACTTTCTCTTCCCTCTCCTTACTGTGCTCTACTCAGCTTCCTGAGGCTACACTTTCTGTATTTCTGCCACACTTTGCCAAGCACCTAACCCGAATTCCCTCCCCCACCCAGCCATTCCCCAGCCCGCCTTCAGCCCTGCCTACGAGAAGGCCTCGGGGTTCACCAGGTTCTTGTGAGTTGAACGGCTGTAATCCTTAAAGAAGTAGACTCCAGCCACGGCAAAAATGTAGAAGAAGATGAGTAGCAACATGAAGTGAAATCGGATGTTCTGGAGGACGGGACCTCAAGCGAGAGGTGGGAAGGTGAGGCTGATCTCCAGCGAGAGCCAGGCCAGCCCTCCTGGCTTCCTCCACCCCGCCCTCCCTTCCATGGAGGCCCAGGCCACCCAGGACCACAGCAGCTCCTCCCCAGCCCTTCCTCATCCCAAACCGTTTCACAGCACCTCCATCAGCTCCTTGGAGCCACTGGGCTACTTGTTACACTCGCGGTGTTAAAGCCCACATCTCTACCTCCAAGCCACACTGAAGCCGCCGTGTCCAATCACCTTGAAGGTCCTGACCAGGGCCAAAATGATAACTCGGACTTGGTGGAACTGGGCATAGAGCCTGAAACACCTCATCACACTGCAGATACTCAGCAGCTGCAGCCACACAGGATAGCCTGTTACACCTCTCAGCACCAAGATTTCATAAAGGAAGGGCTGTGGGAACCAAGAGCATTAGTTTGACATACCCTAAAGCTCCTAGGCACACAGCAGCCTGTCTGCCTCCAAGCCCACACCCCTCATGGTTCCTGGGCATCAGCTCTCCCCTAGGTCCCGGGAGACTGTGTCCTATGCAGCCTTGTGGACACCCTGCATTTCAACTTGGTGCGGTACAAGAGGCCTCAACTGAGCGCTCAGCTCGTTGACGTCTTGTGGAGGTGCACGGGTGACAGGACACAAGCTGAACACTTCCAGCAGTGCCTGGGATGGACTGGGTGCTCAGGAACTGGCAGCTGTCGCTGTCAGCACTTATGCTGGCTTTGGATTTGACCAACAATTCCTGCAGTGTCTCACTTGGACCCAAAACAGCAAACAGAAGTCAGGCAGTCCATACCCATGTCTCTCTGTGCTCTTGTTTCCATTCACCCAGGGACACCCTGCAACCCGCCAGCCGGTGCCCAGGCTACCTGTGCTTACCAAGATGGTGACGACGAAGTCGAAGATGTTCCAGGGGTTCTTCCAGTACAGGGAGAAGCTGGCTATCCACTTCAGAAGGATTTCCACGATGAAAACGGGCAAGATAAACCAGATGGCCACCTCCAGAGACAGCTTTAGCAGCCACAGTTGGGTGTTTGTGGAATCCAGCAGTTCTGGGAAAGCAGACCAAAGGGAAACAGAATTAAGAAGGTGGGAAGTCGAATGATGCAGAACGATTGCTTATAAACTACAGCAGTGCTCAGTGCTGCCCGCCTGCCTCTGGCTTCTTTATGACTTAATGCCATTGCCTCAGCCTGTAAGACCCTGTAGGATTACACACCTGTAATCCTAGCACTTGGGAGGCTGAAGCAGGAGGATCACTGTGACTTCAAGTCCAGATAGTGAGACAGTCTCAAAAAATAAAGCAGAAGAAATATTTCTCTAATTTAAAATGGGCAGTTTTTCAGTGTTAACCTCTGAAATTAGGATATGTCTTACAATCAGTGATGTGTCTCTGAGTGCTTTGTGTTTGAGACAGGGTCTTGCTATATAGTTTGGTCTGGCCTTGAACCCACAGAGATCCTCCTGCCTCAGCCTCCCAACTGCTGGGATGACAGGTGTGCACCACCACGCCCAGTGCTTTTTCTTAATGCTAAATAGAAAATGGATTTCACCCTTGATGACAGCCTAGAGTCAATAAAATACAATATTGTCTATAGTGATATATCCTGGCTCTCGGAAGCACAGAGTTACAGTATTAGAAGGAGCTGAAAACCACCTTTGTGGCTGGGAAACAGAATGCTCTAATTTTTATTCAGTTTTTCCTTTCACAAAACAGCTCAGAGAAGAGCAATGAAGTAGTTCAAAGTAAGTGTCTTAAACAGGCCCTGATGAAGCACATCTGTAATCCCAGCATTCTGGGAACTGAGGCAGGAGGATCACAAATTCATGCCCAGCCTAGCATATTTAGTGACTGAATGAGAGCTGGTCTCAAAAAAAAAAAAAAAAAAAAAAAAAAAAAAAAAAAAAAAAAAAAAAAAAAAAAAAAAAAAAAAAAATATATATATATATATATATATATATATATATATATATGACTGGGCTGTATCTCAGAATGAAGATCCTTTAATCCCCAGGGCTCCTCCCCACACACACACTCAGGGTTTTAGAGAAATCTGATGGTTTGAACATAGAAGTCTAAATTAGAGAAGCAGCTGCTCTTTTACCCTTTGGGGAACAGAAATGGCTTTTAGAAAGTCAATGAACCCTCCCCACAAATTCAGAGGAACAAACAAAAAGTGGCCTAAGCAACACAGAATGTGCAAAGGTGAGTTTTCATTCTGTGTCAACTAAAGAAAACTGTCTAGAGAAGAAAACCTAACTTTTAAAACGCTTTCTTCCTGCCTTGAGAAGGAAAAGGAGTCTTCTTCGAAACAGGGCCCAGAGCCTGGAGCGGTTCACCCAGGGACCTTAGCCAGCGCAGGGAGTTCATGGGGAGATCTACACTTGAACCTTCCTCTCTTGGGGGTGAGAGAAGAGAGCGCTTAGATCAAGCAGGTCAGGCAAATAGACATGATGCCATATGACAAGGCAGAGTTTCATCATGAAACTTAGCCAGTTCCATTGCTACCCCCCTATTCTAGAGCAATGGTCACCTGGTAGACTGTCAGATCAATTCACCTTGGTTGCAAGAGAAATCCAGCATTGAGGACTTCTGTACTCTCCATCAAAGACAGGAGTAGTGGCAGAAAGTCACCCCTTGCAATCCAAGAGTTCAAGCAGTGCTTACAATTCCATTGTGAGAAATAAGCATTTAGTTCTATACAAGTAGTACTACAACAAAATATTGGTGTGGTTGTTTGATATAAAAAGAAGGCTGGGAAATTCCTAAGGACATAAGAAATGCCAGATGGAGTCTGAATAATAGTACCGTCAGGTACTTTTGTGGAATGAATAGAATTACCTTCCACAGTGACATCTCAAATGGTAAAAGTATACTTAAACTGCCAGCCACTGTGGCACACACCTGTAACCCCAGCACGCTGGAAGGCTGAGGCATGAGCATCACAAGTTTGAGCCCAGTTTAGGCAACTTAGCAAAACTGTCTCAAAATAAATAAAAAGGGCTGGGAATAGTGCTCAATGTGAAAGCACAGGGTTCAATCTTCCACTCTGAAAAACAACAACAACCACAAAAACACACACACAGAGCCTAAGTACATCATTCAGCCCAGGCTGGCCCTGAATATGCAATCCTCTTGCCTTAGCCTCCTGAGTACTAGGATTACAGGTGTGCACACCATAACCACCTCATATATTTCTTTATGAGTGATGTGAATCACTAAGTAGCACAAGTAAAGCTTTACTTACATATCATATAATTATTAACACTGTATAACAGCCAGCATTAAAAATGCAATGTTTAATGATATGCTTGTCCAAAATATTTTTACGAGGGCCAGGGATTTAGCTTAGTGGCATAAATGCCTGCCTGGCAAGCGCGAGGTCGTGAGTTCAATCCCTAGTACAAAAACAAAACAAAACCCTCCAAAATATTTTTACCTCACTTTGCTTTTTTATGTCACATAAAAACAGTGAATTGATTAATACAGGTAAAAGAAACTCTCAATATTATATATATAACCTATAATAACATTCACTATGACCTAGAAAAAAACTTTAAGCATAAAAAAGTCTTGATATTTATCTTTATTATTTGAAATAGTTTGTTCAAAGAAATATGTTCATCACAGATAATTGCCCTTGGCAAAATCTCTCCTGCCTTTATGCCATTAAAACTTATCAGCAGCCAGGCGTGGTGGCTCATGCCTGTAATCCCAGCATTTAGGAGGCTGAGGCAGGAGGATCATTGCAAATTTGAGACCAGCCTGGGCTACAAAGTGAACTCAAGGCCAGCCTGAACTGCATAGTGAGACACTGTCTCAAAAAGACAAAACAAAAAAATTATCAGCAATTACACTATACTATAAATATGGATTTGTCAGGTCTGGTGGTCTATGCCTGCAATCCTAGCATTTGGGAGGCTGAGGCAGGCGGATCACTGTGCATTTGAGACCAGCTGCATAGTAGGTTTATATTTAGCTTGGGATCTATAACAAGAGCCTGTCCAAGAAAAAGAAAATAAAAAATAAAGTAAGAAAAAACAAAACAAAACAGGAAATTGTGACTTACTTCAAAATCTATCCTTATGGGGCAGAAATAAAAATATCTCAAAGTATGTAAAGAATACAGTATATACAGAACTAGGGCGGGGACATCAGGTATTGTTATGTATTTAAATTACTTTGACCTGAGCACATTAAAGGACTTTTTTTCAAATGGGAGACTCCCACTAAAAAAAAGTAAAAGGAAACAAGTGAGCACTTACACTCTTCTCATCATTTCTGAGTAGCTTGTTGGAAATAACAATCAAACGCACTCACTAATCCTATCAATGGCTTTCTGTTTTTAATGCATTTCATATAGCTCATTATAAGTCTTAGTCATTTATTTTCTTGGTAATTTTTTTTGGGGGGGTCGCTTGCTACCTCAGTTGTCCCTAACTTTACTTGTGAGCTTCTAAAATTCATACTTAAATCATCTCCTTAAATATATTTATGAAATGTAAATATTGAATCACTCACAGATCCATACCTGTGTCTAACAGAAAAAGTTCAGGGTTGGGGAGGCGGCTCAGTGGTAGAGCACTCATCTACCATGGGCAAGGCCCTGAGAAACACAACTGACCTTTCTACCTCCAGTTCCTGTGGAGTTGTCACCCAGTTATAACTGTCACCTTCTGTAAGCGTCCACACTACCCCGTGTCTCCTGCACAGTATTCTTGAGAGCACCCTAAATGTTTCTAGATCTTAGCAGTTGCACAAATTTTTTATTATGTTTTGTTTTTTGAGGCAGGGTCTTGCCTGGCCTTGAACTCACTGTGTGACCCAGACTGACCTTGAACTTGCAGCAATCCTCCTACTTCAGCCTCTGGAGTGCTGAGATTAGATGTACATTACCATGCCCAGAAATTGCACAATTTCTATTCCAGGGGGCTTAATATATTTATCCCATAATTATTACAGTGATATTAAAAATGTAAAATGATCAGTGGAGAAGAAAACTAACTCCATTTCTGTTAGATTCCCCATCTGAGAGACAGCACAATCATCATGGCAATGGTTCAAAGCTGTGCCATGATAACGCACACACCTCTTTCTTCTCAGAAGCCCCTATGGCTTCTCCCTCCCAAACGTCTGCCAGAGCTCAGGAATGTAAAGGTTTATCCAATCCCCTGCACTCTCACAAAAGAAATCAGCTCACATCAGTCCCCAGAGCCCTACCCCCATCAGAGGCTGTATCAGGCAGAACCTGCCCTTTGTCTGCAGGGAGCTGCCACAGCCTTCTCTGTGGTGACACCCTCTGTGCCCTCTCTGCTTATTAAACTCTTTTCTTATCTACTTGCCTCCTCTCTTTAATATTCTGTGATGCTCTAGATTGAGTACAAATCAATCAATTTCCTCTTCCATTCAGTCCTCACCTGTTGTAATCATCCGTACGATTGCATTCAGAACGATGAGGAAGCTGATCATGTTCTTGAACCAAGGATCTGGTTTCTGTTAAAGAAACACACCGAGTGGAATTCTACCTGATCTACACAGTGAAATAATACAGGCAAGAATATAAGCCGAAGTGGGAGGATTTGAGTTCCATCCCCAGCACGCCAGAAGAAGAAAAGGAAGAATATAAGCCATGCGAATATGAAAGAAAGAGGAGTGTAGGAAAAAACATACCAGCAGGCAGATGATGAGCATGGCTGAGAATGACAGACAGGAAAGGATACGTTGAATAACCCACTCGGCCCACAGGGAAAGAGGCGGCCAAGGTCTGTGGCGGACATGAAATCTACACAGCAGTCTCTGGCTGCGTGAAACCCGGCCTAGGTACCGGGGATTTGTGGAGAAGCACACTTGCTGGTGTTGATCTCTTAGCCTGAGAGTCTTCTGATGGGAAGGATCTAGGATAAACATTTAAACATTAAATGCCTGCCTTTAGTTCCACCTACTTAAGAGGCTGAGACAGGGTAACTTCTTGATCACAGGAGTGTAAGGCCAGCATGGGCAACAGGGGAGATGTGTGTGTGTCAGTGGCCACATGTTAGTGTGGATGAGAGTTCATGCACTGCTTATTACCAACAATGACCACACCCACAATAAGAGCAGGAGGCTCAAAATTCCAAGTTTTAATATCTGGCAGAGACTTTTCCCAGTTAATCAAGGGTAAAATCCTAAAAAGCATAGACAAGGACTCTATTTCCTGGATTCAAAGATTTATTTATAAACCAGGCATGGTGGCAGGTTGCAACTCAGCACTTTGGGAGGTTCATGTGAGAGGATCCTAAGTTCAAGCCCAGCCTGGCAACTTAATGAGCTCTTGCCTCAGAATATATAAAATAAGGGTGGGGGGCCTACAGCTCAGGGTGAAGGTCCTGTGTTTAATCTCCAGTGCTGAGGAAAAAAAGGTTTTATTTGTAAAACCCTTAAATGATTGATCCAATTTGGTGTAACCTCCAAACCAGCCACCAAACCAGTCTCCCTTGAATTTTCCACCCTTAAATTTGTCTCCCTCCTTCCTGGTTTTTGGAAGATGTGGACAGGGATCTTCAATGGAGAGTGAGAGAACAGGCTGCTAACCAAGCATCTCCCGGGTGGTGTACAGAGGCACAGACTGGTCGGAGACTTGAAAATGTTCCAGGTCAATGCGACGAGAACGAATGGCATCGGCTCTGGGCAGCTGCATGTGCCCGGAGGGGCTATACTTGACCATGTCTGTGGAAAAACAAGAGGAATCAAGGGTCAAGGGGGCCTTTCCTTCTTAAGAGTAGCAGAGGGATCAGGAGGTGTGTGTGTGTGTGTGTGTGTGTGCGCACATATGTGATGCGAGGAAGAGAAGGCTGGGTGTGATTGTAAAAACTGGTCTGTCATCCCAGCACCTTTGAAGGCTGAGGCAGGATGACCCCAAATACAAGCCCAGCCTGGTCAATTAAAGGACTGAGTCCCTATCTCAAAAAGCAAACAAAAAATTAAAAAGGCTGGCGATCTAGGTTATGTGAAGGCCCTGTTCCATCCCCAGTATCCAAAAAGTGAAAGAGAAAGGACGAGTTAGGAGACAGTGCCTGATAGTTGACCAAACGTCCTGCCGCCTTCTAGAAAGTCATTTTTAAAAATTGGTTAAAGAAAAGCAGACGTCAGAGGGCTGGAGTCAGAGGGCTGACTCACGACACCCAGCCCATGCGGCTGCCCCCGAGAAGCCAGCTCCAGAGGAGGGGACACTGAGGACTGTCCAGCTCCTCACGTGTTCACTGCGACACTGCCTCGGGGCCGGATCCACCTCTCCATCTTTCCTGTCCAGACCTCACCTCTGTAGACTGGCCTCCCCCTAACAGGCCCAGCCCTCTCAGCGCGTCAGCCTCTACTCTGGGCCCCCGGCTCCGCTCCTTACCAGCAGGACAGCCCCGGGCCACTCACCGGTTACCGGTTTTCCCGCCCGCCGGCACAGCCAATCAGTAGGTACGCACTGGTCCCGCCCACTGCACAGTACCGCCTGCGGGGGCGGGACTTCCGCTGTCAATGGCGCTGGGCCTACCAGGCCTTGCACGAGGTTATCCGTACCGCTTTCGCTGCACTGCTACCCTGCAGCAGGTCCATGTCTTCACAGTATCTGTACTTGGGCGTAAATGTGCCCTCCAACCTGCAGTGAGGATGTGAGGGCTTCCTCACCCCAGCCACAGCCGTGGGTTTCTCCCCAAGGTCATCCAGAGGCTGCGGAATGGTGTTTTGTGCATTTCCTGCAACTACAGCAACTTCACTGGGCCTCAGCGTGAGTTCCTTGGAGGAACTAACTCAAATCTTCCCTTTAAGGAAAGAGGAAACAGGATTTCTAGCCTTGTCAACCTGCGTAGGTGTAGCGGTGATGGTGATGGCAACTTCCAGATCATTACTAGAGCAGTAGTGATTATCTTAAGGCTTGGGATAATTGAGTAGACCCATGCTAATTCCATTACTTAATTTTATACCTCCAAGTACAGATAAACCTGAGTGGGGTATGAGCAACCATCTCAAACCCATTAAGATGGCGGTGGGTTTTTTGTTTTGTTTTGTTTGTACCAGGGATAGAACTCAGTACTGCGTGCCTGCAAGACAGGCGCTAATGCCGCTGTGCTAAATCCTCAGCCAAGATGACTTTTTAATTTTTTTTTTTTTGTACCGGGGATCAAACTCACGACCTGGTGCTTGCCAGGCAGGCGCTTAAGCCACTGAGCTAAATCCCCGACCCCTAAGATGGCTTTTTAAAAAAAAGAGTTCAGGGTAAATCTCAGTAGTAGAGCATCTGTAGAGTTAGCATGCGTGATGCCCAGGGTTCCATCCACAGCACAACAAAAAAACCACAAATGTTGGCAGGGTGTTGTACACTGTTGATAGGAGTGTAAAATGATAACAGCTGCCATCGAAAACTGGTGGATCCCCTGAAATTAAAGATGTAATTACCACACAACCTAGAAATTCCACTTCTGGGTACATACTCAGAAGAATCAAAAGCAGTCTTACGGAATTCATTGTTTACATTGATAGCAGCATTAGTGACAGTGGCAAAAAAGAAGTTATTCAAATGTCTGTCTGTTGAGGTCTGTGCGTAGATCCTCAATACCCCAAAAGGGTGCACAGTGAAGACCCAAAGGAATGAGACAAGTGACATGATTTTTAGGGCTGCAAGACGACTAAAATCCTTGGCGGAACTCCTAACTCTGCTTGCTGGCTGGCCAACTGGCGCTAGGCAGCCCATATTTAATTAGGACAAGCAAGGAGTTGAGTGGACAATGAAGGAAACCTGAACAGGATCTTGGGAGGGGTTCAAGGACCCCTCAGAGGAACAGATGATGCTAATTAAGAAAAACTATCCAGAAAGTCTCCAGGAGGCCTCAGCTGTGGTCTATCTTGCCCACAAAGTTTCTCCTCGTTCTCAGTTCAACCATGCCCCAGTCACGCCACAGCCCTGCACATGTATTCAGCTTCAACACTCCAACATCCGTCAATGGATGATAAACAAAATATGGTATATGCATGTAGCACAGTGTAATTCAGGTTTAAAGAGAAGAAAATTCTGACACAGTGAAAAAAGATCAACCATAAAAGATACATACGTATGATTCCACTATATGAAATAAGAAAAGCTATTTTCAAAGGTTAAAAAGCAGAAGGTAGGTTGTTGGGTTGGAAAAGGGTAGCTTAGTGGTAGAATTTCACTTTTGCAAGGTGAAAATAGATATGGAAATTGATTGTATAACAATATAAATGTACTTAAGATGACCGAGGTGATTAATTTTATGTAGATAGACATATATAGGGCATATCTATGTACATATTTTATTCTACTAGAGATTGCACTCAGGGCCTTTGCTTTGAGTCATATCCCCAGTCCTTTTATTTTTATTTTGAAACAGGGTCTCAGTAAGTCACTCAGCTGCCCAGCTTGGGCTGGAATTTAATGATTCTCTTGTCTCAAGACTCCAAGAATGCTGTGATGACAGGCATGTGTCACCAGACCTAGCTTTATGTTACATATTTTATTGCAATTTAAAAAGTATAAAGCTATATAGCTAAGTTAGTGATGAGAGTATTAGGAGAGAAAATAAAATCAGGTGGTACTGATTGGTGGTGGGGAACCACATAATTGGGGTGATCAGGGAAGAATCCTTTGAGCTGAAACCTGTGGCCGACGTTCTGTGTCTCCTGTGCCTTCATTTTGTTCGTTTCCTGACTCACAGTCATTATACTGCTGAGTGTTTAATCTTGAGGTGGGGAACGAGTTCTCAAGGGATGGTGGAGATGAAGAAGACAGGGTTGAGGATGACCGTGCTCCAAGGTGGACCGTCTGGTGCCTTCTCCATTAGAGCACGCACTGCATGGGCCACTCTGTTCAGCACCTGCAGGAGGAAAGTGCAGGGCCCCCTACTCCCTAAGAGCTCTCCTTCCCCAGGCGCCTCATTTCCACCCTCTGCATTTCTGTCACTTGGTATTCACTTTCCTTATCGCCCAGATCCATTCTGGCTTCTTTGATGAGCAGTGTGTATTGTCCTCCAGTCTAAACTGGCCACGGTATCTGGGGATTCAGGCTGCCTCCAGCATGCACTCAGGCCAAGTGACATGAGATGGACCATGTTGTAAATGTGACAAGTGACCTGAAAGGTGACCTGGCTGGACATCACTGCAGGGACAGTGAGATGAGGGAGGCAGAGCAGCAGCAGCTTACCATGAGGATCCTGGAGAGGGAGCCAGAAGGGAGGCTGTGCAGGGAGCCAGGGGCCACCATAATGGTTCTTAACCTGAGTCACTTTACTTTCCCAGGACTACTTCCTGTTTGATAAACCCATGTCCCCATTGCTGCCCCACCAGGAATGGCTCGAGACTGGCTGGATGGGATTGGGTATGAGGCTGCTCCTTCTCTCTCTTAACCTCTGTGCTAGAAAATGATTTTTTTCTCTCTCCCCCAATTCTTCTCTTGCTTCTTGACCCCTTTCCCTTCTTGATCTGGTGAGTGGGGAGGATTACATGAAGGGCAACTCCACAGGGACAGAGGCAATGTGAACAGAGTGTTTGAAAGATTCTCTCAGACTTCAGAGGCATCAGAAAAGGGTGTCTGGGATCCAGATGGGTGGAAACACATAAAACCAGACAGTAGCCTAGGCGAGCAGACTGTGCCGTGTATCACCCAACCCAGGACATTTCTGGTAGTAAAATGGCTCATTGTTGATTACTCTCAGAAAATAGGTACAAACTAAGACTGTCCTGGGAAATCCAGGGCAGAGCGTCACCCTAAGAACAGGAAGAAAGAAGGTCAGGACCTTCCTTAGGGAAGTAAATGAAACAGTAATTAGGCAATGCAGAGAAGAAACAGCAGAGATGGCCAGTCCCTGTCCTGGGCGTGTGATGTGGGTAGTAGGCTGTGCAGGTTAAAAGCATTTGAGCCCATGTGGATGTAGGAGGCAAGAGATCTGAGTGATCGTATTTCTAAAGTCGTCCCCAGCCAGGTGTGATGGTGCGCGCCTATAAACCCAGCACTCAGGAGGCTGACGCAGGAGGATTGTTGTGAGTTCGAGACCAGCCTGGGCTACAAAGTGAACTCAAGGCCGGCCTGAACTGCATAGTGAGACCTTGTCTCAAAAAGACAAATAAATACAAATAAAAAAATAAAGTCATCCCCAGTCCTGAGCCAAGGTAGGACTGGACTCTAGCTTCTGTTGTTCCTGCCAAAGCTCCATGTCCAGGCTTTAAGCTGAGAGTGGCCAGGAGACTGGGGAGGTGGAGGATGGGACGGCTGGAGTTCAGAGTGCGTGGCTGTTGGCAAGGCCTGAACCTGTGGTCTTGTGTGGACTGTGTCTCTGTGGTCACTTCCACAGGAGACACTGCTGTAGGTCCTGTTCTTACCGCATGTTCTCATAGACACAGTTCTCTTTGCACTTATAAAGAGAGGAGCTCTTCTTCAGGTTCCAGCTAAGAGTGTTAGAACATCTTTGGCAAGTCATGGATGACATCCTGACTAGGAGTGAGTAGGGAAGCACTTTTTAAGCTTAGTTTCCTCATCTATAAAACTGAGATAATAAGATTTCCTGTTTAAGGTTGTTTTGAGGATTAAAAGAAATAATGCGGTAATTGGTCCACAGAAAGTCTCAAGTAGTGCTTGATATATATATATATATATATATATATATATATATATATATATATATATTTTTTTTTTTTTTTTTTTTGGTACCAGGGATCAAACTCACAACCTTGCACTTGCTAGGCAGACACTTAGCCACTGAGCTAAATCCTTGACTTTTTTTTTTTTTGGACAGCTTATGTAGCTCAGGCTGGCCTTGAATTTGCTGTGTTGCCCAGACTGGCCTAGAACTCGAGGCAGTCCTCCTGCCTCAGCCTCCCAAGTGCTGAGATCACAGACTGCTGTTATTCTTGATGGAGGGTCCTCCCCATGTCCAGTGTGTAAGCATCCTGCAGAGCATGGTTATTTCTGACCTGGGAACAGGGTCTCTTAGTTTTGTGTTGGGTGCTGGTCTTTATGGCCACTGCTCCAGCGGATTTCCTGTCTCTTCAGGCCTTGTTGTTGTCTCCATGGACAAGATCTGTCACACACCTGTGCATCTAGCCCCTCTGCTGTCCCACGTGTGTTCCTTCTGTAGCTCTCAGGAGGCCCACTTCCCTCCTCCTACACCCTCGCCTCCTGCCTGCAAGGATGACCCACTCATTAACATAGCCGTGGAAATCAGTGCACAGAGGACTCACTGAACAATGGACTCTTTCTCAGATCAGTTCGCCTCTGTTCGCTTCCCTAGATCCTGCTCAGTGCATCGCCCCCTCAGGTTTCTTTGCATGCATGATGACAGCAGCAAGCTATTTTCATGAAACAATAACAACAAAACCCAGCAATGTCATTGATTTTCCACTAATAGCATCCTTGTGGCCTCTGTAGATGCAGAAGCGTGACTCAGGGTTCCTGTGGAATCAGCGCTGGGGTTCATCTTGACCTGTCCCTCTAACCAGTGTTGGAATTTGGACAGGAATGCACATTGGGCTGCCCTTCTAGGCACAGCACAAAACTCTGGGGTGCGAGAGGGGTGTGAGTAGGAAAGGGGATGTGGATGGGGAGGGAGAGGAGTGGGTGCTCAGGAAGGAGCCAGTGTGTTGTGACTAACAGGTCTGAGAGGGTCAGCACAGTTCCATAGCCGTGGCCTTCATGTCCCTATCTGAGGAGACCCCAGGCAGGTGGGGGTGGGCAGGGCTGAGGTGTGGAAGGGGAAGGCTGAGGAGAGGTGCAGCTCTACGGTCCTGAGCTGTGATGGTGAGTAAGCCTTGGAACGTAGTTGGATCTGGAAGGAAATCAAGTTCCTGCAGGCATAGGGGGCATTGACGGTGAGTTCCCAGTGCAGGAGAGCCAGTCAGTACTGAAGAAAAAAACTCAGGGTGTAGGAAGCAGACATCAAGGATTCTGTCTGTTTTACTTTTTTTGTTGCTGAGACAAAATACCTGCCATGAAAAATTAAAGGAGAAGAGGTATATTTGGCTTGCAGTTTGTAGCAGTTTCAGTCCATCATCAGCTGGTTCCAAGGCAGGGCGACATGGCTGAGGGGCATTGCAGAGAAGAAGTGTGATGATCAAAAAACAACAGACTAGGTTTGGGGTTTAGCTTAGCTGGCTAAGGGCCCACCCTGGTAACCAGGAGGTCGTGAGTTCGATCCCAGGTGCAAAAAAAAAAAAAAAAACAAACAAAAAAACCTCCAAAAATAAAAAAGAAAGCACCTTATTAGCTGAGCTCAGCAGCAACACTGTCCCAGGAGCTGATGGGGAAGTGTGTGCCATTGCAAGGGTTTTTAAAGCTGCAGACCTCAAGGGGAAGGGATAAAGCTTGAAAATCAGTTTGTCTCCATAGGAACCAGGGAGGTGGAACAAGCAGTTACAGGAACCAGGGAGGCAGGGAAGGGATCCCACAGTGGGTAAGCTACAAGATTGCAAGTTAAACAGCGATTACATAATTCTTACAAACAGGGGCAATTACATAAGTTGTTACAGGAAGAGAACAGGGTGTAAAGACACATTTTGAATTTTTGAGCTTACAACAAGAAGCAGTTTATGGAGACCAGAAGGCAGCAAAGCCATGATGGAGTAAGTGACCACAGCAGCCTTCTTCCTGTCCATTATATTCAATCCAGGACACCCACCCTTAATGAAGGTAGAATTCACACAAGGCACACTTAATCCTACCCAGAACTATGCCACACCAACAGTGGACTAATTTAATAATCATACACCCTTGGTCCCAGAGTCATACACTTAATTCTAGTATCACACACTCTAGATCCAACCACCTCTGAAGTGTCCTACATATGACTTACATGAGGCTTTGGGGGACATCTAGACCCAAGCCATAACAACTTTCATTTGTTTACATTTTATCAGTTGTAGTGAGGTTTCTCTTTATCATAGTCTCCAGCAGCTGAAAGACAGGCTCATAGCAGGTGGCCAAGGAAGTAGATGGTCAGACCCCAGGCTCCCTGGTCATCTCTTTCCTCCCCCCAAGCCCTTTTTCACTGTCGCCACAATTTGACTTTTTTCCAGACTATCATCATGTAGCATGAATCATATAGTAAATATCCTTTCAGATTAGCTGCTTTTACTTAGCAATGTGCATTTAAGCTTCCTCTGTGTCTTTCCATGAGTTGATAGCTCATTTCTTTTTAGTGCTGGACACCTACTGAAAGACATCTCAGTTGCTTCCAAGTTTTGGTAATTATGAGTAGAGCTGCTATAAACATATGTGTGTAGGTTTTTGTGTGAGCTTTTAAGTTTTCAGCTCCTCTAGGTAAATTACCCAGGAGCATGATAGCTGGTTGCATGGTGAGAACATTCTTAGTTTTGTTAGAAACTGCCAAACAGTCTTCCAAAGTGGTTGTTATTTTACATCCCTGTCTGCTGTGAGTGAGAGACCCTGTTACTCCATATCCTTGCCTGCATTTGGTGTTGTGAGCATTCTGGATTTTGATCATTCTAATATATACATAGTAGTATTTCATTGTTTTTAAATTTGCATTCCCATGATAATATGTGTATTAGTAAGGGTCCTCCAGAGAAACAAAAGCAATAGAATGTATATGTCAGAGGGGACGTACAGACTGGCTTACATGGTCAGAGGCTGAATAGTTCCACAGTGGCCATATGCAGACTAGAGAGCCAGTGAAATCAGTAGCTTCTCAGCCCTGGAAGCTGGAAGCCTCAGAACAACAGAAAGCAGTGATTCAGCCTTAGTCCAAGATTGAAGGCCAGGAAGCCCTCTGGAGAACTGCTGGTGCAAATCTGTGTTCAAAGCTGAAGAATCTGGAGTCTGATGTCCACAGGTGATGGGAGCAGCAAACAATGCACCCCCTTGATAAGTGCAGCCTTGTGCACATGCAGGCTTCTCCCTTCTGCTCTGTTGTCCCATTTGGGTCCCCAGCTTACTGGACAGTGTCACCTACATTCAGGGCAGGCCTTACCACTGAGTTTGCTGAGCCATAAGTGAATTATCTCTGGAAAACACATTCACATGTATCAGAAGTGCACTTTCTCAAGTTTTTAGGATGCTCTCCAGTTAAGTTAATAATCCATATTAACCATATCAACATATGATGTGGAACATCTTTTCATATGTTTATTTGCCATTTATATATTGTATTAGCTAGCATTCCTGTTAGTGAAACACAGTGCCTGAAACCCATAACTTAAAGGAGGAAAGGTTTAATTTAGCTCACAGTTTTGGGAGATTCAGTCCACGGTCAGCAGGGTCCAAGATAGGGATATCATGGCAGAAGGGCTCAGTGCAACATAGCTGCTTAGTTCATTGTGGCTGGCAAGCAGAACAGAAGAGTGCCAGAAATGAGTGAGGGACCATGTATAGTAGCCAAGACCACCTCTCCACAACCCATCCAGACACACCCTGAACACACCTAATCTGCTAGGTGTTTTTTTTTTTTTAAATCAGTACCGGGGATCAAACTCATGACCATGTGCTTGCAAGGCAGGCACTTATGCTGTTGAGCTAAATCCCCAGCCCCTGCTAGGTGTTTCTTAATCCAGCAAAGTTGATATATTAGGAACAATGGTCAGATATATCTTTTTTGGTGTTGTGTCTGTTAAGGCCTTTGGTCCATTTTTAAATCAGGTTAGTTTTTTAAAAATTATAGTTGTAAGAGTTCCTTGCATATTTTGCTAATAGTGCTATGTCTTTTGCAAATATTTCCTTCTAGCCAGTGACTTCTATTTTCCTTCTATTGAGAAAACTGAAGTTTTAAGAGCTAAGAGCTTTAAAGTTGAAAGATTTGAGAACCTCTTGCTTAGTGGCATTTCTCAGTTACCTTTTTTAAAAATTTTATTTAAAGAGAGGGGGAAAAAAGTGAGATCTCTGGATCTCACTTGCTAGTGTGTGTGTGTATGTGGGGGGGGATGTTTGATTCTTAGCCCACACCCTGGTAGGCCCAGAGCCGCCCACCAGAGGGGTGAACTGGCTGTCCCTTTTCCCAGTGCCCCGAGGTCCAACATGGCGTGTTGTGGATCTCAGGAAATGCTGATATGGTTTTTGCCCTGGGGTGGCTACAGCTTGCCAAGCCACAACCACTTACCAGAGAGGCATGCTGGTGACTGTCTGTTTTCCCAGCGCCCCAAGGTCCAACATGGCATGTTGTAGATCTCAGGAAACGCTGATATGGTTCTTGCTCTCGGGTGGCTGCAGCTTGCCAAGCTACAGCCAAATTACCAGAGCGGCATACTGGCGGCTGCCTGTTTTCCCAGCACCCCAAGGTCCACTCAGTTACCTTTTGCTTCCAAGACAGAGTAAGTGTTATGGAGGAAGAATTGTGTCCTGGGAACTCAAAGCCTTTAACCACAGGTCCAGTTATGAGGGCCTCTGCAGATCCTGAGTATCAGAGGAACTCTTGTGCATGTGCTTGTAATAACTTGGAATCCTCTATAGCAGAGTCTATGGTGCAGACCCCTTCCCTGTACCTAATGGCAGAACTACAAGAAACCAAAAATAATGAGCAAATTAGCAGACTTGTGACCAGAAACATGGTGAGATACAACCATGTGTTCCTCTTCTTTGCTTCCCCCAGTAGACATTTAAAAAAGTAGATTTATTTGACGTGATACATGCCCTCTGAATTGTACTAGAAGACACATAATTTAAAAAGAAAAAAGCATCTACTCTTCTCTCACTTGGGCTTCTTTAGAAGCACTGAGTTCCAGGAATCCATTTGTGTTTACTTAGAAGTGAATTAAGCTAATGAGAAGCAGGAAGAGCATAAAGCAGGCATCTTCAGAACTTTACTTAAAAAAATCAGGAGAATAAATAGAAAGACACACCATGTTTTTGAGTTAGAAACAGAATGTTATTTACAATGTCGTTTCTCACCAAATCACATTTTGAGTGAAATGTAATTCCACTCAGACTTGCATTCTGTGAGCCAGCAACATATTATTTTTAAATCAGGAATCTATGATACTGAACTTATTTTTATTTTTTAAAAGTTAGCACATCTGGGTTACCCTGGTCGTCATCCAGATGTCTGTACTGAAAGCACTTCTATTATTTCTTAATGAACAGATTGTGAATAAGGAAGTTACCACCCCAATCCAAAAAAGAACTCTTGACCTATGCCTCCCTCCATATCATTATTTTTTTCTTGAACTAGATTAATGTCCTGATATCTGCAGGAAGAACAGAAAACCAGAGTCACCAAGACAGTGACAAAACTGAGGACATTCATAGTCATTGTATAGCACTGGGCTTCCTTTCAGGTTAGTCAAAACTATACAGATGTTATTATTTGATGGTTATTTGAATAGTTTCACACCTCTTACAAAATGTTAGAAAGACAAACTATATTTTACCATTTTAAAATTTTTTATTTTAAAGAGAATAAAACCATACAAAATAAAACAGAATAAAGCCAATCAAAACAAAACAGTGAAAGCGATACAGAACTTCAAGATAATAGGAAATCAACAATGGCTACCAGAATGCCTCTTGTTATCTTCAAAGTAGCTACCCATATCATCAGACATAATAAAGTCAGATAAAATAGAGAAACATAAAACCAATCAAAACAAAACAGTGAAAGCAATACAGGAGGAGGAGCTAAAGATGGCCAATCAGTGAGCAACAAAACAAAGAGACTCCTGGGGAGAAACAGCTCATATGTCAGAATAAAACATCCTGGAGAGATCCAGACAGAGGAAGATGGATCCTCTTGACACAGAAAGAAATTAAAACGAAAAAAACTCATCAAATACACAGTCTCAGGGCTACAATTGGAACAGCTAAAATTACCAGACACAGCGCTTTTGCTGTGACCCAACAAGCCACCTGAACTCACACTGGCTGCGACCCGCCGTGACCTGCAGAGCTGCTCAAACTCATTCCTGCTGCCACTCACAGAAGCCACAGCCTTGCTGAAGTTGGGGGTTGGTGAGCTCACAGAGAATAGAGCTGGCAAAGGGACCTTCATTAATCCATGGTCAGTGCTGGGAATAGACTCCCCACAGAAAGGGCGTGACCAAATGGGCGACATGTTGGAAGCAGGCAGGAGGAGCCTGAACTAGGAACAACAGTAACTTCAGTTGGTCGCTCCCTCCCTAGAGCAGATTTGTGGGATTTGCTTGGCCTGGGTCATGCCCCTGGCCAAGATCCAATAAGCTATCCCAAATTGATTCCCTAAACCTAGCACACACTAACCTGATGAAGGCCCCTGAAGTTTGACTGGCCCAGTGGGGAGAAGCCAGGATATGCAGGATATGCAGTGACAAGAGCAAACAGGAGAGGGCAGAAATCCCTCACCAGCATGCTTCAGAAAAACTACAAGGAAAGGGGCTGGGACCTCCACTATACACCTGTATGGAAGAAACCAAAACCATGACAAGAGAGAGAAACAAGAAAAAGCCCCCAACCCTGAAACCCTGAGAACACTGATCTAGGAGAGGGAAAAACAAGAGACTGAGGGCAGCAAACATGCAACATCAGACACAGCTTCAATGGGCATTAAGACATATCTTTGGGACCTTGTAGATGAGCTCAAAACTGAAATAATATATCAGTTAAAGCAAGATATAAGTAGATTAATAAAAGAAATGCTAAGCATCTCTCAGGAAGACATAGATGGAAGAAGGGAGAAACACAAAAAAAGGAAAGAAACATTCGATAAAGAATATAAAGAAAATCTATAATACATGAAGCAGATTCAAAGAGATTACCAAGAAATTAAAAACTCCGTTGAAAGCTGGCAAAACTGCTTAAAAGAAACTAAGTATGGACTATCAAAACTTGAAGACAAGTTTGCAATGTGTGATCACAAAAGGAAAGATCTCTTAATAGTAAGGAAACAGGCAGTAACAATACAAAGGCTAGAAGTCAACAAGAGAATCTATAATTCAAGAATAAGAAACATGAATGAAGAAACAGGAATAAAAACAGGTGAATTACAAAGGAAATAATTAAGGAAAACTTCCCAAGCATGGGAAAAGAAAATGATATTCGGTTATGTGAGGCATACAGAACTCCAGCCACCTACAACTAAAACAGAGCTACACCCAGACATATAATAATCAAGATACCAGAAATTCAATATAAAAACAGAATATTAAAAGTCATCAGAGAAAAGAAACATATTACCTATAAAGGAAAGCCCATCAAGATCATGGCAGACTTCTCGACAGAGACCATCAGATCAAGAAGAGCTTGGAGCTAAGTATTCCAAGCCCTGAAAGAAAATAACCTCCAGCCCAGATTGATGTACCCTGCAAAACTGTCACTAGAAATTAATGGAGAAACAAGATGCTTCCATGACAAAGAGGAACTGGGGGAATTTGTGACCACCAATTCAACCCTACAGAGAATACTGAAGGACATTCTAGAGAGAGAGAGAGAAAAAATACCAGGATTTTAGGAACAGTGACAGAAAAGCCTCAATGAATGGGGCAGGCAGTAGAATGAAGGATAAACCTAGATAAACAAAGGCAGAAAAATAGCATAGCAGAAATGAGGCAGAGAAGGATGGCTATAATTTCTAATATAGATGGCCTTGATACACTATATTGTTAATAGTGTACCAGGATTTAAAACCCACATTACTCACACCACTCTGCTTAGATGGATTATATTCTGTTCCAGTCTGTCTACTTGTACTAGATTTGAGGGCACAGACAGTTATCCTGAAAATAGCAGGATATAGTATAGTAATCATCCTTAATTTCCTATTAAGTTAATCTGAAGCTTTGTATAACCTACACTGTTTTACCATGACTGATCTTAATTGAATCTGGTTTGTTAGATTGCTGTTTTGTATTGATAGATTTTATTCAAAGCTGTTGTGATTGATAGTATCAAGTCTGAGAGTATAGGCAACCACACTGAAGATGACAAGATTCACTAGGATACCCACTCTGGTTTGATTATTACCTGCCTTCGAAGTTTCATACTGTCTGCAATGTTTTATTTTTACTATTATTGTTATGTACTGCTATATTCAGTTATACTGCTATATTTAATTATGCCTGATGATATAGACAATTCTATTGAAGATAATAAGAGACAATACGTAACCATAGTAGATCACCTTGTACTGTGGTTTTATATGACTTTTTGGTCGCATGTTTTTATAGGAATTTGTTTTGTTTTATCTTGCTATGTTTTGTTTTTCCCTCTAATACAGAAAGGATAGAAATACATGTAGAGACTCATGCATGCCTAGCTGTTTACACTCTCACTGTTTGAATATCTACTTTGTATGCTTTAATTTTGTAACTTGAACAACTATTTTTAAGAGGACAATATGTAATTTATCAACTAGTAATTTCTTACTGTTTATCTTTTTTTTTTAATTCTGTATTATTTCTACCCTTTACATGTTTTCTTTTCTCTTTAAATTAAAAAAAAAAGAAAGCAATACAGGACTTCAAAACAAGATAATAGGAAATCAACAATGGCTAACATATCTTGTTATATTTGAAATAGCTGCCAATACCACAGATATAATAAAATCAAATATGAGATATAATAAAATCAAATAAAACAGAATAAAACCAAACAAAACAAAACAATGAAAATAATATAGGACTTTAAAGCAAGATAATAGGGAATTGACAATGGCTACCACCTCCAGAAGGAGATCCCCCATAGATGCCATACTTTTGTATTGTTATTCTCTAGATAGATGCTCAGACTACTAGCTTTAGGCCTATAAAATCAATCAAATACTAAACACTGCCAGCATTAAACTGTTTTCTTTTTTTTTACTTCAGTAACTATCATCTCAGCCTGTATTCTCCATATCAGCTGGTAGCTTGTGGGGTGGGGGTTGGGGATGGGGGATGGGATTCAGTTCTTCTTGTCTCTCAGCCTGCATCCTGGCTGGCTCACAGGAAGGGGCTGACTTCTTGTTTTCCTTCCAGCATTCCACATAGCTGCTTCTGGCTCACAGGAAGAGGCTGACCTCTTCACAAGCTATGTTTTATAACAACTGGAAGGACCACAAAGCCCAGAACTTGGTGTAAGATTTTTTTTGTGTGTAGAAATCACTAAACACATTTCAAGATGTAAAGAACTGGGCAGTTGAAGCTTGGGAAGGAAGACAGAAGTGAAAATCATGAATAATTTTAATAAGTAGGCAAAATAAATAGATGAATCAGTGAAAAATGGCTAAATTTTTCTTGTTCACACGTGAAACAGACTTGGAGCCTCACTAAAAAATGCCAAAGTGTGACTTATATAAAGTGTACAAATCATAATCATACAACTCAATAAATTTTCACAAATTCAGTGCAGCTATGCAACCAATATCAGATCAAGAAAAATAGCATTTCCCATCCACAAAAACTCTCTTTGTGTTTCCTTCCGGTTGCTACACTCCACCCTATATCACACCAGTGGTAACCACTTAACTTTTCTCTAACAGAATAGATGAGCTTTGCTTGCTTCTGAACTTTACTGCTTTAATTTTGTTGTTGTTGTTTGAGACAGGTTCTATGTAGCCTAGGCTAGCTATGAACTCATGGTCATCCTCCTGCCTCAGCTTCTCGAGTGCCGGGGTTACAATATGTACCACCCCGCTCAGATTCTGGACTTTATATAAATGGAATCCTACAGTATGAACTCTTTTATTTCCGGCTCCATTATATTGTATGCAGAACTCACCGCACCACTGAGTGGCTGTAACTTATTCATTCTCACTGTGGTGATACTTGTAAATCACATCCCCATACGTTCATTTACTTTACAGCAGGACATTTGGATAGAATCTCGTTGTTCCTTAAGTGAATATGCTTAAGATTGGAATTTCTGGGTCATAGGGTATGCACTCTTTAGCTTTAGTAGATAGTAGTGTTCTAAGATGGTTATACCAATTTAGACTCCTACCAGTTGGGTACAGAGTTCTAGTTACTTTAGATCCTTGCCAACATTTGATTTTTTTCCCTTTTTATCTTATACCTTTTTGATAAGCATATAGAAGTTTCATACTGCAGAGATTTTTTTTTTTGGTGACTAAAGAACTGTTAAAATGATAGTCTATAAATTGTCTATTTGTGTTATTGGACCACTTTATTATTAGGCTAGCTTTCTGATTGATTTGTAGAAATTCTTTATGTATTTGGGCCATATATAATCTATCTATCTATCTATCTATCTATCTATCTATCTATCTATCTATCTAGATAAATCTTCTTTCACTCTTTGCACTCTTTCTCTTTTTTAAAAAAAATATTTTTGTCTTTTTAGTCCTTCAGGATGTTCTTGAACTCATTATGTAGCCCAATCTGGCCTCAAACTCACACTCCTCCTGCCTCAGCTTCCTGAGTGCTGGGATTACAGTTGAGCACCACCACTCTCAGTTCCTTTTTTTTTTTTTTTTATCGTGTAACTTGTCTTTTAATTATTTTATTAGTGTTTGCTAGTCTTTTTGTTTGCTTCGCCCATTTGTAGGGTCCTGTCATGTAGTCCTGGTCTGCCTTTAATTGGCTATGTATTTCCCAAGTTCTCCCAAATGCTGGGATTACAAGGACACTCCCCTGTACCCAGTTGATTGTGTCATTTGATGAACAAATTTTTGTAATTGTTTGATAGTTCCAATTATCACAGTTCTTATTCGCCCTTTATGGTTAATGGTTTTTTGTATGCTATTTAATCAAGGAAGGCCATCAAGCTACTTTATTTTTTCTTCTCAAGAAGAAAAAAACTGTTGTGTTATTAGTGACTTTTTTCTTTTTTTGGTTTTGTTTTTTTTTTGAGACAGGGTCTCACTATGCAGTTCAGGCTGGACTTGAGCTCACTTTGTAGCCCAGACTGGTCTTGAACTCTTAAGGATCCTCCTGCCTCAGCCTCCTGAGTGCTGGGATTATAAGTTTAGTGGCTTTTTAAATGTCTATAAAAATCAATCTCTGCCCAAATTAAAGAGCTGCTTTTGCAAGAGCTGGTCACACTTTGTGTGGTATGAAAGCTGCAGTAGTTGAACCAACAGCTTGCTGCGGCAGGAATGCTAGTGAAGGCCATTATACAACTCCCACTGTGTTCTGCCAGGCGTCCCAGCACTAAGTAGGCCGTGTTGCAAGCTGATGAGGGAGTGGTTTAACTGCCAGGGCTCTGTAAAAAAAATAATAAAACACAGCGGAGCACAGTGAGGCTGTGTGATATGGAACCTGAGACTTCTCTAATAGCTCTGGGCATTGAACCAGGATGGGGACCCACCACATGGAGATGGGACCAAGGATGAAACTGGTCCCACTTTATACCAACCCACTGTCTCGGGAAATAACCAGGGTCCTTAGGAAGTACACTCATCCATCCTGAGCGTATTGTAGATTGGCATAACTGGCACCATCTTGAGCCCTGCATTTAACTAGTGCACTGTGTTTGACCCAGGAAAATGGAAAATTACTCAGGGTATAAGTCCCATGAGGAAAGCAGAATGAGCTGTACCCACAGGAGAAAAAATAACTTGCTCAACAAAAGAAACACGATACAGGTGTCAACCAAAAATTAACGTAAGATTCGAGCTAAATTGTTTCCAACAGGATGTCTTTTGTGATTCTCTCTTTTAAAAACTGTGACTTTCCAGTTTGGGGCCACTTGTTTGGACTCTGAAATGGGGTGGGAGGTGGGGGTGGAGTGTCTGTATAGAGTGGTCCTGAGCACAGTTAATTAAATTTCAAACTTATCAATTTGGCTGCTTGGATTCCTATATTGTTGTTCATGAACCCACCTCAAGGGCAGGGCCCCCAGTGACTTAGTCACCTTTGGGTGGGCCCAGCTCATAGAGATTCCACTATCAACAATGCCACACTGTGGACCACAACGCATATGAGTTCCCTCCTGGGAAATACTCCATCTACATCCGCACCATCAAGGGAAGACAACCAGAGACTTTGCCTTGACATCTGAGGCCCTCATGGGGATACTGAGAGGGCCCTCCCATCGCTGGCACCCTAATGTGGCTATCAAAGGACCTTGTGAGAGCACACCATTCCAAACTGAAAAGCTAGAGGCAGGCAAAGGCAGGCTCCTAAGAGACTCAGCTTGTTCTGTCTTTAGAAGCCAGAAGTACAGGTTTCTGTGATGGAGGTAAAATTGCTGCTTGGGAAAGGGACTCATTGATTTCTTCATTAATTCATTGATCACTTTGTGGAAGAGATCAGGTTGTATTTAGAGCAGCTTCTCAATTCCAGGGACTCTCACATCCAATATGTCTAACTTCCTACAACATTATGAAGTGGGCATTTTTACTCTAATTTACAAATAAGGAAAACAAAGCTGAGACTGCTTTAGTGACTCACTATCATGGAGCAGATGAGTGACACGACTGGAATGAACATGGGAAATCAAGCCAAATTCACCATAATGTGAAACACAACACACACACATTTGGGTTATATGGGAATTGTGTGCCAGGCCTAGATACGGTCTCTTCAGGTAGCATCAAACATGCTGGGCCCTGTAGCAGGGTGAGGGATACAAAGAGACAAATGGCCCCTGCCTGCAGGACACTGAGACAGGGCAGTCTGTTGACAGCAACAGGAGACAGAATAGAAGGTACAGAGTCTTTTCTGAAGACCCCTGAAAACCTAGAGTGACTCCATCTCAGAAGAAAGGAATTAACGGGTTCTCTGTCTACCTATCAGCAGCCTCAGTGATCAGCCATCTTGCACATCCAACACCTACATATACAATGCTTGGCCCCAGCACCAACAGTGTGTGTCCTAACCCAAGAGGAATGGTACCCTAGAGTGTCTTAGTTTGTCTTCTGTTGCTATCACTAAATACCACAGACTATATAATTTATAAAGAATAGAGTTTTAATTGGCTCATGATTCTAGAGGCTGGGAGGCAGGGAGCTGGCATAGGCCTCGCTTTTGGCAACAGCTTTTTTGCTGTGTCATAACATGGTGGGAGGTGACACATGGTGAGACAGGAAGCGTGCTACGCTCAAGTCTCACTTCCTCTTCTTAGAAAGTCAGTAATGCCACCATGGAGGCCCTGCTCTCACGACCTCCTTGGATCCCAACTGCTTCCCAAACTTTCCACCTTCAAATAACGTGAACCTATGAATTCGAGGAGCGAGTCTCTAACACATGAGTCCTTGGGGGCTATGCTCAAACCACAACAGAAAGGAAATTTAAAATAAGAGTATCAAGTTGGATTAGAAGCTTTGCTGACTTTTTATTACATGCTTAGAACAAGGATTGAAAATTTGTACCTCTACTCCCAGTATTCCAAAAGATAACTCTTCATTCCGCAGACCCAGTAGTATGCTTGGCACTCAGTGACCAATCGATACACTGTCAAATGACCAGACAAAGCAGCTACAGACCCAGTGCTGTGTGGCAGAGAAAATACAAGACAGAGAGAGTTATAAAAGGGGGCGTCAGCAAGAGGACACACACCAATCAAGACATATCCTAATTAAATTAGCTATGCTGCTCGTTTAGAAAGTTTTGTGTTTATATGCTCTCATTTTCTTTTTTAAAATAAGGGAAACTCTTTTAGGTGATCTCTGAAGTTCTTCTCAAATCTTATGTAGCTTTTATGTTTGCATTGATGGGGAAAGACTCCTTTTAAAAGTATAATAAGAAAAAAGTATGATAAGAAAGACTTTTAACTTATATGGTTAAAATACTATGCAGGGCATGATGACACATGCTTGTAATTCCAGAACTCTGGGAGGCTGAGACAGGAGGATTGCACGGACAAGCCCAGCCTGGGTGACTTAGTGAAATGCTGCCTCAAAATAAAAAAAAATATAGAAAAGGGCTGGGGATACAGCTCAGTGGAAAAACCTGGATTTAATTGCAATACCACACAAAACAAAAACAAGCAAACAAACAAAACTAGAAGAATATCAAAAGGAATACTGTGCTGGGAATTTAGCTCAGTTGTGTAAGCACCTGCCCGGCAAGTGCAAGGTCATGAGTTTGATCCCTGGTACCAAAAAAAAAGTGTACTATACATAGAAAAGTATTGCTCCATGGCAGTCCCTACTGGCTTATTTTAATCAGTAATTGTTAGATTTTTTTGGCACAATAAGAGAGAAAATATAAAGTAAAAAGTAGCCTTTATTCCAAAGATGTGGAGAGGAATGTATGACCATAGGCAGCCTGGCTTTCTCAGCTCGCTCTTGGTGGTGAGGGTGGTGTTCAGAATCACATAAATATCCTTGAAATTTAAATCATAACAATTAGTTATAAATTTAAATTCTCTAATATAATTCTGTGGGTCAACAGAGAAGCAACCTAATTGATGGCTAATCTGAGGTAGGTCAGAGAGGGAGAAAGGAACATGAATGTTAACTAATCTCTTGTGTGTGTGTGTGTGTCCAGAGGTAATGTTTGAGGGAATTAAGAATGTATTAGTTAGCTTACCTGTTTTTAGTGTCAGGATTTAAATTTGAGGGAGAAGTTTATTGTGACTCACAGTTTCAGTAGTTTAGTTCATGGTCAACTGGCTCCAAGGCAGGAACATCATAGTGGAAAAGTGTGGGGGGCAAAGCTGTAGAGCACAAGGGAAGAGCATCATAAAGAGAGACCAGGACCAAATGGAATCTCCAAAGTCACATCCCATGAGGCTTCCAGACACACCCTGAAGTGTGTTCCACTGATCTGCTCGGTGCCTCTTAATCCAGTTGAGTTGACAATCAAGATTAATGATCATAAAGGGGATCTGAACACCCAGATCCCATTTCAGATCTTACAGGGTCTTTTCTTGGCTCTAAGTCCTACTTTAACGAGAAATACTTATAAAAAAGTGATTTCCTCTTCACATACTTTAAGGTGGGACTTTTGTTGAATTCTGTTGCAATGTGCACACAGGTGTATCTTATTTGATTATGCTTTCCTGATACTGCAACTTTTGTGTAAATCCAATGTTTGCTTTGTTCTTTATTATTATATTTGTTATGGTGATCTATAATCAAAGGCTTCTGTTCTGATTATTTATGGAACTATGAATCACACGTTTGAAAAATTATGAACTTGTGTATGTGTGTGCATTCCAATTTCTCCTTCTCTCTCCCTCTCCTTGGACTTTCTTAGTCTCTAAGACACAAAATTGAAATTAGACCAATTAACCTTATGATGCTTTTAAGTGATTAAATGAAGAGTTCCATGGCTTTTACTTAAAAAAAAAACCTAGAAATAATTTTGCTTAGTGAGAAAGGCATAACAAAAGCCAAGATAGGCCAGAATTAAGGCCCCCCCTTTTTGCCAGTTATCCAGGGTGTGAATGCAAATAAAAAGTTCTGAAAGGCAGAGCAAGATGGTGGCTAAGGTCCTCCAGCAGTTGTCCCCCTCCCCCATTACCTTTATGGACCAATCTATTTTCAGCAAAGTTAAGGAGGCCAGGTGAGATACCACAGTGTTAGGTTTTAGCCAAATAAGATACATTTAAAAATGCAGGAAGGAAAGAGTTGGCTGTGTCACTCCTCTTCCAACTCCAAGCTGTGGAGAGAAATGCTTTTTTTTTTTTTAATTTTATTTAAAGAGAGGGGAAAAATAAAGCAAAACAGGAAAAAAGGGTAGAAACAATACAGAATTTTAAAAAAGTGAACAGTAAGAAATCACTAGTTGATACATTAGATATTGTCTTCCTGGATGTAGTTGTTCAAGTTACAAAATCAAAGCATACAAAGTGGACCTTCAAACAGTGAGGCTGCAAACAGCTCCTTTCTCTGATCCAACAAAAACTTAGCAACATAATCATCATTCCTACACCCTTAAATATACATGCAGATATATCCTTTAGAGCACCTGCTTTTCCTCCTTTTGCTTTTTAAGTCCATTATCTGTTTAGTTATATCATGTTTCAGGTTGCTCAGTACCTTACTGATCTGTTTTGTTGTTATATACTTTTAAAAAATTTTTCTTATTTCTTATTATTTATTTATTTTGAAGGTAGTAAAATACAGCAGAACAAGACAGGACAACTGAGCCAACTGAGGCAGTGCAGTGAAATTGGCACAGAACCTCACAGCAGGCCACTGGGACAACAGCAATAGGCACAATAGTACATCTGGTTTTCCTCACAATAGTTGTCCTTCAATCAGGCAGAGCAATATCGAAGGAAATGCCAAAATTACAAGTATAGAATATTGAATAGAACAATACCATTGATCAAAACAGAGCAAAACAGAGATAAAAATATTTGCCTTTAAAGAGATGGCAGAAGGAAATCCCCCTTATTTGCTATATCACATATAGTCAAACTCACAAGACATGCTCAGATCTCTGGCTCTCACTTGCTAGTGTGTGTGTGTGTGTGTGCATGTGTGGGATGTTTGATTCTTAGCCCACACCCTGGTAGGCTCACAGCCGCCCACCAGAGGGGTGAACTGGCTGCCCATTTTCCCAGTGCCCCGAAGTCCAACATGGCACATGGTGGATCTCAGGAAACGCTGATATGGTTCTCACCTTGGGGTGGCCGTAGCTTGGGAGGCCACAGCCACTTACCAGAGTGATGTGCTGGCAGCTGCCTCGAGAAATGCTTTCTACTTGAGGGAGGGAGAAGGCGCTAAGTTCAGGCCTTAGGCTGGGAACTCAGGTCTTTCACAGTGAAACCCAGTGCCGGGCATAGCCCTACTATCATCTCTGCCCCAGGCCTGTGGCCATGGACCGAGGTCAGACTGTCCAGGGGCTGAGATCACCACCTCCCCCCTCAACCCTGGGCAGCGCTGCTATTCCCAGGCCAGTACTCTCAGATAGAGCTCTCGCTCTGCCCTGCAGGCAGAGACCTGCGCCCTGGTGAGATGAACCTGTATTTTGCTCGGCATCATAGCCAGTTGTAATATAGGCCTGAGTATATCTGAGGTTGTTCAGGTCCTTATGACTGTGAGACGCAGGTGTGACCTAGCTGAACATTCTTGGTGGCCAAAGGACTGTCTTCACCAACATCATCTAATTTTGGATACCAGAGCCTGGAGCAAAACTCCATCCCTTGAGGGTAGCATAGGGAGTTAAGCACAGGTCCTTGTCCAGGAACTTTTTCTCTTATTGCTGGGGCAAAATACCCGACACCCAAAATTAAGGAAGAAAAGGTTTATTTAGCTTACAGTTTGTGGAAGTTTCAGTCTACCATCAGCCCAGCCGTCTCCAAGGCAGGGTGGCGTCGCATAGGAGCAACCAACCCTTCAAGGCAGCAGCCAGCAAAATCAGCCACACAAAACCGGGGTGGGGATGGGGGAGCAAGCCTCTTTTCTTCCCTTGCACTGTATGCAGGGCCCCTTCACTCCTTTTGCACAGAATGAGGATATTTACAAAGTAAGGGTTCTGGCTCCCTGCTGAGACTCTTAGTTAAATTTCTACACTTCTCAAGTTGATACAAAGTAGCAACCATAATGACCAACATTATCTAATTTTGGACAGCGTGCCTGGAGCAAAACTCCACCCCCTGGAGATAGCATAGAGACCTAAGCACAGGTCCTTGTCCAGAAATAGGTTAGAGGAAGCTAAAAACCTGGTACTTAGCAGAATCTAATGGCCCCTAATTGCAGGCCAGTGCCCAAGGAAAGAACTTCTGGAGCATCTCTGAATGAGGCAGGGACCTGTGGCCTCTGCATCTCAGACTTGTATTTGAGCAGCATCCCATGTGGCTGGCTGCAGCAGAACTGGGCCATGAGTCCACCTCAGCAGGGGGAGCCCGTAGCAGTGTGGACCTTGGTCCCACCCGGTGCTGTGCTGGTCTCAGCAGGGCGTGGGCTCCATGTGTGACAAAGCATAAGGTGCCCGTGACCACAGGTGTGACATCCGATCCTGGACCTGGTTCCATCTCAGTGACTCTGCTCAGGGCCAGGCTAGATTCTGCAGCTCCTGACCATGCGGTGGTGACTGTGCCTGAGGCATTGGGCCTATCCTAGCCCAGGAAGAGGCTTCTGAGGATAGACCACCCATTTAGTTACTCCCCCAAAATCATACTAAATAACAAGTCATCTGCAGACTGGAGACAAATCTGAGCATGGGTGCCCTCTATTGCTGAAACAGTGGACAACACACCTCCTGGGGACATGCCAAAAACCTGGTCCTGTGCTTCTCTCTAGTGTTCGGGTAGTGTACTACAGGCTCGGAGGCCATAAACAGCCTGCTTGGCTTTCTGGAAAGAGGCACCACGCAAGATCATGGAGAATAGAATAAATACTTAATCTTCCTTGGCGGACCATGTTGCACACCAACGAGCATCTGGAGCTTTCAGGAACCATGACCTCATCTAATGGTCCAAAAGAAAAATACCAGAAATCATTGATAAATCAACAAATAAATGCTGGAGAGGGCTGTGGTGAAAAAGCATCTCTCCTATGTCGCTGGTGGGAGTGTAAAGTAGCACAGTTGTTATGGAAATCAGTGTGGAGATTTCTTAAAGAACTAAAATTAGAAATTCCATCTGACCCAGCTGTCTCCCTTCCAAGTGTCTTCCCCCAAAGAGCTTCCGGCAGCATGCTATGGCTATACATGTGATAGCAGCGCAGTTTGTAATAGTCAAATCCTGGGAGCAGTGTGTCTGTCCACAAACAGAAAATGTGATATCTATACATAACGGGTGTTAGATGCCCTCTCAAGCCCTCAGGTGGCTTTTTCAGAGGTGGCTGAATCTAGAGTGAGTGATGCTGGGATTAAGGGTGTGTGATTACTCAGTCAGTCCACTGATTGGTTTGGCACCCGCCTAACCCTAGTAGCCTAGATACAGTGTAAAAGGGACAGAAAAGAGCTGCTGAGGCCCTTTGTTTGCTTTTCTGCCTTTCACCCACCATGAACTGTTTCTCCTCTGCGATGCCCCTCTGCCATGCCACCCTGTCTTGGAGCCAGCTGAGAGTCACTGAAACCTTTACAAATTGTGAGCTAAATAAATCTTTCTTCCTTTCACTTTGGGTGTCAGCTATTTTGGCTCAGCAACAAGAGAAGTAACAAAGACAAAGGAATATACTCCTTGACTGTAAAGAGGGACAAATCAGAGACATTTGTTGGAGAATGGAAGCACCTGGAAAATATAATATTGAGTGAAGTAAAGCAGACACACAAGCTTAAATACTGTACGGTGTCTCTCATTTGAGCAAGGCAAACAAAAACAATAATAGAGGATAGAGACAAGCAGATGGAACTTTATTTATTTATTTATTTATTTATTTATTTATTTATTTATTTATTTTTGAGACAGGGTCTTGCTACGCAGTTCAGGCTGGCCTTGAGCTCATTTTGTAGCCCAGGCTGGTCTTGAACTCGCAACAACCTTTCTGCCTCAGCCTCCTAAATGTTGGGATTACAGCATACACCACTGCTCCTGGATAGGACCACAGTTCTTGCATGATTTTCCAACCACTGCTTACTATACCTCTGCAGGGGACCTTTCCTTTTGGCCCACAGCACATCTGCTGGGAAGCCAGCTGCAGGTGCACCGTGTACCATGGAACTGATGTGCTCCTTCTACCATCAGTGCTACAGGGTGAAAAGTATCATTATAAACCAAAAGCAAGGGTTTGCTGGTTAGCATGAGAACCAGTGAAGGCAAAGTAAACTTTCTGTCCCTGGTGGGCACTCCCTAGGCCAGCTGTCATGGTCATCCACGCACCTCTCGGACGCAGTGTCCATACTAGGCCCATCCATTCACTTAGTTATTGGTCTGCCAGATACGATCTGCTTTTACTCAGACAAAGGTGGAGCCTGTTGAAACAACAGGGCTCAGTACAGCCACAGGAATATTCGCCAGTTGAGCTGTCTGGTTTTCAATGGCTGTTGTAATTGAGCGAGACAACTCTGGGGCATTTTCTATGAGGAATTCTACTTTTTATGGAAGATGAGATTATTCATATCGGATGAGTATTTCAATGGTGTAACTGATGTGTTTTGTTTTTGATACCAGGAATCAAACTCATATCCTCACACTTTCCAGGCAAGTGTGGTGTCACTGAGCTATATCCCGGGCCCAGTGTGAATAATGTTTGAAATTGTTTTCTCTAGGAATTTTTCTATAAACTTCCAAAACTAGTGTCACTTGCAGTTTCTATAAATCAAGCTTAGGGAGAAGGAAGGAAGGAAAGAAAAAGAAGGAAAGAGAGAGAAAGAGAAAGAAAAGAAAGAAGAAAAAGAAAGAAAAAAAGAAAGGAAGGAAGGAAGGAAAGAAAAGAAAAAGAAAAATAAAAGATTCCTTTTAGGGGAAAAAAGAGAGGAAAGTTTCTTGCCACCAGGCCATAGTACAGTTCACATGAGTGTTGATTTAGTTTATAGTGAGCTTCCTTTTTCTTTATGCAAAAGGTAATGTTAAAACCAGGTTTTCTAAATAGTCATTCTTAAAATTTCAGACTTACAAAGTTAAATTTAGAATTTTACTTAAAGGTCCTATGTATTTATTTTTAAATGAGTGCTTTAATTTAAAACAAGCATTTAGAACAACTGCAGCCATTGGAGTCCTGTGTGTGAATTTTTTAAGTTCACATATCCTGTCTTAACATCGTTTCCTGTACCCACGATGAGTTCCTGAACCATGAAAAAAATGAGACTAGAAATTGTCCTAATAATTACAGTGGCTGCTGGTGTTGAGATTGTCAAACTATAATTCATAATTTGGATGGCAGTATTTATGGCTTCGTTGTAAACTCTCACAACTAAATTATCAGTATAACTTAGAGAATTTCAATGCAGTTAACTCTTCTTGGAAAAACCTGAGAGCTAAATTGCAGATTTAAAAGGTATTACACAAGGAGTTGGGGATTTAGCTCAGTGGCATGACTGCCTGCCTGGCAAGTGCGAGGTTGTGAGTTTGATCCCTGGTACCAAAAAAAAAAGAAAAAAAAAAGGTATTGTATAACCATTGTATCTGTAATTAACTTTACTTAGCACTTTTTTTTGTCATTTGAGTATGTAATACAACTTGAGTAAGCGTGTTGGGAAGTGTTAGCAAGTTCTAGTGTTTGCTTAGCATGGCACTGTAGTAATCTCACCCATTCTTGTGTCCTTGCGTGCTCTGTACTGCTGGTCCGTGCTCCTTATGTCCCTATGGCCACTGCCTAGGCTACAAAAGAGAAAAGCTACATATGCAGCCTCACCCTTGGACTGCTGACGTATGTTTCTGCTTGCTGTACCTTGTTAGGTCATTTTTTTTTTTTTTGGTGTTAATAAAACATATTTGGTATTTTCCTTGTACATCTACTGTTCTATACATTTACAAAAGCTTCTGTACATGAAATGGTTTGGGGTTTCTAAATAAACTTTATCTGACAACCTACTACAGTTAATGCAAATTTACCTACAGTCTAATATTGACTTACCAGAATAAACTAAATTTAATGCTTTCCAACAATCACATATACTGTGCTATAGTATAGTTACGGTACAGCATAGGTTACAACAGAAAATTCACAGAAAAGTGATAAAAGTATGGATTTTTCTGCTTGTAAGTGATAGATTGAAAATACTAGTGACATAGTGTAGGAAATGACTGTTTATAGCATCCAACTGGGTCAGAAACAGGTTAAACAAAGTCTTGTGACCTAATAATATATCAGCAAGGTTCACTTGCTAAGGGACCATTTTATTGATAGCAAATGCCCCAAATGTAAAACTTTAATCGAAGACTTGCCCATTTTAATGAAAAATGGTGATTGAAGGGACTTATGGTTTTATTTCTAGCACGACTCCCCAAAGAACACATACCACCGTGTTTGAGAACTTCACCCAAACCTACTTTAAAGCATTGTGTGTGATCAAATCGTTATGTCATAATTATAGTGTGTAACAGTGGAGTCTGTTTGCTTGAGCTTAGGATGGAAATTAAGCCTCTTGAGAGAAAAAAGCCCATACTGATTATTGGAGGAAGACTATGTATGCAAGCAAGATTTTTTTAAAAATTTGATTTAAATAGAGTGAAAAAAAAAGCAAAACAGAAAAAAGGGTAGAAACAATACAGAATTTCAAAAAAAAAAAAAACAGTAAGAAATCCCTAGTTGATACATTACATATTGTCTTCTTAGATATAGTTGTTCAAGTTACAAAATTAAAGCACACAAAGTGGACATTCAAACAGTGAGGCTGCAAACAGTTCTGTTCACCGATCCAACAAAAATTTAGCAACATGGTTATTAATCCTACACACTTAAGTATGCATGTAGTTATATCCTTTAGAGCACTTGCTTTTCCTCCTTTTGCTTTTTAAGTCCATTATTTGTTTAGTTATATCATGTTTCAGGTTGCTCAGTACCTTACTGATCTGTTTTGTTGTTATTTGCTTTTTAAAATTTTTTATTTATTATTTTTATTTTACTTATTTATTTATTTTATTTTGAACGTAGTAAAATACAGCAGAGCAAGACAGGACAAAGCCAACTGAGGCAGTGCAATGAGATTGGTACAGAACCTCATAGTAGGTTACCGGGATAACAGCAATAGGTACAATAGTATATCTGGTTTTCTTCACAATAGTTGTTCCTTCAATTAGGTAGAGCAATATCGAAGGAAATACCGAAACTATAAAAACAGAATATTGAATAGAGCAATACCATTGATCAGAACAGAGCAAAACAGAAATAAAAATATTTGCCTTTAAAGAGATGGCAGAAGAAAATCCCCCTTATTTGCTATATCGCATATAGTGAAACTCTCAAGACATGCTCAGATCTCCGGCTCTCACTTGCTGGGGGTGTGGGGGTGGTGGTGGCTGTTTGATTCTTAGCCCATGCCCTGGTAGGCTCACAGCTGCCCACCAGGGCGGTGAGCTGGCTTTCTGTTTTCCCATTGCTCCAAGTTCCAACATGGCGTTGATCTCAGGAAACACTGATCTGGTTCTCACCCTGGGGTGGCCATAGCTTGGGAGGCCACAGCTACTTACCAGAGTGATGTGCTGGCTGCCTGTTTTCCCAGCGCCCCAAGTTCCAACATGGCGCGGATCTCCGCAAGATGATTTTGAGGAGGTAACTTGAAATCCAAGAACATACTTGATGTTTTTATATGCTTATAGAAAATTAATGTTCTAATTCAAGTTTTATAGAAAGTAGGAATGCTTTTATGCACTTTGGGAAGTTTGTATGCTACATGGAAATTGTTTTAAATGTGTGACTATTTGAGTTTATCTCAGCATGTATACACCGTGCTAGGTTAGGTCATTTAGGTCTCCATTTGTGTGTAATATTAATATGCAGCTTTTGTTTTATTTTTTCATAAAATATTAATGGCTTACAATTTGCAAAAAAACCTACCAGCATGAATATGCAAAAAAAAAAAAAGTGAGAAAGAAAGAAAGTGAAAAAATGCTGAATAAAGTTCTTCAAACTAAAAGAAAACAGCCATTAACAAGAAGAAAACATTGTGAGGAATAAAATTCATTGGTAAGAATCCTTACATTTATTTGTTTGTTTGTTTGTTTTGAGACAGGTTCTCACTATGTGGTCCAAGCTGGCCTCACACTCACAGTGATGCTCCTGCCTCAGCCTCCCAAGCCTGGGATTTCAGGTGTGCGCCACCACTCCTGGTAAGAATCACTCTGAAGACAAATTCAGAATGGTGTAATAGGGTACATATGGTGCACAATGCATTCATATATCTAGTCTGAAAACAAAAAAGTCAACTAAAAATAGTTGAATTGAGAATTTCATCCAAACCTACTTTAAAAGCATTATTTGCCATAAGCAAGTGGGATTCTTCCTAGAAGTACAAGGATTGCTCAAAACTTATGAATCAATATATATGATACATTATGTCAACACATGGAGGAGAAAAACCATGTGATAACCTCTAGAGATAAAGAAAGGCATCCGATAAAATTCAAGATCCCCTCACAATTAGAATGCTGAACAAAATGAGGTGCAGAAGGAGGATTTCTCCACATGAGAAAGGCCACATAGAAAATGCCAGGCACTAATGTGACACTTCAGGGGGAAAAGCTGCAACAGGACAAGGATTCCCCTTTTATAACTTCTATTATCACCATACCGAAAGTCCTAGCCACAGTGATAAGGCAAAGAGAGAAACAGAGTGCAAGCAAACTAGAAAAGAAGTCAAGTTGTTACTGTTTGCAAAGGACTTGCTCTTACAGAAAACCCCAAAGACTGCAGCAAAAACTATTAAAACTAATAGACAAATTCAGCAGTGTTACAGGATGCAAAGATTCCATCAAAAACGGGAAGTCATTCATGCTCCTGGATTGGAAGCACCAATATTGTTAAAGTGATCATATTACCTAAAGCAGTCTATAGACTCATGCAACCAGTATCGAAATACCAGTGACATTTTTTACAGAGTTAGGAAAAATTTTCTAAAGTTTGTATGGAACCCCCAAACCATAACAACAACAATAGCAACAGAATAGCCAAAGTCACCTTTTTTTTTTTTTTTTGTCTTTTTGAGATAGGATCTCACTATGCAGTTTAGGCTGCCCTTAAGCTTACTTTGTAGCCCAGGCTGGTCTCGAACTTGCAATGATCCTCCTGCCTCAGCCTCCCGAGTGCTGGGATGCCAAAGTCATCTTGAGCAAAAAGAACAAAGCAGGAGGCATTATACTACCTGACTTCAAATATACAATGAAGTTGTAGTAATCAAAACAGCATACTATTGGCAGATGGCCATGGTCAAGTTTGTCACTTGAAGCAGAGTGTGAAAATAAAAGTATGCTAAGTGATTCTGTTTGTGAACTGTTTGCAAAGCATTCCTAAACCAAGGTACAACTGTACATATATAAGCAAACCAATGTCACAGAAAAGTGCTAACTATGTGCATTAGAGAAAGAACGTACTTTTCAATAAATGATGCTAGGGAAATTGGACATCCACATGCAGAAGAATGAAACTAGACTGCTATCTTTCACTAGTTACAAAATAAACTCAAAGTAGATTCAAGAGTTAAATGTGAAATTTTATTCTTTTGAGACAGGGTCTTGCTGTGCAGTTCAGGCTGGCCTTGAGCTCACTTTGTAGCCTAGGCTGGTCTCAAATTTGTAAGGGTCCTCCTGCCTCAGCCTCCTGAGTGCTGGGATTACATGTGTGTACCACCACACTAGGCTAATGTGAAATTTTAAATTATGAATCTACTAGGAGAAAACATAAGAGAAATGTGTTAAGACATTAGAATGAGCAAAATTTTGCTTTGTTTTATAAAAGTTCAAAAGCATAGGAAACACCTATAAAAACAGACAAATGGGATTACACCAAACTACAAAGGTTCTGGTGTGTTTTTACAGGTCAATGTTAGAGCACTTGCTTAGCATGCACAAGGCTCTGGGATGGATCCCTAGCATTAGAAAAAAAATCAAGGCTGAAGAGATAAGAATTGGGGATGTAACTCAGTGCTTGCCTGGTATGAAGGAGGCCTTGGGTCCAATCTCCAGCACTGGAGAAAAATAAACAGAAGAGAGAACCTACAGAAGAGGAGGATACCCTTCCCTCTGACAGGAGATTAATGTCAAGAATGTATTTGGAACTGAAAAAAACTCAATTGCAAAACAAAACTCAAGCCAGGGCCATCATAGCCACAACAGAGAATTATGACTGAACATGAGCAGGAAGCCAGGCCCACTGGCTTGGACCTTTAGTCCAACGCTGAGGCAGGAGAATGGCATGAGCCTAGAAATTTGAGTCTAGCACGGGCAACATAATGACACTTTACCTCTAAGTTAAAAAAGAGAAAAAAAAATAGACCTAAAGAGACAATTTTCCCAAGACATTCGAACAGTGAGCAGGTATATGAAGAAATGCCCAACTTCAAGAACCATCAGAGAAGTGTGAATCCAAACCAGGAGCGATCACTTTGCTCTAACATGAAAAGCTATCATGAAAGGACACTAGAATCTGGCTAGTGTGTGGAGGACAGGGAATCCTCTCACTATGAGTAGCACGGCCATTATGGAAAACAGTATGGAGTCTCCTTAGACATCTAAATCTATGACCCAGATATTTCACTCCTAGGTCTACAGTCTAGGACAGCTGCACACTCATGCTCCTTGTAGTGACATTCCCAATAGCTAAGAGACGGGAACACCAAAATGCTCATCAGCTGTTGAATGAAAGATGAAAATGGTACATCTATACCATGGAATACTATACAGCCATTAAAAGGATGGAATCCTGTCGTTTGTGACAATATAGATCCATCTAGAGATCATAAGTGAAATAAACCAGGCACAGAAAAATGCTGCATGACCTCATTAACAGGCAGTATATAGAAAAAGTAGATCTCATTGAAGTTTAAATAGAATGGTGGTTTCCAGTGCCTGGGAAAAGAGTGGGGCAAGGACAGGACATGGATACATGGGTTTTACCTTAGAATGAGACAGGAGTATGAAGTTCTGGCATGCAACTGTATGGCAGCATGACTTCAGGTAACAATGTATGTAGCAAAAAGCTAGAAGGAGAAATGATACATGGTTAGGTGAATATATTTAATGTAATTTAAACATTATGGATTGTGTACTGTATCAAAGTATCATGGAATTCTATAAATATACATAATTTTATGTATATGTTAAAAAATACAGAATAAAGTGGGTTTTTTGCTTTTTGAGACAGGGTCTCACTATGTAGTCCAGGCTGGCCGTAAAGTCGCTATGTAGTACAGTCTGGCTTTGATTGCTTTGTGGTGATTCTCCTGCCTCTGCCTCACAGGTGCTGGGATTACAGGCAGAGTCCATTTGCTTTTAAACTGTGCAGGAATTACACAGACATTAACTGGGCTGGTTAGTCTCAAGGACAAGACACTAGTGCTAGGACAATTCCTTTGGATGGACTCTGTGAACTGGTGGAAAACTTCAGATACTGTACATTACCTTGGCTGGCTCGGGCTGTTGTAACAAAACACTGTATACCGAGTGGCTTAAATAATAGAAGTTTATTTCTCACAGTTCCACAGGTTGGCAAGTCCCAGGTCAGACAGCCGATTCAGTTCCTGATGTACTCTCTTGGCTTGCAGATGGTCATCTTTTCTTGAACCCTTGCATGGCTCTTCCTCTGCGATCTTGAGTACAGAGATCCCCCATCCTGGGGATTGAATCCAGCGCCTCTGCACTGAGCTCCATCCCTAGCCCCCTGTTATTTTTTGACATCAGGTTTTGTTAATTGATAAATTGCCTAGGCTGGCAACTTATGACCTTCCTGCCTCAGCTTCCTTTTCCTCTTTTTTGAAGACCATTCATCTCATTATGAGGGCCCCATCCTCAGGATCTAATCTAACCCTAACTACCACCTGAAGGCCCAATATCCAAACACCGTCACATTCAGGGTTAGGCTTTAACACATTAAGTTTTAAAACTTTTACTTTTATTAGCCCATGTTTGCAGCACAGTGTGGAGCTGGTATATGTAATAACGCAGCTTAATTCTGTGTTCATCCCTTCCCTTCCCCTCCTCACTTGGCAATGTATGAATTTTGTGAGTACACAACTATTCTGTCCACAACACAGTAAGTTGTGCATTACAAAGTGAGCAGAAGCAGATGTCCAGATGGTTGGAAAAGGTGACAACACCTTAGGGCTGTGTTTCACTCAATCCTAAACATATGTGGCATAGTTTGATAGTTTACAATAAAATAACAAGTGCAAAATATCATGGAAAATTTTTCTTTGGGGATTGGGACTGGAGCTCTTAAGAGATCATTTACAGCACAGACAAAAAGAAAAAAATGCTTCTTCTGCCCAAACAAAAAACCGTGGAGCACACTGGTGAGCTGACAAGTGAACAGGTAGGCACAGCACCATGAAGACCTACTGCGAAAACAGGAAAATAAAAAAGATGTCAACTGTGTCCTACAATAAAGGAGAGGAAAACAAAATATCTGTGCTATTGGTGTATATGTCCCATGTGAAGACTGTCTTGGGTCAGTTGAAGCAAAGGTTATCTCTGTGGTAGACTTTTGTGTTTACACTACATAAATTTATTATTTCTCATGTTATCTTTTGTAAGCAAGTACACAGCTGACGTGAAAATGCTGATGTCCATTCAAAGTACTCATTATGCATTTGTTTTATTTTATTGATGTCTTATTTCCTTGCTAAGTGCATGCTGTACTGTATAGTAGGAAGTTCCTGACAAAACAGGGAGAAGTGATAAGACTTCCACACAGTAAAGCTACACGCATATGCTGTCAGTGTACACGGAGCATGCAGTTGTCATGTGTGAAGACTGTCTTGGGTGTGACAGTTGAAGCAAAGCTTATTTTTGTGGTAGAGTTCTGTTGGTATTTGTTTAAAAGATAGTAAAATCCAACAAAACAAGACTGAACAAAGCCAATCAAAATAATGCAGCAAAATTGGTACAGAACTTCAAAGCAAGAAACCAGGAAAACAACAATAGTTACCACAGTATATCTTGTCATCTTCACAAGAGGTGTCCATTTGATCAGGTACAGCAAAATCAAACCAAAACCAAAACCAACACACAATAAAGCCAATCAAAACAGAATATTGAATAAAGCAAAAATAATCAGAACAAAGTAAAACAGTGAAAACAATATTTGACTTCAAAGACAAGATAGAAGGAAATCGCCCGTATTTGCTGTATGGCATACGGTCATCCTCCCAAGAGATGCTCAGACCTCTGGCCCCAGGTCAGCATAATCAACCAAACAGTACTAGCATTTACTTGCTTTAAGTATGTTAGTTGCTATCAACTCAGCCTGTCCTCCGAACCAGCCATTTGCTTGGGGGGACATTCTCAGCCCATGTGTGCTGGTAGGCTCATGGGAGGCACTATCTGACTTTTCTCTCCCTGGAACCCACACAGCTTGCATGGCTTACCAGAAAGGCTAGCTAGTTGATTTCTTGGCTGGTCCCCCAAGTTCCAGCTTGGCCAATTCTCAGGAGGCACTGATCTATTGGTATTTTCATTGTAGTTCATATAGGAATTCATTTCTGATCTTATCTTTCAGGTTTTATAAGCAAGTACACAGCTGATGTGAAAATGTTGTTTATTCTGAACACATAATGTCTATTACTTTGTTTTATTGATATTTTATGTTCCTGTTAACCACATATTCTATAAGAATCTCTTGACAAACAGCAAAACTACTAAGATGTCAAGTGTGCCCTACAAAAAGGCCAGGAAAGCAAAACACATGTGCAGTCGGTGTAAGCAGTAAGTGTGTAAGGAACGTGCTGTTGTCATGTGTGCAGCCTGCCTTTGGTGTAATAATTGAAGATTATTTTTGTAAAGCGCTATTGGTATTTTCATTGTAGTTCACATAAGAATTTGTGTTTGTAGACTTAATATACCAGAATTAGTCAATGTTGAAAATTTTGATATAAACTCAATAAATATTAAAAATTCAATACTTTATTGTTGATATACTTTCTGGCTAAGTACTCATTGTTTAATATAATAAAAGTCATAAAATCAAAATTAATAATTTGTCAATAGAAATATTCTAAAGCATGTTCTAAACCCACGTTTCTGTGCCTTGATGACAAAGTCGTCTTATGTTCCCGAGGACATGAGAACGTGCATGTCTGTGGCACATTAGTCACAAATTTCTTGATGATCTTGACAATAATGTTAAAGCTGAAGCAAGCTTGATTAATGAGTGATTAATGACTGTTTCCTAACCAAAGAGATGTCGAGGTGCCTAAGTTTATTTTTGTTCTCAGTGATACAAGAGGGCTCTGTGATAACATAAACAGAAAGGGGAAAAGAGAAAAAGAAAGGATAGAAAGTGTAGAAACTTTTTTTTTTAAAAAATGAGTAAAGAAATAAAGCATACAAGTCACTTTATCATTTTAGATACCTACACTGACCAGTTCTTTTGATATCATCTTCTAGGTCATACGTTACATTTTAGCAGTTAAATCAACAGGTATCACAGCAATCTCTAAATCAAAGTCATTTAAACTAACTTTAACCAAGAAACAGATCACCTAGGTTTTCTTGTAGGGTAGGAAGGGAGAGAGCACAAAATTCCAGAAGTGTTCTTTCCAAAGATAATACTTCTGAGAGTTATGAGGTCGTTAGCTGCACACATTTGTATGGATCAGGCACTGCTGGCGCCTCAGCTGTCCACAGTGACGGTTGGGAAGATGCGGCTGGGGGTGGAGCTTAGGCGAGCAGGAGCTTAGCTCAGTGCAGGCAAGGCCTGCATTAGACCCCCAGCACAAAACCAAACTGAATGCTGGAGTCCTTACCCTCTGCGAACGCTTAGAGACACAAGAGCCTATTCCTTTAGTCTTCTCATGACTGTGTGTAGGATAGAAGACTCAGATCCCCTATTTCAGACCAGGGAGCTAAGCGACAGGGGGCCTGATAATGTGAATTGCCACAAGGACTCACAGCTAATACATTACATAGCCTGACCAAGCGCAGGCACTTGGGCTTCAAAGAGTTAAGATGCTCCCAAACCCATGACTTGTGTAAGCAGCAGGGTTTGGCACATGACAGCCAGCAGGTCACATTCATCCATGTCTTCTCCCTAAGTTACTTTTGCTCCAAGTAACTTCCCCGATGATTTCTGGAACTTTCTTGCTACCCAGATGGAATCCCAGGGCAGGTACAGTCCACTGCCCCACACCCTTGCCTTCCCTCTCCACGTGCCTCCTCAGTGCCTGGACAAGATTAATGAAACGCAAATCTTAGCTCCCATCACATTGGGGAAATTTTTTTGTGAAATTTATGTCTTGCCCTTCCCAGGTTGACACTTCGCAATTCAAACAAAGGCTGAAGGATCTTTTCAGATTATGCTAAACTTGCAAGTTTGCCAAGGGGTTGGGGGAGTAGGTGGAGCTGTCTGCAGTCATTCCTGGCCCTTTCCAGGTGTGTGCCAAGCCACCTGGATTGCATAATTCCTCCTCCCCACCCCTTGTATTTTCATTTTTAAAAACTAGTTGTGAAAAAAAAAAAATCCAGTAGTGAGTGGGTAGTTGCAGAAACGACTGCAAAGAATTCCTGTACCCTGAACAAATCCTGCTAACTGAAAGCCATTTTTTCTCAGTTGGGGTTAGCAAAGAAATGATTTTGTTGCTGACCCTAAAAGCATGAAGTAGAACTGCCCTTGACAGGCAGATAGATGGTGCATTCCTGGAATCCCAGCTACTGAGTCGGAGGCAGGAAGATCGTGAGTTTGGGGCCAGCCTAGGCAATGTAGCTATAACCAAAACAAACAAACGGGGTAAGGGATGTTAGCCCAGGGTCCCCCGACTTCAGTCTCTGGTAATGGAGAAAGAAAAAAAAAAGCTGAAAATTTGGTAACACTCCATCAGCAGTGCTGTAGAAATAAACACTGGGTACTTAGAAAGCAAATTAAAAATATACATAGGCCCTCTTGCAGAGCACCTCCACCCGCAGGAACTGAAGTGAGATATGCTTACATAATCAAGAAAAGATGTCCATTCAAGATGTCCATTCAGGCACTAATTAGATTACGAGATTAGAAACTCAGTGGCCCTCAGCTGGGTAATGACTGGCTAACAAGACTGCAGGGGCATGAAAAGTCATCTTTTAGGCATTCATACGGACAAATTCCATATATCTTAGTTGTAACATATAGAAAGGTAGGTAAAGAATCCTCCCTTTTGTATAATAAGGGGGAAATACGAATATTCTTAGATGTCTAGGAATTTTTAAAAAACTGTAGGAAAGTTAACAAAAATAGTAAAGACCACCTAGGGGGTGGGAATTGCATGGATGAAAGAGCCGTATTTTTTTTTTTTTAATCAGTACTGGGGATTGAACTCATGACCGCAAGCTTGCAAGGCAGGTGCTTATGCCACTGAGTTAAATCCTCAGCCAAAAGAGTTATATTTTTAAAAGTCCTTTTTTGCTTTTTGTGCTATATCATCAGTTCTCTTTATTTAAAAACTTTTGAGACAAGGTCTTGCTGAGTTACCCAGGTTAGCCTTGGAATTGCAATCCTCTTGCCTCAGCCTCCCATGTAGCTCTGATTATAGACATGCAACACTGTACCCTGCACAAAATATTTTTGGGTTAGGCTCAACATCAGTCATCTTTAAATCCGTTCCCCTTCCCCCTCACGCTGAATCAGACATCAGTAAAAACTGTGTGTGGTGTTTCAATAGCTTGCCAAGGGCTAGAAACAAAAGAATGCTTGCTTTATCTGCACCCAGGTCACTACTCAGAGTGGCCAGAGCCTAAAGCCAGGGGAAGTTGTCCTCCACTGAGCTTTCCACCTGGCCGGCTGCCTCGGGTTCTGCAGCATCTTTTGCATCTGTTTCTCTTCTTCTTTCTTTACCTCTGCCACCTGCAAAATGCAGGTGACCTTATTTCCTGCATTTGTAATGCGGTTCACAGGGAAACTGGCTCAGTCAGAGGATACATAGTTGCTAATGTGGACCAGGCTGGGGATGGGAGGTACTTTTTCATACTTACTAGAAAAAACTTCTGCAAACATTTTAAATCATGACGTGCATTTGGAAAACCAATCCCTTCCCCACAATCTACAACTCAATAAACGAAACCCCCTTCTGATCAGAAACTAGAACACTGCCAGCACCTCTTATTTCCTCTGAAGCAGGACCTCCAAGTCACTTCCTTTCTTTACAAGTTTACTACCTCAGCCTATATTCCTAAATCTAGTTTGCTTTTGCCCCATTTTCATAACTTTGAATTTTCCAAATTAGTCCCAACAGTACCCATCCCCATTCAGTTACTGAAACTCCTGGCCAACATTGGGTATTTTCTGGGTTTTCCATTTTAACCACAGTTGGGGGAGTGAGTGTCTAACTGGGGTTTTAATGTGCGCTTCCCTAGTAACTAAAAAAGCTAAGTGCACTGCGTTTATTGGTGATGCAGACGCCTCCTTCTGCGATGTGATTATGAAAACCTCTTACCCATCTTTCTATTGGGTTATCTTCATTAATCTGTGGAGTCTCTATAAAACATTTAGATAGGAAGGAGACCTGTTTCTGTTGTAGAAGTGAATGGATTTGCCTGGTGCTGTTGGAATACCACGAACTCCTCTTATTCCAGCCCCAAATTTACTAATGACCTCTTGGGGGGAAAATGTAGTCAACTTCACGCGTCCTCGGTGCTGTCTGGGCTGGGAAACCTGCTAAATATTGAACATGTAATGGGGGAATGCTGTCTCGGAATGAGCTGCACTAGAATCCTGCCTCCGAGAAGGGCGAGCTTATTGACTGTAAGCAACTCATGTGACCAATGTCAGCATGTTTCCTCGTGAGGAAGACAGAGCCAGTAACATCTGTGGTATAGAAGTTGAGGATGAAATGAGACAGTGTGTGTAGCAGGCCATGCCCAGTGGTTGGCACGTGGAGGCGGTCAGCAAGTAGTAGCTATTACAGAAATCTGTCCCTCTTAGAGCTGTGACATTCCCACCAGGAAGTAAAAACTTTAGCTAAGATGCCTGGGAGTTTGGTCTTTCTGAGTTCTTTCATCCCAATGCCCTTAAAGCAGTTGTGAAAGAGGATGCTTTGATAAATGTTTCTGCAGAAGGGAATTAAAAAGGGAAAGACAAACACCCAAGCCCCAACCGTGCACTGGATCCAAGAATAAACATAGTTTGTCGGATTGCTGGACATCTCTAAATTCTCCCTCTCGCCTGTGAGTGTGCCATGGTCTAGTGACCAAGTGTCTGTAGACAGGCAGTAGCCCAGGGACACTTACTGGCTCCCACCCTGGAGTGTCATCACCAATTCTGAGCCCTCTGGGCAGAAGTCAAAGCCAGAGAGGGGTTGCTCTTGGTCCTGGGTCGCCAGGTAGTTACCTACTGCTTCTTCTAGCCCACCTACTGCTCACCCTGCCTCTAGGAGAAACTCACTCCCCTTGCTCAGCTGGCAACCAGGGCTTCTGGCCTGGTTCTGAACAGCTTTGAAGTCAGGTTTTCTATTATTTTGTTCTATGAAGACTTCACTGCAGCAATTAGCTCTGCCTGAAATATGGCTAATTTAGGAAGTGCATTTTTATTTTTCAGTTTAAAATTAAAACACTGTCACGATTCAACTACCACAAAACCTTTCTTTTCTGTGATGCTGGAGATTGAACCCAGGACTTCACACACGCTGGACACTCTACCACTGAGCTCCATTTGCAGCCCTTAAAACAAAAATTGACACAGGCCCCAACTTGCAAATCCTTCTGCCTCAGCCTCCTGGGCAGCTGGGATTATAGGCACACACCATGGCGCCTAGCTTGTGAAACTTTTAAGTACATTTAAACCAGTTTTCAACTGCAAATTTTATCAAATATTGACATAAGCTTTCAGTGGAAAACGCAAACCAGATTTCAGACACTAAGTAATGAGAAAAAGGATGTAAAACGTTTAAAAATGGTAATTTTTTTATACTGATCACCTGTGAAATAATGTTGGGCTATACTAAAATTTCATGCTTTTACTTTTCAACAGTGGCCCCTATAAAGCTGTAAGTGTAGCTTGTTATCTGGCCTATACAACTGGAACCCACTACTAGTTCCTCTGTCCAGGCCTCGCTCATCTTCATCTCTCCGGCCAATCTCCTCGTCTGTGCTGCTCCATTTCTTAAAACTCTCTGTGGCTTCATCTTATCAAGGCTGCAGACCTCATCTCCTACCAGTCCTTTCTTTTTGTTTTTGAGGCACTGGCAACAGACCCAGGGCCTTCCCACTGGGCTACATCCTGCCTATTTTTATTTTTAAATTTTGAGCCAGGGTCTTGCTACACTGCTGAGGCTTGAAGGCTCAAACTCAATTCCTGCCCCAGCCTACTAGAGTGTTGGGATTGCAGCCAGCAATGGCTTCCTTCGTTCGGTGGCCCTCAGCCATACTGGCCTCCTTTCTGTCCCCTGAGGCAACAAACTTGTCAGCCCCCCACCCCCAGGCCTTTGTGCTGCTGGCCCCTTTGGTTTCACACATAGCGCTAACCCCTTTCCAGCCCCAACTGGAATAACAGCTCTGGAAGTCACCTCTCCTCTCTCACCAGGTCCTACAGGTCTGTTCTCCCACCCTGGGAAGTGTTTTACGCAGTCACTCTTGTTTTCTTCAGGCACTCACTCTCTTTTCGGCCCTCACTGGCAGCAGCAATAGAAGCAAGGAACAGCGGCCCCGGGCACAGGCTGGGCGCTCTTGGGCCAACAGGTGACTGCGTGAATACCCGGTTGCAGGTGGGTGGGTTCCTCTGGTCAGTCAGCTCCCAGGTAGTTTGAGTTCTACGGTCAGAATGGAGCCTCTGTCCTTCCCTAATGATGCCTCTACCTTGCTTCCCGCCGCAGTGGACATCCTCGTCCTCCAGGCGCTCTGCTGACGCCCGAGCACCACTTCTGACATCTCCTTAGCAGGTGCTGCTTCATCCACACCTCCAAGCTCCCAGTAACCACGCTCATTTCTTCAGTCCTCTTTGCTGATGCTTGGGTCCACACCACCCTCCTCTCAGCCATTCCTCTTCTCCCAGCTCCTGTTCTTGCCTTGGAGTTTTGCGGAACAGTCAGGTGTTAACAAATGCAACTTCGGTCACACGTTGACTTCAAAATGATTCATCAACCGTTTCATCTGGGCCTTTAATTTTTGCACAGGGTGAAGGAGCCGGGGAGTGCTGGAGCCTGCAGGAGCCTCTGCTGCAAGCACCCTGGACAGCACTGCTTTCCTCTCCCACGTTGCACTGCACTGCAGTGGTCACTCGGATCCAAGCATTCCCCGCTCCCCAGCCAAAGCTGCTGGTTCCTCCAGTGTCTTCTTACTCCCCCTTCTTAAATTGCTGGTGATGCCTACGCCTACTGTTTACGATTTACAGCAAAGATCAAGGACGGCAGGCCAGGACTCCCTCTGCGTCAATCACCACCTGAGTGTTCACTCAGACTCAGCATTCAAAGTAGGACATCAACATCCTGACAGTTTTTTTAAACCATCAACGGAAACAATGAAAATATCGAATCAAAAGAAAGCACACACCACGGCTCCTGTACCACTGACTCTGGTTCTATTTTAGGCACAATCCTTTAATAAGTTACAGGAGGACCGCAAATCTTCACTGTATCAGTATCACCCAGGGCAAGATGGGACAGTAAGATTACTTATCTGAGGCCTCGCAAAACGCAAAACAGAGCAGTGTGTTATACGGATTCATTTATCCTTGTGGGCTCCTCTGGAATCCACTCTTGGCGCGGTCTCAAAGACTCCCAACTCCTAGACACAGAATGCCAGAAATTCCACCGTTAGGAGGTCAGGCGGTTCCCCGGTTACAACCTAGCAGCGTGCGGTGTTACTCTACAAAGCACAGTTAAGACAAATCCAGGCGGGTTTTCCTTTGCAATGCATTTCCAAATCAACTCTAGCTACTTTTAAACGACAACACAACAAAACCCTTGACAATCCAGGTAGGAAGAAAACAGAAAACACCTCTGACGTGACAGCAAATCTAAGGAATTCCTGAACACCGTGACAATGTTTTAAAAAGAAAAAGCTAAACCGGATACAGGGGTGCAGGCCTGGCACCCCAGCACGCTGGGAGACTGAGGCAGGAGGATCTGAAAAAGTTCAAACCGTGCATGGGAAACTCAACGAGACCCTAAAATAAAGAGCTAGGGACGGGGCTCAGTGAGAAGGCCTCGGGTTCAATCCCCACTACCACCACCACTAGCCCCCCCAAAAGCTGAAGCAACGCATCCGTCGTCCCGCTCGGCTCACCGGGCCACGCTGAGGGCCTCCCATCCCCGGGCAACTCGGGGCCCACGAGGAAGCCCTGTGCCGCGCCCCCGGGCAGCGCGCCGGCCCCGACCTCGACGCCGACCCCGCACCGCACAGCACAACCCGGCGCCGCCGCCCACCCGCGCAGGAAGGGGAGGCGGCCGCGCTCCCGCGCACGTGGCCCGTGCGGCGCCCCGCTCGCTCTACGCAGGCGCGGCCCGCCGGGACTCGCGGTCAGGGCGCGGATCCCTCCGCCGCCTCCTTTGTGTGGCGGAACGCCGCAAATGGCCTATTTTTCGTGCCCCTCTTAACCCGCCGGCCCAGCCCCGCTCGCCCTGGGCTCCCCCCGAAACAGGGCCGAGGGCGCGGGTGGACGCTGGGGCCGCCCCTGAGCCCCGGGCCGCCGGCCCTCGCGCGGGCGGACGCGGCCGGGCCGCAGGGCCGCGGCGCCATGTGTCCCTCCGCGCGCGGCCTGGCGGAGTCCTCGGCGCGGGTCGCGGGCGCCGGCCCGACGCGGCACTTTCGGAAAAGCGCGCCCCGTGCCGCCCGCGCGCACCGAGTGTAGCGGGCTGCGTCAGCCCGGCCGGCCTCGAGGCGCCTCGCGTCCGCGCCCCCGCCCGCCGCCGCCGCCCCGCCGCCGCTCCCGAAGCTTTTCCAGGTCAGTGCGGGTCTGTGTGGGGCCCGGTTACCACCGGATGTGGAAGTTGATCTCTTCGCTGGTAAAAAATAATTCCACTTCCCCCGGAACCCAGATCATCCCCGCGATTTCCTGTTTATTGCATTAAGGCGCCGGGTTTCCGGGGCTCACGGACCCGCGGATTCCGCGGGGGTCGGCGGGGGCGGCCCGGCTCCCGCCTCCCCCCCAGGCCGCCGCCGCCGCCGCCGCCGCGCTTTGTCCCCGGCCCCGCGCGGGATATGGAGGCCGCAGACATGGAGGCGGCCGCGCCCGGGTTCGGGCTGAGCCGGGCCGGGCCGGGCCGGGGTCGGGGAGGCGGCGGAGGCGCCCGGCCTGGAGCCGCGGCCTTTGTCTACCGTCAGCGCGCGGGGTGGCCCTGGGTCGACAGGCGCGCAGCTTCCCCGCGCGGTCTTGGCGAGAGCCGGGTCGGCCGGAGACCTCGCCCGGGACCCCGGGCGCGCGGAGCGGGGACGCCGCCATGCGATCAGTGTGCGTCGCGGCCCCCGCGGCCGCGGACCCGCCCGCCTCTGGGCTGACCGTGGAGTCCAGCGGCCGCTCTGCTCGCCCACCCCGGCGGCCTGCGCCATGCCCGCCGCTACGCTCGGCCCGCGGAGCTCTGTGCTGGGTCGGGGCCGGGACCGCGGGGCTTCCGGAGGGGGCCGCCCGAGATGCAGTGAATTTTTAAGTTTTGTCCCTGGACTCTGGTTTGCTGTCTCAAGTCAGGCAAGTTGTTTTCTGAAAAGTTTGTATAAAATTGTGTTTTATTTTGGGGAAAAAAAGATTTGACGGACTTTATCAGTGATCCTTACAAAGCAATTTTGACATCCCCGAAAATACATGCACCCCTAGTTACTCTGTTGAAGTTAGTGGTGAGAAATTCTCATCCGCACGTAGTTTATCTCACATAGGGTCCATGGGTTTGGTTTAGGTTTTTTTCCTTTTCCTTTCTCTCTTTGAGGCACATTCCTGTTGTTTAGTCCAGGCTGGCCTTGAATTTGTAGTTCTCCTGCCTCAGCCTGCTGAGCCCTGGGATTATAGGCGTGGCCGTCATTCCAGTTTTCGTTTAAATTTCTTTTTGTTGGTGTTAGGTTTTATTTATTTATTTGTTTGTTTGTTTGTTTATTTTGGAGACAGAGGCCCACCACATACTGGCCTTGAACCCATTATGGAACCCAGGCTGGACCTGTAACTCTAGGTTCTCCTGCCTCAGCCTCCCCAGTGCTGAGATTACAGACAAGCTCCACCTTGCTCCGAAGTTTAAATTTCTTACAGGTTTTGACATTTCTACTTTCAGGCACAGACTTTGAATTTAAGGAATCTAAAGACCCCTTTCTCTCTTTTCCAAGTATTTTTTTTTTTCAAAAACAAAAAGTCATGCACATGTGAATATAAATGATAGACGAGTGACATCTTTATTCCTGCAAATGTTTTGAATGCCTGATTTAATAGAAGACAGCAGATTCTTAAATCTGCTTTTGCATTGGTCTCTTGTATCACACCATGCAACCCCTGGAGAACTCCACGGGTACCCTCATGGTTTTTTTTAAAAAAATGCACAACTATGTCACCTGCTTTCACCATGTAGGTCAAGTCGGGGTATTGGGCAAGACTTACTTTAAAGGTACAGATAAGAATGAGTACTATACATTTTCCTTGGGCTCTGAACTTTAAAAAAAAAAAGAAGAAAATTGGGATTTAGGCCAGGTGTGGTGGCACATGCTTGTAATAACCAGCCCTCTTGGGGACCTGAGGCAGTAGATCACAAGTTCCAGTCCAGCCTGGGCAGTTTAGCAACTTGATGAGAACTTGTCTGAAAAAAAATTTTTTAAAAAAGGGCCAAGGGTTATTGCTTAGTGTGAAGGCCCTTTGTTCAGGTCACAGTACTGAAAAAAAAAAAAAAATCAGATTTAGGTGCACAAACAATTCCTCACATAGATAAAGATTACATAATCTGTGATTGTGGAGACTCAGGAATGTTTAGAAATAGTCTGATTACACATAATTTTTAGTTTCAGCATGTATCTTGAGTGATGTACACAAAATGTGAATTTGTGTTAGGTGTGCTTGTGAAAGTTTGTGTGTAAATGTAATCAAAGCACTATGAAAATTCTAGAGAAATCCTGCAGTGAAACGAAACAATAGTTTTGACACCCGCCCCCCCATAGAGGGGTATATCTGGAAGAATCCCAGGTTCCTGGGTGGGCGACAGTTACAAAGTAATTTGCAAACTTTTAAGATCATGCTTTAATAGCTTTGAAAGGAGGCCAAATGTTTCCAGTTGTTTCTGTGAACTCTAGTCTGACTCTGTCAGTCTGTAGTTCTCTCCTGTTCCATCAACAGGAAGCATCTGGTCATTCTTTATGTAGTTGTTAGAAAATGCCAGGTGTATTTTTAATGTTTGCTGTGTGTATGAAAATAGACTGGATCTTGGCTAATTCTCATGATTTTAGTTAGTGCAGCCTCTTCCCTCCTCAGTGCCTTTTTTTTTTTTTTTTTTTGTATTGGGAATCAACTCGGGACCTTCCGCTTGCCAGGCAGGTGCTGTGCCACTGAGCTGTATCCCCAGCCCCTCTACATTTTAATAGGTGAAGCAAATGTGTCATTAGAAATTTCAAAAAAAATTTTTTTCCCCTTTTTTTTTTGTAGCACTGCATATTGAACCCAGAACTTTTACACTGAGCTACTTCCCTAGCCAGCTCTTTTGAGACAGTGGTTTTGCTAAGTTTCCTCAGCTTGCCTCAAACTTGGGCTCCTCCTGTCTCAGCTGCCTGTGTAACTGGGATTATGGCCATGTACCCCAAGTCTCAGCTGCTTCATGACATTTCATTTTGTGTTTTTTTTTCTTTTTGGAGGAAGGGTCTCTATGTAGTTAGGTGGGCCCTCCTGCCTCAGCCTCCTGAGTGCTGGGACTACAGATGGGTGCCACCACTCTCAGCTGCTTAATGATATTTTGAATCATGAATTCATTTTTTTGCGTGCATGAGACCCTTACCTAGTTCCCCTTTGCAAGTTCCCTTTGCAGCAAGCAGCCGACAGTGCAGTGCAAATGAACTGGCTGGCTGATGGCTTCCATATTTTTTCTGTCACTTGGCTAACTCAAAAAAGAAACAAGATGCCAGACTTTCAGATAATTTGGTTTCCTTTTGCTTTTCTTTTTTTGTGGTACTGGGGTTAGAAGCAGGACCTCATACACGGTCAGTGTCAGGAAGCAGTCTATTCAGCTGCAGCCCTTTTTAAGTTTTATTTTGAGACAGGATCTGGCAAACTTGCCCAGGCTGGCTTTGAACCTGCAGTCCTCCTTCCTGGTTCTTGAGTAGTGAGGACAACAACAGGCTTGTAGAGTGTACCTGGCTGGTTTTCTTTTTTTCTTTTCCTTTTCCTTTTTCTTTTGTTACCAGGATCGAACTCACAACCTTGTGCTTGCAAGGCAGGCGCTTATGCCACTGAGCTAAATCCTCAGCCCTTGTTTTTCTTTTTAAGTTGACAGACAGTTGGGCATATTTTTCTGGTCCTGTGTGGTAATTTTATGCGTGTATCAATGTGAAATGGTCAAATTAAGGTAATTAGCATTTCTATCTCAAACATCATTTATTTTAGAGATCTTTGAACTCATTCTTCATAACTGTGATAAATTATAAATCACAGTTATCCTATTGAGGACAACTTAACTCTTAACGAATATTATTCTTTTGGCCTTAGCTTTCTAGCAGATAATTATGTTTCTGTAGCACGAATATGTCTTGTTGGCATTATACTGTTACATAACTTTTTTGAAGATTTTTTTGGGGGGGGTGGGATAACCCCCCCACCCCTGTCACACTGAAAGCTATTTCTGGTGCCATTTGAAGTTAAGTGTCAGGGCCTCTGTATACCTTCAGTGTTGACACCACAGTGCTCTGGTGGTCAGCGTCAGTTCAGGCTGCTGGGTAGTTGCTTTGGTTTGTGCTGACCGCTTCTGTGCCATGAGTGTGGAAATGTGGCCCTAAGCTGGAAATGGTTATACAGGGCTGTTGATCGATTCAGGTGTAGAAATCGAAAACTCTTGGCCCTAGTCCTCTACCTTTTAATAGAAAGATCGTGCATTAGGGAATGTAGAAAAGACTTGATAATTCTGTTAGTCTATTACACTACTGGGTAATTTTTCTAGAAGTAAAAATGTTAAGTAGAACTGCATATACCAGATCCAAGTGTTGGCCCCACTTCAGTTTGCACAGGCTGTGTTAAGCCAGCAACTCTGTGTTGGCTGGCTTTGTTTGTATAGGCATTCTGTCTGGAGAGGGCTGCCTAGCTCCCCAAACCTAATGCTATGCTACAACCACCTGTAGATTGCTTAAAACAACCTAACAGCAACAAAAGCAGAGGCTCATGCTTCTCAGTAGGGAAGGACCTGGGCCACCTTTGTTGAAGTTCCTAGGTGACAGACACCAGGTTTAAACATCACTAGGCTATGGCATGCACCTAGGGGACCTTGGCTGTGGGAGAAATGGAAATGAGGCTATGTTGAAAACTGCGGTGTTTGGCCTAAAGAAGAGAAGCTCCTGTGAGAAGTGACAGCAACTTGAAATGTTTGATGGTCTGTCAGACAGGTGGGATCTGACCCGAAAGAGACAGGATCAAAGGGTGGAAGTTGGAGGCAGAGTTCAACAATGTTCCAAGAGAAATTTCCTTTAAATTTAAAAAGCAAAATAGATGGTTTTGGGTGGTAGGCTTTCCCTGTTCCCTAACAGTGTCCAGGTTGGGGATTCTAGGATAAAGGCCCTGATATGTTGAAGGAGGATTTGAGCCAGGTGTCCTTGGGTTTCCTACAAACAGACGTTGTACACAGTGTCTAGATTTGCAGGTGTTGAGAGGAAGAACAAAACTAATTGAAACAGTCGAGCTCATTTGGATCATCATTTTCATCCTCTTAGGTAGAGAACTGTTTTTTTTTTTTTTTTTTTAGCACAAGGTCTCACTATGTAGTCCAGACTGGTCCTGGAGCTCAAATCTTCCTGCCTTAGCCTCCTGAGTGCTGGGATTACAGGCGTGTCCGAGTGAGTTCTTTGATAAAGAGCTTTAAATTGCATTGTACTTTGGTAGAGTTGAGCCTTAAAAGTGGACATACCTTCTGCTGGGCATGGTGTCGGATACCTGTAAATCAAGCACTCAGGAGGCAAAGCTAGCCACACCTACAATCCCAGCACTCTTGAGAGGCTGCAGCAGGAGAATGGAGAGTTTGGGCCCAGCCTGGGCAGCTTAGTGACTGGTGAGACTGTCTCAAAGAAAAAAATAAGGATAAAGAACAGGCTGGGCCCAGTGCAGAACCCTTCTTCACTGATTGCTATTTCTGTAAGAGGGTGGATGAACACTTAGGCTAACGGGGACAGACTGTAAACAGCTTCATGTCAGTGGAAATAAGGTTTTAATCCAAATGAATGATTTTGAGGCTCAGAGGGTTTTTTGTTTATTTATTTATTTATTTTTTTAGAATTGCAGATAAGAAACATGTAGAACATTTATTCAAGTTCGAGTTTGATTTTATTTTCATATTAAAACATTGTTTATGGTATTATGTTCTTTTTGTAGTACATGGTAGATTACAAACTTAAAATAATGGAAATACCCACTTATGCCTCCTCTGATTAAAAAATATGTTAAACCCACTGCTTCTGTGATTCTGTTGTTTAAAAATATGCTAACACCATGGATACTGTGATTCTGTTCTGTGAGTCTTTCTTTCCTGAGGAGAAGCTTGAGGCTCCTCTAACCCAGTTAGTTAGCCTTCTTGTGGCCCAGACTTGAAGGCTCAAAACTCCCTTCTGGTTTACTGCAGCACTGGTTCCTTCAAGGAGGTGGGCTGCGGCCATCAGGACCCTCTCAGCACCTTTCTGTTCTGTGGTAATGGGAACCATACATCCTCACTTTAAGTGATGGTTTGGGATGCCTCCCTCTAGGCTGTGGAGCTGTTTCCAGGGGTCTCCCTGCCAGCTTAGTTCCACTCACACTACAGTTGTTGGATATGCAGCCCCTTGTGGATGTGACCCCCATGTGTTCCTCTGTGTCTGTGCACTGACCCCTGGTCCAGGCAGAGGAAACAGATTACAGAGCTGACTGGGGTGAGGGCGGAGCCTGCAGGAGCCAGGTGGCTGCCCTAAGGGAAGAGACTGCGCAGTCACCCAATGAACCCAGCGGGAAGGTGTGGCAATGCTTATTTGAAAGAGTGAAGAGTGGGAGAGAAACTGGCTCTGCCAGAGAACTTGAGCCCAATAAGAGAAAAAAAGCAAGATGAAAAAACACCTCAGAGAAAGTGGGGCCAGCTGCTGAGAAAAGCCAGGCCAGTCTGCCCTGCCCTGTTCACCTTGTGTGGTCACATCAGAAAGACTTGTGTAGAAGCTGGCCCTTCCCAGAATCCAAATCTGATCTTGGTCTTTTTAGCTTTTGGAATTGTGCGAAGTATACTTGTTGATAAGCCACCTACTTTGTTTTGTTTTTGAGCTCGTTTTGTAGCCCAGGGTGGCTTTGAATTTATGGCACTCCTCCTGCCTCAGTGTCCCAAGTTGCTGGGATGACAGGGGTGCATTACTATGCCTGGTGTAAGTCACCTAGTTTATGGTATTTTGTTTATGCAGCTCAGATTGATCAAGATGCTTAGCTATTTTGAGGTAGCACTTCTTTCCACGACTGGGCTCCTGTTGTCAAGTCTTTGATTGATTTCCTCTTTCTCATGAGTCACAGCATGTATGTGCAGGCAGTTGAATAATTATACAATCTTGGCCATTACAAGTTTATTCTGAACAGTCCCAACTGGGCCCTGCCACTTGGTGGTAGTCATTTTATTAATACTGCATTTTTCAGATGTCTCAGAATTTGTCTTCCTCTTTAACTCTGAGTAGATGCCATGGACTTGTGCTTACTGAAAAAATACAGGATATGAGCTTACACATTTTTGTTTTTCAATTTTTACCATGACAAATCTCAATTGTATCATTTTATGTTGCAAACTAATTGAAAAGGACTCTAACTGGTTTAACTTTTCCTCTCTGGTCTCCTCAGTCATTATCTTCAGTGTTTTTTTTCCTTCCAATCTTCAAATGTGGAGATTTCTGTGTTGGGTGGAGGTCAACTTTAAAATAAACTGCTGTGTAGCTGTCTGCATTTCCTTTTTTCAACAGTTCTAAGACTGGGTTCCAACCGCTGCTCTTAGCTCTTTGCTGCAGTGCCAGGTTATCGAGACTTGCTCCAGAGGGGCCCTCTTGGCTTACAGATGCATCACTGTGTCTCACACCCACGCTCACACACTACTGCTGAGTGTCGCCAAGGCCATCCCTGTTCTTAGTGTTAGTTTACCATCCTGGCTTCCCTGTCTGCTACTGCCCTCTTTCTGTGTTGTTTCGTGATCCTGTCACCACTGTACGGCCAGTACCATAGTTGTCAGTCCTCTGTGACCTGTATCTCCTCTCCAATGGATGTGTTACACTCTGATGACTCCCAGGTGTGTTCTCTGGGTTTGTAACTCAGGAGGTTTGTCATGTGTTTTGACTGGAAGGCTCAAGAAATCCCTGTCATCTTTAGATTTATTACTAGCCTGTTGCCTCTCTGGTTTTTCTGTTAGTTTCATTGTCATCGTCATCATACTTGAACTTGTCTGTGATGCATGCTTTCTTTTCCTTACATCCATCAGTCAAGCAGTTTTTCTAACTTTAGATTCTCCTTCCTTGAATCTATCTTGCATGTAGCTGCCAGGATGATTTTCCCCCAAAACTGAAAGCCCACGGAGAGGGCATGCACTGTTGACCTTTGCACTCCCCACTGTGTGGAGCAAAGGGAACTGACCTGGGCGGAATAAATGTTTGGGTGGATCTTCATTTGGGCAAAACTTTGAATTCTCCCAATAGGCTGCAGGATAAAGTCCAAATTCTGCTTTCTGACTTGCAAATCTTTTTATGTCCTTTCTGTTGCTTCCATGCCCACCTACAAGTGCTATGCTGCTCCATTCCTTTTCTTTGCTGCCTAAGCCAGTTCAGAAATGTTTGCCCTCTGCCAGGCTCTGTTAAAGCATTGAACAAATTGAGACAAAAATCTCTGTTTTCTTAGCTGACATTTGGGGAGGCCACAGTAAACAGAAGTCTGTGAGGTAGTCCTCAGCACCCTAAAGAAGAGCAGAGCCAGGTGAAAGCTGGGGTGGTGGGGTATGGCTGCTCTCTGGGGTCCTGCGAGAGGGTGGGTCATGCCGTTATTTAAGTAGTAGGGAAAGGACTTTTCTAGGCAGAGGAAAGTGTGAGCCTGCAGTGGGTCTGTGTTTCATTTCTTAGAAAAATTGCTAAAGTTCATATGGCCAGAAGAGAGTGACCATGGGGCAAGGGTGCATGGGCTGAGAGAGGTAGCGGGGAGCCAGAGATGGTTTGCATGTTAGGTCTCACCGGTGAACCCATCCTTAACTACTGCATCTTGTTAATTTAAGTCCTTAAACCCAAATAGCAGCTGTGGAAGTAGCTTTCTTTTTTCTGTGCAGTGATTGAACCCAGGGCAGATAGTCTAGCCACTGAGCTACATTCTCAACCCCACACTATTTTTGTATTGTAACCCACAATAGTATGTCACATAGTGACCATGTGTTTGTATATGTATGATACTGTATATGTATGATAACTGCCTTTGATACATGTTCATAGTTAAATGTTGATCTTAACCCACTAAAATGATTTCAGTCTACTACTGGGTCAAAGCCCAGGTATATATCCTCTTAAAAGAACCTCTGAACTGTTGACAGCTTTTGTTGTAGCATAGTCTTTTGGTTATTATTGATATATTTGAAACATTATTAGACAATAATTGTATCTATTTGTGTGGAACAGTATGTTTCAATACTTGCATAAAGTTTGTAATGATTGGATCAGTTACCTCAGTACTAGTTACAGTGGTACCTCAGTTCACTAATTTAATTCTTTCCACAACTCTGGTTGCAGAACAAGTTGGTTGTGAACCAAATCAAATTCAGTGGTTAGATTCAGTGTCAACCTTATGGGGAAGTTTGATTTGGTTCGTGAATAATTTGTGACCAAAATCATGGGAAGAACTAAATGCTTGAAACAAGGTACCACTCTATTTGGAAGTGTTGGGTTAATTGTTGTCGTCCACACCCTACTGTGTTGTAGAACATTAGGAGTCCCTCTTCCTAACCAGGTGCACCCTGTACCCACTAACCATCTTCTCGCTATCCCTGCCTTCCCTCACCCTTCCCAGGCTCTGGAAACCACTCTTCAAGTCTCTTTGAGTCTGTACTTTGGGATCAACCTTAGCTTCCGCCTGTATGGGAGAGTATGTGGTATCTGTTTTCCGTGCCTGAATTTTTCAGTTGAGGTGACGTGTTCCAGTCGCATGTGTGTTGCTCCAAGTGAGAGCGTTTGCTTCCTTTTCTTGCGTGAACAACATCCTGTCACATATACACAGCAGGTTTTCCGTGTCTGTTCATCCCGAGGTGGTCCTTTGGCTTGATACGGTCTCAGCTGTTGAGGGGTGCAGTGAGTGTGAGCACAGCTGTCTCTGGCTCTGTATTTGCAGCAGTGTGACTGCTGGATCATGTGGTGGCTTTGTTTCTAGTTTTTAAGGAGCCTTCCTACTTTCTTCTGTAATGGCTGGGTTAATTTACCTTCTCACTAGCTGTGTGTGAGAGTTCCCCTTTTTCCTCATGCTTACCAGCAGGGTTTTTTTTTTTTTTTTGTCATTTTGATAAATCTATTCTTACTGGTTTGGGATGATATCTCTTATTGTAGTTTAGCTATGCATTTCCTTGATATTATTAGCAATACTGAACTTTTTAATATACTTGGTCACTTATCTGTTGCCTTTTGAGAAGTGCCTGTTCAGGTTATTTGCCCATTTTATTTTATTTATCAGTACTGGGGATTGAACTCATGACTGCGCGCTTGCAAGGCAGGCGCTTATGCCGCTGAGCTAAATCCCCAGCCCCATTTGTCCATTTTAAAATCAGAAGATGAACTTTTTTTTATATAGTTAAAAATATATATATATACTTATTTAAAATGTGACTAAATGTGAAAAAATAAATTGTAACTATAGTTTTTAAGTTTGTAGTGTGTTTGCTTTGGCGACACATGTACCAAAGTTTATAGTGTGTGGTAATGGGGAAGGAGCAGGCTTGTTTACTTTAGTAAACATTTATGAAGTTGTATGCTGGAAACATCTAGGTACCAAAATGCATATGAAAATAAGCTAAAATCCTGCCTGAATGGGGGAGGAGAGCTTGTAGTGTTAGAGATAGAAGCTGTGTTGTAAGTTATTGTAACATGATGGAATCCATCTAATAATGGAAGTATGGTCAGGGGTACAGTGAGAATAGAGAAGTGATTAATTTCAGGAGTGATGAAGGGAAGCTTTTTGGAGAAGATAATGTCTGAACTGGGTTTTGGAGGGAAAAGAGTAGTATTTGGTCATGTAGACTGAAGTGAGGGATTCTCAGGAAAACAACATGTAAAAGAGTGGTCTCATGAGGTAGAACAGTGCTAAAGGTTATGTATGGATAACTGTTGTTAGAGTAAACCCAAGGAGGTGATGGGCAGACGACCAGCCTACAGGGAGGCATAGGTCGGATCCTTAAATGTCTGTCTGCATTGAAGTTACCACTTCCAGTAATAGTTGTGCAGTTGCTGAAAGTAATGTATATTCAGTTATTGTAGGAAAGTACATGGAAAGTAGAGGTACCATCTCCGAGTAAGTTTGAAATAACCAGTTTTTCTTTTAATAATGAGATATATCACTCTCCTCAGGTATACCCTAGATGGCCAATATTTATGCATTGTGCTGTATCAAACAAAATAAAACTTTGTAAACATTAAACTGTCACTATAAAGAAAAGCATTTGAGAACCAAGAGCAACTGAGGAAATAGGCGATTTCCTTTTCCAACTATTTTTTGGACATACATTTATGTATGTAGAATGATGAGTGACCAACTGTTCATTTTTGACTTCCAGTTAAATATACATATGGTTCATTATGATGGTGATTGGAACACTTGATTTTATCTTTATTTTTAGAAATATGTTGAAATTTTATTACAATGCTTAGAATATACAAATTTAAGAGACTGGAAGGAATATTTCCAACCTAGGTAACAAACCAGAAGTGTACACAATGCACTCTTAGAGACAGTGAAATGAGAAAACAGGTGAAGAATATGTCCAGGAGGTTTCAGCAGAGGGGCAGCAAACATTTGCTAACGGTGCAGTCTCACTAGTAATTCAAAAACTGGCTTAAAGAAAGGAGTAAACATTTCCTGCTCATCATAGAAAAGTAAGAAGCTTGGTAATACTGAGCTTGGCTGTATCATGGGGAGATGTTGTTATGTACCCCTGCTGGAGTATAGTCAGTATAGCCGGCTAGGTGGGTGCCATTGGTGTGTGCAATGATTAAATTAGAGTAAAGGTGGCACCTGTTAATCTAAGGTGCTGGTTCCCAGCACGTGTGTTTGTTTGCAGCTCTAGAGGACTGCTCGTGTCTGTGCGAAAGAAGGCATGTGTAAGTGCTGCCATTGTAGCATCGCTGGTAACAATGAGAGATGAACAAGAAACAAAATGGTTGTCGGGCAAATGACCAGAGTGGAATGTTCATACTGGGGATAACTTAAGTCACACGTACAGCAGGTAGACTGTGGGACAGTGTGTGAGGTATGACCGCATTTTGTAAATAAGGAGGCAGACCCCAACATAGTGCATTTTGGTGGGGGGGGTCACCTTTATATGTACACACATCAAAGGATATGATTGACACTGATGATCGTGGTTAATTAACTTTTGTTTGATTTTGTTTTTGAGACAGGGTCTCATTGTGTAGTTCAGGCTGACTCACTATGTAGCCCAGGCTGGCCTGCAAATGACAATCCTCCTGCCTCAGCCTTCCAAGTGCTGGGATTACCAGCGTGCACCAGCTTGTACCAGCTTGCCCTGCTCTGGGACCCTTTTAACTCCATTCATGGAGGCAAGCAGAGCCCGTGTGACCTGATTACCTCCCCAGAGGCCCTGCCTCTGAGTCTGCCACCTCCATGTGATGATCCCAACCTTTGAACTGGGTGGGGGGGTGGTATGTGTGTGCAGCACATTGACAGTCAGACTCCTACACCGGCTGTGAGAGGGGTTGGAGGGCAGCACCCAGATTGCTAAATTGGGGAGAGAATAAGGTGAAAGCATTATCAGGAAATAAGATTTTGGCATGCGTGTGGGACATTTAGAACATGCTAATTGACAAATCCTTACTGCTTTGTAGTTTTATGTATATTGAAAAAATAGTTTACAGTCTTAAAACATTTCATTAAAGTTAATAATTTATGGTCTTTAGATATGAACTCTTGAATGTATGTTAAACATGACAGTAATCGTGAGTAAATGTTTTTTAACTTTAGGATTATAGATATTTATATTCTAGGTTTCATGAAGAATAGTAGTATTACAATTGTACAGTTGTAATAGGGACCCTGGTATGCACAGATGGAATGCTGTTAAAAAATGGAAGATACAGCTGATAAATTCATACCTTACTTGGAAAGAGGACTTGGCAATGAAGTGCGCTTGCCTAGCATACGCGAGGGCCCTGGGTTCAGTCCTCAGTGTCGGAGGGGAAAAAACAGTTGTATACAGGCCGGAGGAGCTCAGAATGCTCAAACGTAAGACTCTAGGTTTGATCCTGGCCCTGGCACCACAAAAAGCAAAACAGATTTCAAATAATGATACCTACAATTCTGAAGGTGAAAAGGGGCACAGACTCTCCTTCTCCCTCGCCCCCGTCTGTGCTTGCCCCTCAGTACCAAAGTGCTCTGGAGCTTCAGGAGAGACAAAAAACGCTGGGTTGTGCTGGGCCAGGGTCAGGTTTGTGCAGACTCTTGCGTCATGTATTTTAGATGTGTCCAGTTGCATGAAAGAATAGTAATAGCACTTTACTCCAAAAAGTATGTGGTGCTGTGGCTTTTACCTAGGAGTGATTTTAGTCCCCATTGAGCATTTGTCATTATTCAGTGGCATCCTGGAAGATGGGACAGGAAACTTTTTAAAAGGTACCTTTGTAGACTTAAAAAAGATAATACATCTGAAATTTTAAAAAAACAGTAACTCAGAAACTTAATGATACAATTTCCTACAGATTGGACACAAAGAAATTATCAAACTGGAAAAATACAAAGCAGATAAAAATATGGAGAGTGTAGCTTAGAGGCCAAAAAATGGAAGATAGATAGGTAGATATCACACATGGTAATAGATAAGGGGACAGAGTGAGATCTTAATTGGAATTAGACAGAACAAGGAGAGGATGGTAACTGACACTTCCCAGAAACAGTGAAAGATATCAGAGTTCAAGAATCCCAACCATTCCCGTTAGATGAAAATAAACACACATCTAGATATATTGCAGTAAAACCACAGAAAATCAGTAACACAGACAAAATTCTTAAAAGTAGCTGGAGAAAAAGAAGATAACCAATGGAGCTCTGAAAACTAGAAAACAGATGACTTCTCAGCAGAAGCAGTGGAAGTCAGAAGGCAGTGAATTGTTTCCTGCAGTGTGAAATGCAGAGTACCACCTGCCAGTCTAGGGTTTTATACCTAGTGAAATGCATTTAAAGAAATGGGAGGGATAAAGATGTTTTTAGGCAAAAGCAGCCTATCACAAACACCTTACGCATGAAGGATAATTTAATGTCTCTGTGCTGTTCAGTATTATCACAAGCCACATAAGGCTCTGGAGCACTTGGAATGGGGCTGGTGTGAAAAATGAATGGAAGTTTGGGTTCTTTAAATGCTTTCACTATGCATACCACACTGGACAGTGTATTTGTGAAGGTTACATCTAGGGCAGAATGAACTTGATCCTATATGGCAGGAATAAAGTGTAAGTGAAAAGTAAAGGTGATGCATACTTGGAAGATGAAAATGGATTGCAGTAACCTTGAGCAGTGTCTTGTAGATGAAATAACAGGACACCAACAGGGAAATAGATGTATCACAGTATTTAATCTATAATTATCTTGGTTTTTAAGTCTCTAGAACTTAAAACTATAACACCAGTATTATATCTAGGAAAATAATCAACATTTCCTTAATACTGTGTATCAACAGTGTTCATATTGCACAAATTGTCACATTGTCATTTGGTTTCTTCAAATTGGAATCCAAAGTCTTTATTTACATTACATTTGGTTGATGTGTTGTGTAGGTCTTTTAGAAATCTATAGGTTTCTTTAGAGAAGTAAATAAAATTTTTTATTAACTTTAGACTTTTCATGCAGAACCAATAAAAGAACAAAAAATAGTGTCTGACTTCCAAATCAGTAGAGGAAATAAGAACCTATATAAAAGTAGGTCAGGAAAGAGAAAAAAGTGGAACAGTAGCCAGATGGGAAGCATAAATTATAATATTAGATTTGAACGTGTTGCCGTGATTGAGGTAAAGTGTCAGTGACCGCACAGGTGTCATTTTAGCCTGAAGCCCTAAGTTAGTGTATACACTACCCAGTTTCTGTCTACCCTATGTGTTAATCATATAATAAAAAAGATAGCTTTATTAAAAATGACCTCTCAACACGCCTGGTTAAAGCATTCTGACTGGGCCAGGTGTGGTGGCACACGCCTGTAATCCCAGCACTCGGGAGGCTGAGGCAGGAGGATTGCTGAGAGTTAGAGGCTGGCTTGGGCTACATAGTGTATTCAAGACTAGCCTGAACTGCATAGTGAGACCTTCTTTCTTCAACAACAACAAAAAACACTTTCTGATGGCTTCCTAGCAAACACTACAGTCTGCACTGTGCTAGTTACCTGTCAGGCTGTATAGGATGATTTCTATCACTATTTCCTGCTGTCCTTCTTCACTGCAGCTTCTGGGCCTTTTTGCTTGCTGTTATGTCTCCCTGGATTACCTGGGTTGATCACAGTCCTTAGTTCTAAGCAGCAGAAGCCACCTGTGGCTTAGCAGAAAAGAAATTTGTCATGTGTTTGTAATTAGAATCTGTGGTGCTTGGTTTGGTGCAATGGTTTCCATGCTGTACCTGCATTTTGTGTGCTGTCTTCTAAGTTAGAGCTTAATGCAGATACTTCCCTGTTGGGTTGGAGGTCAAGTGACCATAACCTAGCTGCACATGAAGCCAGGAGAGCAGGTATGTAGTAGGGCGGAGGGTGAGGGCAGTGGAGTGAAAGAAACAAAGGAGGTAAGATTTCTGAATATAGTTTTGACTTTAGAAATATATGTACATGTGAGTGTATATGCTTTAAATTTACAATGAAATAACTTAAACTAAGATTTAGTGCAAACATGAGCCAGTGAATATAGGTAAAAATATGAGTAGATAGTTGCATAAACACTAGGAGAAACAGGGTTTTGAGTGACTTGAGCTGCACAGTAAATTGTGTATATGCTAAGGGCAGAAAGAACTGAAAAGGAAATTTGAAATTTCATTTACTTGTTTTATTGCTAATTGTAATACGGGCACTTTTTCTGGGCACCATTTGATATAAATTGAAGGATAAATCCTGTCAGGTGTGCTGTTATGTTAGGAAGCAGAGATATAAGCATAAAAATCAAAGGACCTAAGTAAGCAAAAAGAAAACCTAATAATGCTCAATTCAGGTTGTAAATCTCAGTATGAATTCATTATTTAAAATATATTATTTCTTTTTGTTTTGTGAGACAATGTTGCACTGTGTAGCATAGGCTAACCTTTAAGTCTCAGCAGTCTTTCCTTCTTCAGTCTCCTGGGAGCTGGGATTACAGGTGTGTGGCACCAAGGCCAATTTTTAATCTGAATTTAACACAACTTTTAATGTTTTCCAGGCTAGGAAGATACCCCACTTGTGTACACTTTAACATGTGCACAAAGAAAGAAAACATACATAAGAATGTTAATAGATACACTATTTGTAAAAAGAAAAAGCCTACAAACTACCTAAATGTCCATTAACATTTTATATTATGTAAATTTCAAACAGAGAACTGTATATATATAGATATGCATATTATACATGAACACCTATATGTCATCACCGACATTGTAAATTTAAAGCTGGTCATTTCCATCCCACTTTCTTTATTAAAAATGCACAATTTCCTCTCCTCTATTCTGCCCACTCTTTCCCCACAACACTGATTTGTTGATGCAAATGGCCAGTTGTTTCATTGGTATCTCAGTTTTATGGTCTGTGTCTGGATGCAGCCCTGAGGCCTCCCTCACACAGACAAGGGGGCAGCTTTTCCCAGGTGGCTGACTCAAGAGTTTGTGAGTGCACCAGTGGGGTATCTTCCTAGCCTGGGAGTCCCTGGGACCGAGGGCAGAGCGTCTTTAACTCTGCCAGGTGTCAGTGGGTGAGTCATTCTCCAGGGTCCTGTGCTGGGGTGAGGCATGTCTTCCAGGATGACGTGGATTCCTGGAAGGCAGGTGCTGTGGGCTCACACGGAGACCCCTCTGACTGAGTGAAAGTCTGTTGTAGGGGTGTTGCCTGGCTGCCAGCTGGAGAAAGTAGAGTTCAGTCAGCTGAGAGGCCGTCACCATGTTGGAGGTGTGAGGCAGTGAGTGTTATGGCTAGAGGTGGGAGGGATATGAGAAGTCTTGGTGAGACAGGATCACAGCCTGTGTATTCTTTTGTTGGCAGGATATTGATGCTTTACCATTGCTACTTGCGACAGCCAGCAGTTGACTGGCGTCACTGTGTGAGGAGCAGGTAAGTTGTGCCTTCCCGACAAGCTCAAAACTGCCTTGTGGCTCAGCTCAGGGCGTCCAGCTCTGTTACCCTCCTCTGTTCGCACTCTTCTCCAGGATGAATGCGTGATTTAAAATAAAGTAGTTGACTGGGGTAGAATTGGTGCCTTAAAATGTTTTGGCTAATGATTCTGTCACATCTCTGTCCCACAGGACAGTACATAAAACATTTTTTTTTGTCTTTTTGAGACAGGGTTTCAGTATGCAGTTTAGGCTGGCCTTGAACTCACAGCAGGCCTCCTGCCTCAGCCTCCTGAGTGCTGGGATTACAGGTGTGCGCCACCACGGCTGGCCATCAATCACATTTAAACGTTTGTAGTAGCTATGTTAAAAAATACGTGATGTTAATTTTAATGTGTGTTTTGAAACCTCATATGTTCAGAATAATTTTTATAATTTTTTTTGTTTTTTAAAAATACTATTGGTGCATTTTAGATATACAGAATGATTACATTCATTGTAGGGAATTTGTACCTGTACATGATGTATCGCGATTCTTCTGTTTTCCCTAATCTCCTCCCCTCCCTTAACCCTTCCTCCCCCATTTACAAAGGTTTGTTTTCATTTTTTCCCTTCTATTATTTTTCTTTCTCCCTTCCTTTCTTTTACCCTCCCTCTTCTTTTGTTCCCCTTCCCATTTGAACATTGTCTTCCTATTTCCCAACATCTGTTAGGTATTTTGGTCCTTATTTACCCTTTTGGTTTCTCACACCAGAGAAACAGTGCGACATTTAAATGTGTGTCTAGTTTCACTTAAGACTGTGGTCTTGGGATGCATACGTTTAACCTAGAAATGTGTCAGGTTTACCCTCCTTTATGGCAGAGTAGTACTTCATTGTGTATAAAAAACCAGTCTTACCCATTTATAAGTTGATGGGCATCAAAATAATGTTTGGAACAAGTGATCCCTATAATAAAGCTATTAACAATAGTTATGTTCGTTTTTGGTGCTAAGTCTTCAGAATCTAGTGCATTCCTGGTTTTGGATTAGCCCTATTTCTTGCTGGGTAGCTTCACATGCTGGCTCCTGTGTGGGACACTCTGCCTTAGAAACCTCCCTTCCCCACTTCCTTATTGAGGGTGGCCCCAAGCTGATACTGCTTCAGGTCTAGGTTACTAGATAAGTTCTGGCTTCCTGCTTGGACTTGTCTGGATTACACTAGTCTAGATCCAAAAGTAAATGAGGTGCCAGGGGAAGCGAGTATCTAGATTTATTATCTTCATAGTTGCCCTTCTGATTCAGAACACAATTGACCTCAGATTTTTGGGGTGCTAGATGTGTCATTTAAGTAGCTGCCAGTAGGAGAGACTCAGGCAGGTTGCACTCTTGCCCCCTGATAAGGAATTCTGTGAAAACAAGGCTGGCTTAGGGACTGACTGAGTGGGATTCTGTTCATCGTGCTGATTCCTAGAAACTGTGGAAGTGTCAGTGTAATTTCCACTAAAACCAGAACGTTAGGACTTCAGTGGTTGTCCCCTGGATTCTGGAGCCAGCCACTGTGGTTCACAGCACCAGCAGGCAGTGTGACCCTTCTGTCTGTCCCCAGTATCTGTGAAGTGCCAATAAGCATGAGTCCAGTTTTACAGTGTCTTAGGACTGAATTAACTGATGTGTGTAAGCTTAGATTGTGTGTGTGTAAAGTGTGTCAGTGCTGTCTTTTTACACACATGATGTTGGGCATTCTCATCACTTCCCAGCTGGGGTGTAGTGGTCAGAGAAGGACCCTGCTGCAGACTGGTTAAGCAGGCGCCAGAGAAGGGAGTGTTCCCTCTGCAGCACACGTGGTTTCCAGCAGGCTGCAGGCTGCAGGAAAGGTGTGCAAGAGAGTGCAGGACTGACTTCCCCCAGATTCTCAGGGAATAGAATGCGTTTTTAAAAAGGACAGGAAGGTGTGAGGTGAGGGTCATTGCATGTGGTGGTAGCAGTTCCCAGGCCCCAGTCCTGAGTTAGCTGGACAGCAGAGAGATGAGATCTCGGCACCCCGGGCTTTACATGGTGAGATCCGGCTCGGGGGCTCTGTGAGGACACTTGTGATGGCACAGGTCCCACTTGGCAAGCCTGGCTGCTCTTCTGGAGGCCTTTCATTTAATCGCGCCTCACGGTCTTTCCCACCCTGGAGAATAGTGTAGTCACATGTTCTGGGAGTCAGAAAGACACCTTCCAGGGACCATGGCTCATAAACTGTGCAGCCAGTGCCAATAAGAGAAATGCTGAGATCTGTGTGCTCAGAGCAAGAAGAGATGGCTGATAAAACGGGTGGGGTTCCTGTTCATTGGGAACAAGCAAGTTGCAAACAGAATGGTATGGTGCCTTTTCTTGTGCTTACGTTTTAAAAAAGACTTTCTATACATGTAGAAAGATCTAGGAATGCACACTACACATACACAGAAGATAAGGTATGACATTGAACTATGTATTTTTTATATATGAGCACGTATTTGTTTCTCTTTATTTTTTTACAAAAATTACATTTAAAAAAATGCAAGACTTACATCAAAGACCCATGATCTTTTGTGTCATTTTCTGCTCAGTCCAAACCCTCAAAGTCTTTTATAAATCTGTTTTATAAGTCTTTCAGCTACTCTGGTTCTTCATCAAATTTATAAATCTTTTGACTCTTTGAATCTTAAGCTTTTTTTGCTTGTATTCCCTTTCATATTTCTAAATAACAAGATTACGCTTCATCTTAACTTTCCCATTTTAGCTATCTTTTGATATATGGAGATGACACTTCTGTAAACCACTCCTATGAGTATTTTTCTTCACCCTTCTTCCTCTGATAGTGTTACACTGAAAAATTTGCTTGCATTAGCATTGAGTGGTCCTTATAACCCTAAAACTATTATTTTTAGCTACCCATGACTATAATGAATGAAACATTATCCACCTATACACATATAGAAGGAAGAAATCTTCATTTTTTCCCCCTTTCTAAGACCCTTTCCAGGTCTAGGCACAGCTGCTATCTTGAGGGGCCTCTCTCTGAGGTGATTTTAGAGATGCGTTTATTATCTCTCTCATCCCCTTGGGTTGCACCCCACCTTCCTGAAGCCCTGGGTTTAGTGAGCACATCTTGCAGTGATTTTTTTTTTTTAGAAGGATATATGGTTTTTTTTTTTTTTAATGTAAAAAAAAAAGAGAAAACCTCACCAGATAAAGTCAGAATTGGGAAACCCACATGTACCCGAGTTGAAATGATGCTTTTCCCCCTTCAGAGGGGATTACACAGGAGACAGGCTTAAACCCCGGGAGGACAGCCTTCTTTCTGTCCCAGCAGGTTCTCGTGTTCTGTGACTCAGTACCTAAGAAGAAGAACTTTTAAAAATGTGGATCTTAATCTTCATATCAAAACTACTGTTCTTTGGCAAATGTTTCTAGTTTTCACGTGCGTTTGCTTTGCAAAATAAAGGCATTGATGACTTCAGTAAGGCCCTTCAGGGTAAAGGAGACAGTAGCCATAATAAGATTCATGAGGTGTTAGAGCTTACTTCTGTTGTTGAACTGATTCTTCCCTCCCTCTCCCTGCCTCCTGTCCTCCTCTCCCTGTTACAGCTGGGGCCTCACAACCAATTGGGCAAGTGCCCAGCCACTGAGCTACATCCGTGGCCCTCAGAAGTTTTCTTACGAGAATGTAGACAACTTAACTCTAATGCCCATGAGTACTTTCATGTATACACGTACGATTACAATATATTAAATTTTTCCTTGGAGTCACATTTACCTCTTTTTACTATTTAAAACTGCTACTCAATGTCTGATTTTTTTGTTTTTAACATTCAGGATTTATTGTTATCTTTAATTTTGCTGGAAAGTTTTTATGTTGCTTTTAATTACATGCATAGCATGTACTCTATGGAAAATGTGCAAAATAGAGACATTACAAAAGAAATTTTTATTGTTACTATGCTATATTGTTTCTAGATATTTTTCATTGTGTTTTATTAACATAGTTAAGATCATGATGAATATATAGAGTCCTGATTCTTAAGCTGTTACATATTATAGTATTTGTAAATATTTTAAAATAAATATACGTTTAAAAGATATCTTTATCTTTTAGAGATCTGTACTAAAATATTTATAGTTAAAACCATATGCTGTCTAATAATTGAAAATAGCGTGTGAGAGTGGCAAGTGAATTGGCTATAAATTGATAATATTTTTTTGTTTTTGTACCACAATTGAACTCAGGACCTTGCTCTTGAAATTGCTGATACTGGAGTTGGTGGCTCAGAGAATTCTTTATACTACTTTCTATTCTCTTACATGCTCCAAGTTTCACATAATAAAATAAAAAAATAATAAGACTATAGTAGTTCGTTATAACATCTTAATTGCCTTAAACTGTTGTTTGTAGTTGAGGAGTGTTACAGCTTGTGTCCTGATGTCCCCCCAAATCCTCATATAGTCATAGGTGGGGCTTTTTCAGAGGTGACTGGGTCTAGAATGTGTGATTCTGGAATTGATTCATGGTACAGTGCTAGGCTCAAGGGCACTAGGATTAAGGGTGTCAGTGGTGCCCTATCCAAGTAGTCTAGATTAGGGAAAAGGGGCAGAAAGATGCTGTTAAGGCCCCTGGCTTGCTTGCTTTTGCTGTCTCCTGCCCCCCATTAAGTGTTCTTCCCTTTAACTTCGGGTGTCAGGCACTTTCTTAGCAGTGAGAAAAGTAAGACAGGCATTTCTGTTTTTCTGTGTATTAAACAACAGGACTATGAATATGTTTATATTTCAAATACTCGTGATGGATTTATAGGAGAATTGCTGCATCAACGTATAAACATCTTAAAGGCTTTTGGTGCTGTATTGCTTGATGAAACTAAAGGACCTTCATTGAATTTGTAATTGTATTTGTTGAGCACAGAAATACAGCAAGTTCATTCTAAAAATTCAGTGTAAGTCAATCAGCGTTTATTAAGTATATCAAAGTAGGCTTACGTTTTTTTGTTTTTATTCATATTCTTGTTTAATGAGAAATAGTGACCATTTACATGGATCCAGTACTTTACAGTTTAATACAGCATTTTCATATGCAGTACACCCTGTAGTTCTCACAACTGAGCTTCAGTGTATTATTGGTAATAACTGCTGCTAGCACTAGATGGCGCTCTCCACACGTATGAGCAAAAGGCTTACAGTGTTGCTACTGTATTTTGAAGTTTCTCTGTAGCTCTTACTAAAATGCATTTTAATTGGATTAAACATAATGACCTATGTCAGATTGGAATACACCTTGTAGAGCTGGTAAAGAAATTCATGGTAGAATTCATTCTAGTGGCGCTTATGGTTTGTCTTCTCTTCAACAAGAAAAGAGTGTTGGGGGGGACCTGAAGTGCCACATGCGTATTGTCGGCATTTTTGACATTCTTTAAAATTTATCAAATTTAATTATATTCCTTCATTTTATTGGAGGAAAAGGTATTTGCCACACTAAGAAGCAAAAAAAAAAATTTTTTTTTTTTAAAATCACTACCCCATGATGCTCTTTAAGTCTGGTACTTTATCTGTGAGGATTCAGTGTGCAGACGTGGAATGGCTCAGCTGCGGACTTGGTCTGGAGCTGTGGGCTCCAGGTCAGTTGTGTTGTTTGAATGCAAAAATGGAGCTCCTGGAAGAGTCAGAATTAGTCCACTCTGAGGTGTATGTCTCTTTTCAGTGGGAATTAGAAATGATTGCTGTGTTTTGATATTTTTTATTATCTTAGAAAGTTAGCATCTTTGATTTGGGTCTTGCTTAATCTCATATGCAGTTTTTTTCATTGATTACCAGTCTTATTAGCTCCATTGGAATCTTGTAGTATATTGCTCTTTGTGTTAATATAGCTAATATTTCCTACTTGCATGGTTCGTGTCTTGCATGTAAGAAAGAGGAGAAATAGAAGGGAAATGATGTATCATAAAATTTGTGTTAAGCTCTGTAAATACGCAAGCAGATTGTACTAAATGACATAGGAGGTAGTAGAATGGTCACACCTGTATGTAAAGTCTACATAAAGTCACTAGTGCTCAGCCATCCTCTATGAAACACTGTAGTATGGCTTCCTAATCTTTAATGCCTTAGGTGCCTTCATAAATACACAAAAGGCCCACTAGGGGGTAGCACCATTAAGAGCCACTGATTCCCAAGTATCCAGATTGGTTAATCTACTACACAACTGTACTGCCATGGAGTTTTAATTAAGATCAGAGTAACTGATGTATCCTAGGTGCTGAAATGATATGTTTTGAATAATTAAGGCAGTTGGAGAAATCAATTTGGTCAGCTGCTTCATTGTTTTATGTTGGTGCTGATAAATGTTTCAGTTTATATTTTTCTTTTAGAACAGATTCTCTAAAAGTGGAATCATTTATGGGACTGTAGGCTTGAACACTTTAATTTTTGTTAAATTTGTTAAAATGATTTAAAGCTGATCTTTTTATATTGCTACCCAGCATACTTGAGGTGTCAATATATGAAGGTACCTGTTCCACCTATCTCAACTACACTACACATTATTTTAAAACTACTTACATTTATTTGACCATCGTGGTTGTGGACATTTTTTATGATTGTGAATTACTTGTTTTCTCTTTGTCAGACTATATGGCCGTATAGTTTTTCAAGATATAGACATAATGAGCTCTTGATGACTTTCCCTCCTTTTTCATTTTGAACTAGACTTCTAAAATAACTAAAACATTAATAATTCTTCTAGTTATTTGTTGTGGTAAACATTCCTTTTCTGCTTTTGATTTTATTTTGTTTAGTTTCTTAATACATGAAAATTTCACATTTTCATGGGACTTAAATATTTATCTGCCCCTAAAAAGTATGTGATTTCAAAGAGAGAACATGGAGAGTCCAGAAATCAGATTTCAGAAAGGAGAGAGATGTCCATGGCTGCACTGTAGATAAGAATATTTACAAATCAGTAAGTTAAGGACAGTTAATTTCAGAAATAAGAAAAAACCCAAATAGGCCCTTTATTAAAGAGATCCTGACAGCTACACTGTGTAACACTAGATAGGCTAAAGGGAAGCAAACAGATTTATTTTCTGTATAAAGCATTTAAAAATACATTCAAAGATACATGCTATATTAGAGTTAGGTTTATATGAAAACTTGTGTATTTGGCGTGTAGATGCTGTATTTGTTAGTGGGACCAGGATAGACTTTACTTGTGTAGGACAGAGGTCAATTTTCATTTTTCATTTTCCTTATTCAGCCTTTAATGGGAAATCATTATTGCAGTTTTTTGGGGGGGTTTTTTTGTTTTGTTTTGTTTTTGGTACTGGGAATTGAACTCACAATCTTGTGCTTGCCAGGCAGGCGCTTATGCCACTGATCTAAATCCCCAACCTTTGAGTTTTGAATATAATGTTAATTTTTACTATCAAGCCAATACACATTTTCTAAAGGGAAAACATCACAGTGATCTCTTTAAGAGTCTTAGTGCCCGTAGTGGGGTTAAAGACTTTCTTGAAATTTAGAATGAAAGTTAAAAGAAAAGGAAATCAGAAATTCAGGGGTTAAAATGTCACAAGTGTTATGAAAAAAGACACATTTAAAAGCCCCATGTAAAATCCACAAACACATATATTTTTCTTAACCTTCACTGTAGACTGTACTGTGAATTACTTTCGTCATTACAGATGGAGCCCTTGCAGGAAATTGTCCTGTGCCCTGTGATGAATGCTTGCTTCAGGTGTGTGCAGCTCACCTAGTTACTGTGCAAGCCCCCTTGTGTCAGTCACTCCTGCGCTTAGCTCTTCTCTCTCATAGAATCAAATAGAAGGTTTAGTGTATGTTTTCCTCTTGGGCATTTTTTCCTACAGTTATCCTTGTAGGTTTCTTAACATCCCTTCTGATTACATCATACATCCTGTCCCTGGCAGAACAGCTTTTTCAAGCTGCATCTGCTCACTTGTGTCTCGCACTTCCCTCTCTTTTCCTTCTTGAATAACAGCCGTTCACAGGAGCCTGGGCTACAGCGATCAGCCTGTCATTCTTCTCATAGCTCATGTCTCTTTGACTTCTGTACTCGTCTAACCCTCCTAGAGTGTGAGGTAAGGTGAGACAGAGTCACACCCTAGGCACATTTTTACCGTGTACAAGTCTTACAGGTTCCATGTCTCTTACCTTCCCTTCCTGCAGACCTGAATTCTTCCTGTTTGCGTTTCCTTTAGGTGGCTACTATCTTAACGTTGAGCAATCTTCCAGCTGGGTTATCTTTCCGTGGTTGCTGACTTCCTTCAGAATCATCATTCCTGAATCTGAGCACCGCTGGTACATTCAGATCTTTCTTTACTTATGTCCTTGTGCCATGACCTTTTTCAAACACGTTTTAATGTTTTTTATTGAAGAAAATGCTTCCTTACTTCCTTTCCAGAGACCCTGAATTCAAGATAGAGTGGTATTTCCAGCTGCTTAGTGAGATAGACTCTATTCATACTATTCTCAGATTCCCATTTCACTATTTTGATGAACTGTGAATTATGCTCTTTTCTGGATAAGCTTAAGTGCATTTGCAAGGGTAGGAAATACATATTTTAGAATTCTAGACACATTTACTCTTGCAAAAATAAGTTACAGATTTAGTTTGACTTGCATAAATCACTGAAGACATAGTCTTGTGCCTTATTTACTTACATGAAAAATTACCTTGTTATGCACTCTTACAGGGAAAACAGTTGCCAGTTTTAACTGTTGGACCAGCTTTTCTCTTTTCTTTCATTTACCTCTTTTGTCTTTTACCAGCTGTGTTTGAACACTTCTAACTAATTTTATGCTAGATAAAAATTTAATGAGCTGGGCTGGGGATATAGCTCAGTGGTATAGTGCCTGCCTAGCATGTAAAAGGTCCTCAGTTCAACTCCTGCTGCAAAAAAAAAACCCCCAAACAAACAACTTAATGAACAAGGAAAACACGTTTCAAAAATTTGAGTATAAATTGCTTCTATGTGATCTGTACTTTTAGATTAACCATACCATTAACCCTTAAAGAGATAATTAAGAATGGACTTACTAATAAAGGCAAGAAGGGAGAAGTCGTATCATGATCATGATGTATAAATGGAGATTTGACCTTAAGTTCATCTCTTCTGTTTAGATGTCCCTGGTAGATTTGGGAAAGAAGCTTTTAGAAGCGGCACGAGCAGGTCAAGATGACGAAGTTCGTATTTTGATGGCAAATGGAGCTCCTTTCACCACAGACTGGGTAAAGAATGACTTTCAATGTGGTTTCCTTTTTATTTTTTCCCTTCTCATATTGGAGGGTTTTTTCAGATAGAAATTCAGTTGGCATTATGTTTATAGATGATACTGTTGTGAATTTGTTTTCTGTTTTAAAGTATAACTATCTTAAAATGAATGGCTCTTATCATTTTATGTTTGACAACCTTATCCAAATATTCTATCCAAAGTTCTTTCTTCTAGCCTCTTGGGGAGGGTACACTTACTATCAAATGGGATAGAATGAATGTAAGACTGAATTGCTTGGGATTTAATATAAAGGTCTTACAAATAGCACAGGTAGAATTTATAATTCAGAAAGTAATAGTAAAGATAAGAATTATAACTGCTAAAAAGAGTATTTTTTAACCGATAACTTGTAAAACTACTTCACACTTGATCAAGGGGAAGAAAGGAATGAGGAAGAATTCTAAGTCACTATGGAATAGGATCGTAGAAAGAAGGAAAAAAAATAACCAATTTCGGGGCAAACCAAAAGGGATAGTTCTGGGAGTGTGAGGGTAGGGAATCTAGACGAACCCTCCCACTGATAACATTTAAAAATTTCAGATTTTTAATTCCTTTTTCATTCACTTACCATTGTTCTTTTATTTTTTTAATGAAAGATAAAGGTTCCTTACTGTGGAGAGTTTCAAACATATCAAGCCTTGCATACTCTTCAGCCAACTTCAGAAATTATCAGATCATGGTCAACTTTGCTTCCACTGTATCTCCATTCACTTTTTGTTCTGCATTATTTAAAGCACATCTCAAGACCCATATTATTTCATTCACAAATATTTCAGTAGCTGTCTTTAAGAAATAAAGGCTTTTTCATTAGGTATTTTCAAGAAAAAAATTTTAAATGCATTGCTGGGATAGAAAATAAAGATTTATCAACATGAAAAACTTGAGTGCAGAACTCAGAGACAGTTTACTCAGCAAGTATCTGCAGAACTTAGGTTTTGCCTGTTGGTGTTCTCACTTGACTGGCATGGTATTGGGAATCCCAGTGAGCAGGACCAGTGTAAGGGTAAAAGGAAATGCCCTATCCAAGTCCCACCTCCTGTCCATGCTCCTGTGCCAGGACTGCTACGAAAGTGGCCCAACTTGAACCAAGAGGGGGAAATTTATTGGTAAAAATTTGGAATTAAAAGCCATGCCTTGTGTGTTAGCAGCCTGTACTCATAATTCTGTGTATTCTTAAAAAATGAAAACTGAAGGGCTGGGGATTCAGCTCAGTAGCATAAACACCTGCCTGGTAAGCATGAGGTCATGAGTTTGATCCCCAGTACCAAAAAACAAAAATGGAAACTGAGAAGTGAATTTGAAGTGCGCTTTGCACTAGGGATGACCTCAGGCTCCTGGCAGAAGCAAACACTTGATCTCTCTGGAGGAACCTACCAGTATTCTAGGCTGCATATCCACTGGCAAAATTCCAAAGAAAACAAAAATGGTTACCAGCAGCTGAACATGAAAACACAAAGCACTGAGAACCATAACCTGCCGTAACAAATGAAGCAGAGGCAGACTGCTCAAGGAAGTTAGATTTCAGTAACAAGTTAAAAGCAAATGAGAATAAACTGGAGAATAAGACAGCGAGACAGAAAGATTAAGAAGGGTTAATGTTCATTTATAGTATACAAGCAGCACCGTGGGTCAGTAATAAAAAGACAGGCGTAGAAGACTGGTCAGATGTCGCAGTGTGGTACTCTATCAAGAGAGTTTGGATGGCCACTAAACATGCAGAGATGCTCGACTGTGTTAAGGACTGGGCAAATGCAAAGTAGAATTGTGAAATGCTTTTAAATATCTGTCAGCGCGACAGCAAATGTCTGGCGTACCCAGCTTTGGTGTGGAGATGTAATGGGAGCTCTCTGATGCTTTCAGAGAGTGTGATCCCATGTGGTCCTTCGGAGGACAGTCTGGCTGGACTTTGTGAGTTTCAGCACGTCCACCTGTGAGGCAGCAGCTGAACTTTAAGCGTACACCCAGTAGAGGGAAGGTGTTGATGTTTTTAAGATACCTGTAAGACTGTACTTTCCAGCAGTATTACTAATAATGACACAACTGGAAACAGCCCAAATGTTTGTTGGTTGATTGGAATATTGTAGAGCTGAGAAAATTAGTGAAGGGCTTTGACAGTAATAAGCATGTCAGTCTTATGACCATAATGTTAAGCAGAAGGCCAGTAGAAGTCACCAAGAAACACACACAGTGGAATTCTATTTAAAGAAGGTTCATAGCAGGGCATGGTGACACACACCTGTAATTCCAGGAGGCTGAGGCAAGAGGATCACAAGTTCAAAATAAGGTTCAAATGGGCCTGCCCAAAATATATCATTTAGGGGTGGTAGTGATACACAGAAAAATGAAGCAGTGTTTGCCACACAGTTCTGAGTGGTACTTATCCCTGGAGCTGGGGGGAGGTATATAATTAGGAAGTGACCTATGGCAAGCTTTAATTTCCTGGCAGCGTTTTATTTGTAGATTATAGTGACGTCTTAACAGATGTTTGCCTTTTCTTTAAACTGCATACACATATGTGCATATATGTATAGATTGTTTTCATCATCAAAAGGGAAGGTCTCTAGAAAACAAGTAACACCCAAAACAAAGACCCAAAAACAACACATAGTGGATCCCTGTAGCACATTGAGGAAAAACTCATGGTTGCTAGATATACTGTTAAGTACTTTGTTAAGTATTAGAACTTAATAGTATAAGCTGGCCTCTGTGGCATATGCTGTATTCCCAGCCACTTGAGAGACTGAGGCAGGATCATGACAAGTTTGAAGCCAGCCTGGGCAGATAGTGATCCTCTATATCCAAAACACAGCAAAAAACAATGAACAGAGAACTGAAGCACATAGAAAGTGCTAGCTATAGGCAAACATGATCAGCCATGGAAAAGGAATGTTCGGGAATTGCCTTCGATCTGCTAGAATGACCGTCCCTTGAAATTACATAGTTTTAGTGGTACTGAAATAATCATTCCCAAGGACAGCGAGTTCAGTTTTTGCACTGAGAGCACGCACCCAGTGTGGTGTTACAGCTCCCTTTGTGACCTGAGGCCGGATGGTAAGAGTTGTGCCTTAGCTTCTCTGACTGTCACAGGAGGGCAGCAGCCCCACCTATGTTAGGAAGAGGTGAAATGGGATCAGCGTGTGACGTTCTTAGGACAGCACATTCCACAGAAGATGCTGAGAAAGCGTAGGTGCTGTTGTGTTACCATGGTAGTCTTAGCAGATTCATGCTCTAGTGAAATACTTCTACTCCTTGTAATGTCGGGGACTTGGTTGGAGTTGCAGGGATTTTCTGTGCCTCTCAGTGCACGTGTAGAACTTGGTCTATGTTTCACACATGTAGAGCCGTGCCTGTCTCTGATCTGAGCAGCGCTTCCTTTTCTCGCCTATTAGTACAGTGCTTCCTCCATGTTGTGATGTTGACTCACAAAACCAGTTTCAGACCTGAGCTGTCTTGATTCTATTAGACTTATTGGCAAATACACTGGAGTTTTCCTTTCAGAAATGACTCTGAACCCCTTTATGAAAGATTAGGGTTTGTTTTGGTTCACTTACTATAAAAATGTACACTGTTGCATTTACTTGAGGTGAATTTTATAGGCAAACAGAAGTTATTTTACCAAATTTTCTATGATTGACAATATATTCTAGTATGCAGAAGGGTTCTCAAGCCCTAGTTATTTCTAAATTGATAATGAAATAAATTTTGCTTAATGAAATTAATTTTGGTAAAAAAACAATGAGAGTTTGAATTAAAAGATCTGACTTTTCTTCCTAAATACAGTAATGGAAATTCTTGAAGGCTTCTGTAAAGATATAGTGAGCTTCAATCAAATAACTTTTTTTTGAGTTTCAAATTACTGTATGTGCAGATGGCGTAGTCTGCTTACTGTGTGAAAGAAGCTGTAAAATAGCACAGTAGCAGAAGTACCTAAGTGCAGCTGTGAGTGTGTGTGTTGTTCCTGTGTTTCCTGTACCAGCTGGGAACTTCTCCACTGCACCTGGCAGCGCAGTATGGCCACTACTCCACCACAGAGGTGCTCCTGCGAGCCGGCGTGAGCAGGGACGCCAGGACCAAAGTGGACCGGACACCCCTGCACATGGCGGCCTCTGAGGGCCACGCCAGCATCGTGGAGGTCTTGCTTAAGGTATGCAGTCTCTGTTTGCTCTCAGTCCCACCAAGACTTCCTGCCTTTGTAAGAAGAAGAAGAGAATGTTTGGTTTGGTGGGGTTTTTTTGTTTGGTTGGTTGGTTGGTTTTTTTTTTTTTTTTTTTTGGTACCGGGAATCGAGCTCATGACTTCTGTGTTTGCCAAACAGGCACTTACACCACTGAGCTAGATTCCCCGGCCCTAAGAGAGCTAGTTTTATTGAATGTCTACTTCCAGTTTTATCTATAGTGTCTCTTTCTGTGGTACATAAGCCATCAGATTAAAATGATTGGAACGTTTTCTTTGGTGGGGGGGGGAACTTCCTTAAGGAAGGCTCTTCATGAAATCAGACAATTAAAAACAGTGCTTTGGGTGAGGATCTACAGCTTTGTCCTGACACAGCTTTGTCTTAAAAATGTTCATGAAAAAGAATATAAAGCATGGATGATTAACAAGGAATATAAAAGGGATACAGGAATATAATCATCCACATGTCAATGGGTGATGGAGAAAATTCTGAAACAGAGCAGTAGACATTCTGAAAGGTTCCGAACTTTTCATCCTGACTTCTAGGTGAATCTATGCAAAAGAAAGACAATGCAAACCATAATTGCAAATTCTAAGTATTCTTTAGTTACTTGTGAAGAAGTAAAAATTGATTTTAATACTATATTTAACCTAGCTTATCCAAAACATTTTCTTGTTAACATGAAATAAATACAAAATGATTGAGATAGTTCACATTCTATTTTTTGGTACTGTCTTTGAGTTCCAGTGTTTATACGTAAATGTGCACGTCTTTGTTCAGACTAGACAACTTCAAGTGCTTTATGGCCACATGCATCTCCTGGGTGTCAGGTTGGACAGTGTATCTTTAGATTGTGCTGATTTTGAAAACAAAGGATATTTTTGGATAAATGAGAAACATAGCATTAGACAGTTTTGGAGGAGTGTTTGTAGTTTCCTTTTACCTTACGGTGTTCTTTTTTTTTGAGACTGAGTCTTGCTGTGTAGTTCAGGATGATACTGAACTTACCACCCTGGCTGGCCTCAAACTTGCCAAGGTCCTCCTTCCTCAGCCTCTTGAGTGCTGGGATTACAGGTGTGTGCCACCACACCCAGCTCTAACAACTATTCTTAGTAATTTAAAAGAAAAAAAATTGCCTCGTTTCAAGAAATTATAAGGAAAGCATTTGGGACTACTAGCATGATTGAAAAGTTACGTGGCTACAGAGAAGTTACGATAGCTGGAACATGTATTTAACATACACCAAGGCTTTTATTATGTATTTGTTCTTGCCTCAAAGCATAGTAACTAGTATTTCCATGTCAGAAATTCTTTGTATTTCATATATCAGCCATATGCAATATCTTACTTTTAAAAATTTTTTTGTAGCATGGTGCTGACGTCAATGCAAAAGATATGTTAAAGATGACAGCTCTACATTGGGCCACAGAACACAATCATCAAGAAGTGGTGGAACTTTTAATCAAATACGGTGCTGATGTACACACGCAGAGTAAATTTTGTAAAACTGCATTTGATATTTCAATAGACAATGGAAATGAAGATTTAGCAGAGATATTACAGGTAACTTGGCTTGTAATTGGAGGAAGGGAAGCTATGTGTTGAGTCTCTGTCTAATAGATGTTTTAAAGCTTGTAGCTTTTTACTTTGCACTTCAGTTATTTTAGGCAGGCCTTTTTGTGTGGCACTTCCTCTTTGTTTATTACTGTTCATTTCTTGTTGGGAAGACCACAGTCTTCATGTAACAGAAGATTAGATAAGGTGATTACTTTCTGAGTTTTAAGTTTCTGAATTCTTTTTCTGGGAATTTTATTTTTTTATTTCTGCCGCACGTTTAGATACCATATGGTTTTTCAAAGTCTATTATAAATTAGTTTATAAAAATTAAAAATTTAGCTACCAAAATGAGGTCCTTTGAGTGATACAGTCTTTATCATTCTGATTATTTTTCATCATCTTCTAAAAAATCTATATGTGGACATAGTTTTGCTTGTAACCGGCATTACTTATCTCTTCTATGAGAGGATATTGATAAACTCTCTTTACTTAGTGCCTTATCTTGCCTATCTTTTGTATAATCCTCTTCTCTAAGATCATCTGACTTCATTGAATTTCCATATGTTACATGTAAGATGTCTTAGTGCGGAAAAGTGAATTTCCCATACTCTTTGTTACGCTTTACATACAGGCGTACAGTCAGGGTTGGGGCTAAAGGAAGGGGCAGTTCATCAGGGAGGCCGTGCTTCATGTGTGCAGGGTTATATACTGCCGGTGGTAGTGGAGGAAACAACTTAGATACATTTCCTAGTGACAGAGCAGGATATTTTCCAGTATTCAGTTTCTGATTCTCATTTCCCCTCTAATAGGGTTTTGCTGCTTTACTCAGCAGGGCATCTTGGAATATAGATTCATAACTATATTTTACATTGCATTCGGTCCACAAACTTATGTTTTCATTTATATTACGTGGTCCTTCATAGAGAATGCTCCCTTATGTGTGTGTTTGTGCTACTCTGAGATTCTGCCACACATTCTGGTTATAATTCTGAAAACCCTGTGCTACTGTTTGCCTAGATTGCTATGCAGAACCAAATCAACACCAACCCAGAGAGCCCCGACACTGTGACCATACACGCTGCGACACCACAGTTTATCATCGGACCTGGAGGGGTGGTGAACCTAACAGGTCTGGTATCTTCAGAAAATTCATCCAAGGCAACAGGTATTGAGATGCATATAGGACAGCTGTTGGGATTTTGTGCGGTAGTAGGTATTCCTCCTTTTAAGAAAGGACTTTTGGAAAATCAGGGTAAGATTCCATCATCCACTTTATTGTCTTTTATATTGGCAAAATTTTTCTAATCTAAAGAAAGGTGATACTACAAATATGCTGTAGTATTATCTTTCGAAAACTAATGCCACCCAAGCTTTATTTAAGAGTTGAGTAAAGTAAAATACAACAGGAGAACAATGCATTGGAGTAAGCTCGTTAAAAATTCCCATTTTTCTGTCCTTACAGATGAAACGGGTGTGTCTGCTGTCCAGTTTGGAAACTCCTCTACGTCAGTATTAGCTACACTAGCTGCCTTAGCTGAAGCTTCTGCTCCGTTGTCCAATTCTTCAGAAACTCCAGGTTAGGAAAGCAAGTCGTGCGTATGCAGAGGAAGCTACAGATTCAGATAACTTCGGAAGGCCTGGAAGGGCCAAGAGAGGCTCCGAGGGCAGGGGAGAGGCTGCCTCCAGCCCAGAGGCCGGGCTGGGCTGGTGCCTGCTGCTGAGTGCCAGCTGACTGAATGGACTTGAGTGCTTCACAGAAAGCCTGCCTGATGACCCAGTTGGTCCCAAGCTTTACCAGTTTGTGACTTGTTATTTAAATACAGAACATAACTTTATATGAAGTTACTGTTGTTTTATAAATTGAAGTTTTAGCAGTTGTGTTAGAATGATACAAAAATGTTCCTGACAACAAGAAGTAAGATTCTTCCTAGAGGGTGATATACGGTATTGGCAAGTAGGTTCAGACAAGTTTTGCTTTTTACTGATCTGAAATACTTCTTGATGTACATATTTTTAATCAGGCTATTTAAACCTCAAGAAGTATCCTTACTGTAGTTTTAAGCTATTATATTTAGATCAGAGTTTATGATAGTGAAGAATGGTAGTCATTTATTAAGTTAGTGATTTTTTAAAGATTTGATCAATAATAACAATTCATTGAAAATTTACTGTGTGCTAGGCACTGTTGTAGATGTTCTCTCTCTCTCTCTCTTTTTTTTTTTTTTTGACAGGGTTTCTTACTTTATAGCTCAGGCTGGCATCTAACTCAGAGTGATCCTCCTGCCTCAGCCTTCTGAGTGCTGGGATTACAGGCATGCATCACCATACTGGCTATAAATGTCTTACTTACAATCTCACTGACTCTTCAAATTATGAAGAGAAAAGACTTTTTCCTATGTCTTTTTTTTTTAACTAATTAATGTTAACTGATGTTTATTTCCCAGCTTTTTTCAGCATTGTGATCAGACCCTTTAAAAAAAATTTTTTTTTAAACCCTTCTTATTAGGGAGTCTTCAGATTTTTCTACATTGCTTTTGGCCACGTGTAGTGTGTGTGTCATGGTGTTGATGGACTGCTTTTGTAACTGACTTTTGGCCTGGGGATTTCGCTTAATGGTATAACTGCCTGCCTGACAAACATGAGGTTGTGAGTTTGATCCCCTGGTACCAAAGGAACAAAAACCAAACAAAAAAGTTATGAACTCTAATACAACTGACTTCTGGATTTCTTTAGCACCTTTGTAATTGCAGAATTTGTCAAAGAAAATGGGTTCCAAGACTGAGATGCGGTCTGGTGGAGCATGTGCTCGTGCATGAGACTGGTTCAGTCCCCAGCACCACAAAAGAGAGGACAAAAAAACTGATTTCATTGTTGGTTTCTATTTGCATAAACTGAACATTTTAAAAATTAAATTGCATGTACCTGAAAATTAAATAGCTTTGCTTGAAAGTCAGCTGACATTTAGATTTTTGGCTCAGTGAATTGGTCACACTAGTTTGTTTTAACTTCTTCCTTTAAAAATATTGTGGTCCAGTTCGGGAGAGTTAGTCATTTCAGTTGGTTTTTATTGGACAGGACCTACACTGTTCTGTGAACACAATGGAATTTCATTTCAGGACCCAATCAGAGTGGAGTCTTTTCAAGGTATTAAGAGTTAGAATTAAGTGAAAATTGAGGTAAGGGTATTGCCAGTAGCACTTGTGTGACAGCTCGCCGAGTGTGTGATCAGAGTACAGGGCCTTTCCGCTGCTCAGTGGTCCATGAGCAGGGTGAATCTGCCTCAGGTGACTTCTTGGCTGCTTGGCTGTCTCGTTCTTTTCCCATCAATCAGAATCATCCTGATTTTAGAAATGTTTGAAAATATGTATATTTTCATGGGCAATTTGGCATATGAAAAATACATTACGTGCACCTCCATTTTATGTAAAATGACACAGGTTTGAGGAGGTCAGATTGTTGTTTTTCTAAGGTCAGGTGGCCTAGTGAGCACAAGGTTTGTGCCCTTGGGCTAGTTCCTGAGTGATGTGTCTGTAGCCCTGATGGTACACTTTCCGGTGCACTTTCTTTAGGGGATCTGTGCAGTGTTTTGGGTCAGATGTTTGTCATTGGTTTTTGTGCTTATCATTTGTCTTCTGGAGGGGTCCGGCTTTTTTGGTAGGCCGTGGCAGTAAGTGTTCTGCTGCCATCGTGCTGTTTTTAAGAATGTGGTGTGAGCCCTATGAGTGCACTAGTTTTACTGTTTGTATCCTTCTGTTTTGCCAGCGAAGTGTTTTAATGAAACACTTCTGGGTGTTAGGAGCAGATAACTGCAGGTGCTCAGTGCTTGGTGTGTGGAAATCTCACTGGGCCGCACTGCTGTTCAGAGGAGAGCTGCTGCTTCGGGCTGGAGCTGGGGAAGGCTGTGGGGAGCTCACCCCAAGAGAGAGTGGTGCTTCTTGCTGAATGCCATTCCAAGATACAGAGACAGGAGGCGGGCAGCTGTGTGCTGGGAATTGTACCAGAGGAAAAGCCCAGCCTTGGAGTACACTTTTCCGGGGCAGTTATGTTCTCGTCTTCCTGCCAGAGTTTCTCTGGGTGGGTCGTGGAACTTTCCTAGAGGGGTGAGGAGGAATTAGGAAAATGTTGTGGGGAGAACACTTTAGGAAGGGAAGCTTTTGAGGTAGAAAGCTTTTCAGGGGAACCAGAGGCCAGCATGACTGAACCCAAGGTGGTTCAGGGTCAGATTATACAGGACATGATCATTGTGCTGAGCCTGTGGTACAGGCCTGTAATCCCAACATGTAGGAGGCTGAGGCAGGAAGGTTGCAAATTTGAGCCCAGCCAGAGCTATTAGTGAGTTATCAAAATCCTATCCCAAAATAAAAAATGGCCTGGGCTTGTATATTATCATGTAGCTGTAGAAAAAATGTTCTGGAAGGTATTTAGTTAGAGGTCTAATGCAACCAAAAATGAGATGTACTATAATTATAGTGTGAATAAGGGTTTGGCAAGGAGCCAAATGAGAAGTGATTCGGTTTGGGAGTTATTGTGGATGTGGAATTGGAAACTGTAATTGTTTAAGATGTGACTCTTCAATCTGCAATGCAACTATCTGTTCCTTTAAAAAAGTAGCCTTGTGGTCCTATTACCAACTTTGCCTTGCTTAACTTTATATTCTTCTTGTGTTCCGGTTGTGTAATACCTTGATGAACTAGAAATCTGAGATCACTTTTTTTTACCTTTAGGTCAGCTTCAGTGAGCTGCTAGTAGGGTGGTGTTTCAGGTGTAACGTGGCTGGTAGCTATTAAAAGTTCCCACTTCTTCCCCCAACTGGGAAGTTTGGGGCAGGTACCTGGAGCACATTGTCTTTTGGTCTATTTTTAAAATAGGATAGAAAAATGAAATTGGCTTTAAGGACAATTACTAGGGCATCATGAGGTCGTTTTGGTTCTTTCAGGTTTGATTACAGGTATACTTTTTAAATGTTATTTTTTCAGTACATGTTTATTTAAATATTTCTATAGAATTTTATATCTTTCAGAACTTTTCAAAAGACAGTGTTCTTCTGTGCCTTTTTTCCGTTTTTTTTTTTTTTTATTCTGGTACCGGGGATCGAACTCAAGACTGCGTGCTTGCAAGGCAGGCACTTATGCCGCTGAGCTAAATCCCCAACCCCCCTTATTTCAGTTTTATGGCATTATAATTTACAAGTCACATTGAACAACGGATCTCAGATATCTTCAAAAGTGCTGTTAACTAGCTCTCTTTAAGTACTACAACCTGACTTTTTAATTAGATCAGTGAATACTTGTGTTGTTATGGTTCATTTTTATCCAGGGAGTTTTACATTTTGGAATATATGTATATATTTTAAATTAATCTTTTTGGGCTTTTAGGCTTGCTTTCTTACATGTTGGGTTATTCTTAAGGTTTCTGGGGGCAGTAGGGGCATGCTGTCTTCTGTAATTGATTTCCTTTTAATTTTTTTCTTTATTATCACACAACTTAAAAAGAAAGTTTTTAGATGAAAGGAAAGAACTCAATTATTTAATGACAGTCATTATACATAGTGCAAAGATGAAAGTTCTTGAATTGTGCCTTGATTTTGTGTGATCTCAGAAATTTCTTACGCATGACTGTGGTTTAAAATATCACTGTTTGTACTTAGCATTCAACTGGTGAACATTTCTTTTTCATATGTATATCTTTTAAAAATCAAAGCAATAGTTAATGTACATGAAAGCCTTAGTAGTTGTTCTGTTGAATACATTGCTGTTTTATGTCCTATACTTCGTTTTTTAAGTACCTTTCTGAAATTTTCTGAAGTGCTTGGTGACAAAACCAAATTATACTTTAAGGCAAACAGAAATAGTGAGAGCACTCAAAGCAAAGGCTGTTTGCATTTTAGTATTCTCAGTTTGTGTAGTGACCCTTGATTACCAGAGAATATTGTATAGGTAGAAAGTAGGCCTCTGGCCATAGATGTGTGCTGGAAACTAGGTTCTGGGATTTGTCTTAACTTTTTACAAAAGAAATTCATACATTTATGGCTTTTTGCCTTTAGCAGCCAGCTCTTTACTGCATTTGCGTTCACATTGTTAGATACGTTCACTGATGTTTCCTCCTCCTTCCAGTAGTGGCCACGGAGGAGGTGGTTACAGCAGAGTCCGTGGATGGTGCAATTCAGCAAGTAGTCAGCTCGGGGGGTCAGCAGGTCATCACCATAGTTACAGACGGGATCCAGCTCGGAAACTTGCACTCTATTCCCACCAGTGGGATAGGCCAGCCCATCATTGTGACCATGCCAGATGGACAGCAAGGTTAGTAGTAGACATTTATATCAAGCTGATGTGATTTTCAACTCTCAGGAAATTGTGATGTATTTTCTAAAGTGTTTACTTTGGCCTTAAATTATATTTTTGCAACATTTTGTAACAGATATCTGTCTAATTTTACTTGCTTAGGCTGATAATTGAAATGAGTTTGAAGCTGGGTGTGGTGGCATGTAGCTGTAAGCCTATCACTCTGAGGTCAAGACAGAAAGATTGAGTTTGAACCCAACCTGGGCAATTTCACAAGACTCTGGCCTGAGTCACACTATTTAAAAAAAAAAAGGGGGGGGTGTGCTGTGAAGGCCCTGAGTTCCATCCCCACTAACCCCCCCCAAAAAAACCCCTTAAATACCACCACAGACAATACAGAAAATGAGATGTTCAGAAGCAGTGTTGGATAATGCTTTCTTGCACTGTTTCATAGCAGTTTACATATCATATGGACTTTTAGCAGTAGCAAGTTGAGCTTGGGGCTTGTGGTAGGAATATGGTGACCGTTTTTATGTTTATTGAGAATTTACCCCATTTTTTCCTCTTGAAAACCACAAAGAATATCAGGATGAATGAAACAAAAGCCCAGATGAGTTAAAAGTCTGAGAAAGCGTCAAAATCCCATGTGTTAAGAGCTGCCCAGAGCACCTAAGGCCAGCACAGCCAGGTCAGAAGACTCCTGGAAGCCCGGGGTGTAGGGCGTCAGGGGGAGGAAAAGAGGGGGCCCAGAGATTACTGGGGAAAGAGTGTAGCAGAGACTGAGGGCCTGGCCTGAGAAGGAAGTGATGCTGGCAAGGATAAGATGAGAGGGGAGAGTCCTGGCAGGCAGAGAGGAGGTATGGAGCAGAGGGTCCCTGTCCCAGCACGCGCACCCGTGCACACTCACCACAGAACAGAAAGTGGCCAGGGCTACAGAGGCTGCCTCTCAGGAAGGGGAAGGAAGTTCTTTGACAGAGGTAGAACTTCTACACCAGGATTGGTTTTGAGGGCAGAGGAGTGTGGGGCTGAAGAGACAGATCTTGCACAGAAGAGGGAGCCTTTGGCTTGAGGGCCTGACCGCTCTCCAGACTGCTCAGACCTTTTGCCAAAGGCTGGTCCAAGGGTTGGATCAGGCCTTTGTGCTTTTGTAAAGCTATAAAGAACCAATTCTAATTGTTTACAAAGCAAAAAAAAACCCCCCAAAAAAACAAACACTTAAAAATTTCCTGTCTGCTTAAAAACAGCAGATGGAAAATTGTCTCTAAAATGTGACATTATACAGATGAAAATTACTGATTTTAGACATGTTCACCAATGTTTCCTCCACCAACAAATGGAAAGCCATGGCTTTGAAGAAGAAAGCTCAGAATTAGTTCTTCCTGGTTAATTTGTAAATTTGGTGTGTCGTAGAAAAGACCATTAGTTTGCTCAGGCCACTGTAATACAGTGAGCAGGCTGAGTGAGGCCATGGCAGAAACGCATTTTCTGTCTGGAAGCTGCAGTCCAGCTGCATGGCGTTGGCCTCTCCTTGACTGGCATGTGGTCACCCAGCTATGTCCTCACATGTGCCACTCAGTGTGCATGGCATCTGTGTCCTGGCCACTCTGCTTGTAAAGACACCAGTCACAGTGGATTAGGGCACCCATGGGACCTGTTTCACTTTTAAGTACCTCTTGGAAGCCCTTGTGTCCAGATAGAATCCCAGTCTGAGTTACTGGGGATTAGGACCTCAGGATGTAATAATTCAGGATTGAGGGGGGCACACAGCTCAAGTCCCTAATAGAGATCAGGTTTTTCTGGAACTCACCAAATGGTTTTTGTATTGATGGTGAGAAGAGGAAAGAAGAAAAATAAGGAAAACTCTGAAAAAGTCCTACTGAATATTAAAACAAACTTTAAAATGCTGCCCCATGGATGAGGGCATGGTCCTGTTGTACAGAGCAAGGGCAGCTCTCTGCGTTTACCTCCTATAAAGAGCGGCAAAAACTGGGACAAAACCCAGTCATCACGCAGAAGGACGGGTTTATGGTGTGTTTGTGACAGAGTATGACAGACAGCTCGCAGAAGGAGACTGTGTGACTGTTACGAGGCGGTAAATACGGGCAGAGCAGTGGCTGGGCATGTGTGTGTTGAGTGTGCACTGTTGGTGTGCTGTTGGTGCATGTGCACACTTGTGTCCACATAAATCAGTGTCAGGACACACGAGAAACTAATAAGGGATTGTATGGGTAGGGATGGGCATAAGACCTCTCAAAATATGCTCGGTAAATGTTTTTATTTTAGAGCCCTGTGAATGAACATACTACAAAATATAAAAAACTAGACACTGTAAGTAGTAAGTAGATTTCAATACAGAAGCAGGACAGTGAAGTAGACAAAGAGCAAGGCAATGTTTTGAAGTTGTTTGGAGGATGTGCATTTTAAATGAGCAGCATCAGTGAAGTTACTGCCAGTTTTATTTCTGTCAAAGCACCTGAGAATGAAGTAACGTGTGCATTTTTCATTGCAGTGTTAACAGTGCCCGCAACAGACATCGCTGAAGAAACCGTTATAAGTGAGGAGCCACCAGCTAAGAGACAGTGTATTGAAATTATTGAAAACCGGGTGGAATCTGCAGAAATAGAAGTAAGGAGTCTTTTACCCGGTGTGTTTAGCAGCAGTAGTCCAAAATAAATTCTTTTTGATTTTTTATTATTTTTGTCTTTTATATTTATTACAATTTTTTTGTTTTCATTTTTTGTTTTTTGGGGTTTTTTTAATAATGAAAGTTCATGGTATTATCTGTTTATTTTTTATTTTTTTGCCTTATACATATAACAAGCCCTCAATAAATAAATATTCAATGAATGAGTGAAGATTTGTTTGTGACAAGCCTGCCATCTGGTGACACTGGCATGTCTACGAATTTCACCTTCCATTGTTTGTTTTCTGTTTGTCTTCTACTTGTCTTCTCACGAGTCACTAACGGGAAATACAACTATGTACTGACAAAAGACTTTTTTTTTCTTGGAAAAGTGAAACTCAGATGCCTAATTGGGCTGTCCAGGGTCCTCTTAAAGAAGGTCCATGTCTCTGTAATGGGTTGTGTTTTTTAAAATAGTATATAACTACTAAGATTCACCTTCTTTCTTTACTCTTGAATTAGTTTATAAGTGTACACTAATTTGTAGTGCAAATTTCCCATGGCTGTTTTTTTCTCACAAGTATAAATAAAATTCCATTCCCTGACTTTTTTTTTTTATTGTACTGGGGATCAAACTCTAGACCTCACGCTTGCCAGACAGGTGCTTATGCCACTGAGCTAAATCCCCAGCTCCATGTTCCCTGAATTTATAACATAAAATGCAAACAAAGTTTTTGAATAACTGTTGTGTAAACAGACTTGAACTTGAAATCAGTTAAGCTGAGTTTTGAATACTCTCTGTTGACTATCAGCTTTAAAGCAAATTATCGTACCTTTCCGAGTCACAATTTTCTTCTAGGTTAGAATCCAAAATAACATCTCTATTTTAGGGTTTTTATTTCAGAAGCATACTGATAGTATATTTAGCGTACCGGTTATATGCATAATAAATTTGGTTAATATTTAGCAGTTGGTAAAAGTTCTTACTACCTCAGGAAGGGGACTTTATGTAAAAATTCACTGAAAGACAATGTAATTTTTTTTTTTTTTTTTTTTTTTTGGTACCGGAGGTTGAACTCAGGACCTTGCGCTTGCCAGGCAGGAGCTTGTGCCACTGAGCTAATAAATCCCTGGCCCTGGTAATATAATTCTTAACTAAACAATTAGAATATACTTTCCTATATTCATTTAACTATCGAACTGCTGCATCTTTGGTTATATTCATAAGTAATATATTATTGAGTTGAAAAGAATCTGATTAATTATTTAACCAGAATATCTGGTAAAATTGTAACTTTATTCAGTGTGAGTTGTGCTTCTTCAAAGTTCAAAGTGATAGGCAGGAAATTGAAGTTCTAACCATTCCACCAAGTAGTATCAGCATACTTATTGTCATTTTCTGATTTGTCTTTTTCAAGCACATAGAGTGAAAAAAAAATGTCAATAAAACCTTTTAAATAAAACATTTAAAAAGCTATCTAATAAAACATTTAAAATTATTTGAATTTTTATTAAAGATTATTCGACAAGTTGTATGTTTCTAATGATGAATATGAAAGCCAGTACCTTTCTTTGCCAGTGACCAGTGAATAATCTGTTTCTCAGTTCTGCCTGATATTCTTCTTTCAAAGATTAGGGAAAATAATTGTAATAACAAGAAAGTGAGAATTGAGGTATATTAATTAACTGGGACCAAGGAGACTGAATTTTAGGGAGATGTAGTCTTAGTTTGGAGTAAATAGTGGGGCTTGGTTTTTTTTGTTGTTATTGAGACAGGGTCTCACTGTGTAGTGCAGGCTGGCATCGAACTCACTTATGTAGCCCAAGCTGGCCTCAGACTTGCAGTGATCTTTCTGCCTCAGCTGCCTTAGTGCTGGGACTACAGTCATGTGCCACCTGGCCCAGCTATGAGCAGGGTTTCTAATCTTGTATTTGCGTCACTGGAAATGCTCAGGACAGGGTGCAGGACCTCTTGCGGCAGTTGTGGCGAGACCGTGACCCACACTGTATGTATTGATGGTGGAGGTGGTTGGAATTGGGCAGGAAGAGATGACCTCAGGGGTCACAGCAAGCTGGGGAGTTGTGGGTGTATCGTGCCTGAAGTCACGCCTTTGAATTTTTTTCTTAGGTTACCGGTGGTGTAGGGTTGGGCAGGCTTTTGCACTGCTTTCTGAAATAGCAGCCTCTAACCCAAAGCTTCTGTAAGGCACTGGTTCTCGGCTGGGGCACTTTGATCCCAAGTGACATTTGGCATTGCCTGGGGACTTCTCTGGTTGTTACAGTAGCAGCAAACCCCTGGCACTCGCAGGGCAGAAGGGACATCCTGTGCTGCTCAGGATGGTGTTCAGAGTTTATGTGCTGCAAAAATACCACACTGAGATGAGGGACTCCGCAGGGATCCGAGAATCACCTCACGTACTGAACCCACTTCCATCCCTTTTCTCTGCGTTTATGCCCACAGATGGCAGAGTGACTATAAAGAAGATGATACAAACTGATGTGGTACTGTTTTCCAAACTAACAGTGGAAAGTTCAAGGGTTCCTCATAACCCCTGGGAAACTAGTTTCAAGTGTATGAGGTTTATGCAGATTTCGTGGCATTTGCATCTGCATTGCAGTAATGTAGAATATTTTAGGGAGGAAGATAAAAACAAGGCACTAAACTATGATAGTGAATACACTTCTATCACTGCCTCTTGATGTTACCAAATTGAAGATTCTTTTGGAGAAAGTGTGCTGTTTCCACTTTTCTGTAAACGAACACTAGCTTGTTGTCCATTGGACTTGATCTTCCTGTGTGTGTGGGGAGAAACTGCAGAGCGTCTGTTCCTGTGGGACTCTAGGAAGGAGCTTTACTTCTTGTTACTAGATGTGAGATGCATATGTGTATTAGAGAATTTTGTTAATTTTTAAGATTAGCTTTTTTCTTTTTTTAATTGGATCAAATGCAGGGTGTGATGCATGTGAGAGCCACTCACCTGCCCCCAGCTCTGTGTATGAAATAGCTGTCTCCTTTAGCCAGAGTTGAATTGAGATCTGTAGTAGTATTTAAAAATCTCTATAAATGGTAAACAATAGTGTTTTATTTAAAATTTTTAAAGTCTTATTTGGGAGGCTTGAGCTCAGGAGCGCTCTACCACTGAGCTACATCCCCAGCCCTTTTGGGTTTTCTATTTTTTAGACTGAAGCCGGGCTTTGCTAAGTTCCCAGACTGCCCTTGAGTGTGTGGTCCTCACCTCAGGCTCCATGGTCGGGATCACAGGCGGCCGAGCATCTTCAGTCTGCGCGAGGTCTGTGTCTTCCTCATGGGGTGGAGGCCCTGCTGCAGCTGCCAGTGCTGCCAGCGCCATGTGGCAGCAGTGCGGTGGGCAGTTTGGAAATGGGTGGGTGTGGCTATGTTTCAGGAAACACAAGAACAAGATCATCTTTGCCACATTTGGCCCAGGGCAGTTAGAAACCTGATCTTCACATACAAGCAAACATCTCACACATGCAGCCCAGGCCTTGCACCCCAGTCTAGTAACCCCAGTACCTCAGGAGGACCAGGCAGGAAGTTTTAGGCCAATTTGGGCTCCATAACAAGATCCTGTCCCAAAAACAAAAGCAAAATGAGTGGCTAGGAATATAGGCCTGCAATCAAATTTAGGCTTTAAATTTTATAATTTTTAATTATATAATCAGTTCAGTTTAACCTTTCTTTTTTTCTTTTCTTCTTTCTTTCTTTCTTTCTTTCTTTCTTTCTTTCTTTCTTTCTTTCTTTCTTTCTTTCTTGTCTTTTTGAAACAAGGTTTCACTATGCAGTTCAGGCTGACCTTGAACTCGTGCAATTTTACTGCCTCAGCCTCCCCAGTGCTGGAATTATAGGTGAACCACCATGCCCCCAGCATAAAATGCAGTATCACATTTTGCAGATGATGTGATTAAATCCCTGAAAAGGTCTAGAGGCTTTTTTTTTTTTTAATACCAGGAATTGAACTCACAACCTCATGCTTGCCAGGCAGGCACTTATGCCACTGAGCTAAATCTCCAGCCCCATTTAAATGGAGGAGGAAACTGTTGTGGAAGACTTCTGTGAAGTTTTGTTTATTTTATTTAGTTATGTATTTTCTTTTTTGGTATCCAGGATCGAATTTACAACCTCATTCTTGCTAGGCAGTGCTCGTGCCGCTGAGCTGAACCCCTGGTCCCACAGCTTAACTTTTCAAAGCTTGGTTCCTCATCAAGAAAAGTAGAAAAGTAGCATCTACAGTGTAAGCTTGCTGGCAAGATGAAATGAGAGTACATGTGAAGGGCTTATGCGATGTGAGGCACACAGTAAGTGTTCAGTAAATGTTAGCTGCTATTATTCTAAAATTCACATCCAGGCCAGGCTTAGTGGTACATGCTTGTAATCCCTCACTTGAGAGGCTGAGTGGGGGGGTTGTCTGGAGTTTGAGGTTAGCCTGAACGATTGTAGTAAGGCTCCGTCTCAAAAGCAAGAAAAAAAATGAGCCGGGCATGGTGTCTCACGCCTGTAATCCCAGCACTCAGGAGGCTGAGGCAGGAGGATTGTGAGTTTGAGACCATTCTGGGCTACAAAATGAACCCAAGGCCAGCCTGAACTGCATAGTGAGACCCTGTCTCAAAAAAAAAGGAAAAGGAAAAAAATGTTTAATTATTTTTATTACTATATTTTAGATATACATAATGATCACATTCATCGTAGGGAATTTATATCTGTACCTGATATATTTTGATTCTTTTTATCTCCTTTCCCTCTCCCCCCTTCAATTTCACTCCCCATCTTTATTTTCAGAAGCTTTGTTTCCATGTTTTCTGTTTTAGAGGAAAAGTTAAACTTTGTGGTGTGGTAGAAGATAAATCATGGTTATGATTTATACCATAATAGTTTATAGTAGTCAAAGCAAAATACAAATTTGGATGTTAGAAAATTATACATTAAAAGTGATAAAATTGTTAGAGATTATTGCTGTTAACGAAAGCAAAAGGAAGGAATAGTGTTTAAAATAGAACAAACTCAGTAAAATAATAAAAGCTTCCCTTTTCCAATCATTCCATTAGCTAGTAGTAACATTGCTCTGGTTTGGTAGTGTGATGTAAGTGAAATATCTTCCTCCTGCCACCAATTGGTGATCATTAGCAGACCTTTTTGCTGGGAATTCTTTAAATTGGACTGTTGACGGGAAAATATGTTTGTGCACCCTGTGTGTGCACTGTGTACACTGTGAGTGTGCATTGTGTGTGTTTGTGCTGAGGATTGATCACAGGACTTTGCACGTGCTGTGTGTTCTGCCACTGAGCAAAACCCCAGGCCCTAGAAAAGAACTACAGTGTTCATCCGAGAAGGCTGGCCTTGTTTATTTTTAAATGCCCCAAGTTTGTGACTTTATTGTTTCTGTTTCAGTGTAAATGTCAGATGTCTGGCTCTTCTGTTATTAACATTTGAAGCTACTAAATTGCTATTTGCATTAAGGAGCTGTCTTTTATGTTGAGGAACATTTGACAAACAGAAACAAAGCATTTCTTTGAATAAAACAAGAGGTGGCAGGTCCCACTTTCTAGAGACTCTTGCTTTGAAGTGAGATGGGAGAACGTTCTTCTCCCCTGTGCCTGTATCCTTGAGAAGTTAAAAAAAAAAAAAAAAGTGTAAACATCAGTAATATTAGTCATGCTCTTAATGTATTCAGAGTAGTACTAATGATTATCTTTCAGATTTTAGATTTAGTTAAAAAACGTATACTGTAAAACGAGTTTTGTTTGGCCTGATAGGCAGAAGAGATTGGTCCTTTGGTTTATGTTAAAGTGCGCTCTGCCTCTTGGGGCAGGGGGTGTCCTTTGGCTCAGAGGTTGGCCACTGCCTACCGCTCACAGGGCTCTGGGTCCGACTCCTCTGCCTGTTTTGCCTTTGTCTTCTGCAGCCGGGCGAGTCACTTGCTGAGCTGATCCCAAGAGGTACCTAGGGTTTCCTTCAGGCCGGGCACAGTTGTGCTCAGCCACGAGGGGGCTCTTAGTGCTGAATACCTGGTGCATGGCTGCGGGGAGGCCCTTGCTGCAGCCCACACAGGGCTGCTCAGCCACGCTTGCTCTCGCCACCCTCTTCCTGATTGCGGGGAGAAGGGGCACAGCAGGTGGGGCCTGCGCACTGCTGGCCTCGGAGGGGGAGGCCAGGGTGTCTTGTGATGCCCTTGCCCGTGTGCTTAGCTGACGATGTGTAGGCTGCACCTGTCACCCAAGCATCCCAGGTCTGGCGGGGAAGGTGTTGCCTCTAGCTGGGTCCTAGTGTGACAAAGGGGCGGGGCCTCAGGAAGGCAGGAGAGTTATTCTCACTTTTCCATGTGGACTCTGGGACAGTGCGGGGAGGGAATGGTCACTGTCCTGAGTGGACGTGTGGGAGGTGTGGGTGTGCAGGGAAGGACCCTCATGCTGCCCCTCGCTGCAGGCTGCCGGCCCTGTCTGCCTTCGGAACCCGGCTTGCATTGTGGCTGGGGTTTTCCCAGCGCTCGCCTCACCTGGGGTCCTGCCCTAGGATGGCGGCAACTTGCCCTGAGCTTTCACCCCTGTGCCTGGTGGTCTGGTCAGGTCCGGGAGAGGTTCTGGGATGTGTTTTCCCTGAGCTATATAGAGCCTGAGGGAGGACAAGAAATAGCCAGTTTCATTGGACTGGGATCGTGTCTCAGCCCTCTGCTTCCTGGATTTATAGTGGGCCTTTTGTACTTGTGTAACTGCTGTGACCCATCCAGGGAGAGAGGGTAGGTTTTCCTGGTTTTTGAATGGTGTAGCGTGACCTAGCCTAGCTGCTGTAGCAGAGGGTAGTTTAACAAGTCTTAGTAGGAGTAGTAGGGCCTTGTGAACCCGGCGTGTCCCTGCGTCCCGTCGGGCAGCTGTGCCTGCCCTTGGCATCATTTTTCTACCTTCACTGTGGGCTTAGTATCTGAGGGAGCATCCTTGGACATCACCTTGCTGGGTTCCATTGTGGGTGTTCTGCAGCTGTAGACTACCTTCAGGCGAAAACGCGAGCCCAAGGCCACGAAGAGGCGTGGCTGTGTAGTTGACTCTTAGAACCTTCCAGGTTATACAGCACATACAAAGCTGCACATACCCAATTTGCGTTTATTCCTTACACTCAGTTCTAATCAGGACACTTCTTGAGGCTGGGAAGTAATCTGCATCTCGTATTGTGGAGCGCAGAGCTAGGGGCTTAGTGACCTGTGTGCTACTTGGAAAGGCAACGTGTCCGAGAACTATTTGTAAGCAGCCACTTGGGACTACTGAAGTCTTGTTTGAAGAACCCAGCGTGTGTGTTGATGTATTAAAACCTTTTTATTTTAATTAGGAGAGAGAAGCTCTTCAAAAACAGCTGGATGAAGCGAATCGAGAGGCACAGAAGTACCGACAGCAACTTCTTAAGAAAGAGCAGGAAGCGGAGGCCTACAGACAGAAGCTAGAAGCTATGACTCGGCTTCAGACTAACAAAGAAGCTGTCTGATGGAGACAGACTTGTGATTGGCTTTTACTCTCGGTCAAGAAAGAACGCAGCCTCGAACTGCACACACGGGTGCAGCCGTGGGAACGTAGGAGGGGAGGAGACCTCCGAGTGACAGTTGGACTGAAGCTCAGAGCTTTGGATTCTTGTAACATAAAACTTTAGAAGTTGTGAAGTGTATTTAAAACTCAATTCTGTAAATAGTTTTTTTTTTTTTTTTTTACAGTTCCAAATGAGTTGGTAAAGATTGTTGATGAAATCCTAAACCACAATAAGCCACTGTTATTGTGAGTTCTTTTTGATTTTAGTATGAACATTATCTTCTCAGAAACAGGACAGTTTTAAGGGTGATCGTTGGTTAGATCAAATGTTGTGTGATAATTATGGTGGACTGATGCTGGAATTACTCTTGTAGGTATAAACTTCTATATGGAGAGAAGATTTCTCACAGGAAATCTTTGTACAGCTTTAAGTTGTCTCAGATTCTCTGAAAACATTTTTTAGAAAGCAAAACTTTTATATTTGTTCAATTTCAGCTATACCCAAGTAGATTTAATGTATATGAAGCAAATATTTTTAAATCTTGTTTGTACATATTCTGCATGTTTTATAATTTCAAAATGCATCACTTGCATAGATATTTTTCCCACAGAGATAATGAAAGTTAGCAGAAATAAACCTTTTATTCTGGAGGTCATTGAAACCAAGTAAGCTGGCAGCTGGTTTTATTGGAATGACAATGTTCTTGGAAGGAGCAGCTTACAAGAGAACTTGAATTTACAAAGTCTGCAAGATCTATGCTTTTTTGAAAATTTCATTGTGGGGATGTGAAACTATTCTGTGCCTTCCATCATGATTTCCACATGAAAGCACTTTAAGGCACTGGATTTTAAGATGATGTTTTTGGAAAACTCAGTACATATGGGTTTCTGCAATATTTCAAGGACTTAGCCTCCCCTCCCCTAGGAAATTATTCTTATGGAAGAAATTGCTTTTGTATGTAGAACCAGAACTTTTGTACTACAGTGATGCTGTACGTCTAATGGACCTTCCTCTGTGAAAGCTCAGCGTCTTTCCGTGACTGGCCCTCATTACAATATTGTTAATTTCCACGGTTTATTAAACCCTGGTAGACTGTTCATTCTTTGTAAAACATCAAGCCCTTTTTTCTTGCTTTATTTTTTAATGTTTTATTGCTTTATGAAAATGTTTAACCCGAAAACCTCTCTAGATTACCTGTACTGTATAAAAGAAGCAATTACCCTTAAAACTGTACTCTGGCCTACTTTTCTATTTTACAATTAAATATCTTTTCCACATACATTCAGTGTAGATTTATGTTTTGCCTGCATTTTCTTCACTTTAAAGTTTGGGGCTGGAGGTACAGCTCAGTGGCAGAGGATGTACTTAGCATTCTCAAGGGCCTGGGTTTGATCCTGTGTGTGTGAGAGAGAGGGAGAGTTCAAACTGGTTGAAACATTTTAAATGATCTAACATTAAGTTTTTAAAATGGCAGGGCATATGCTGGGTGTGGTGGGTCACACCTGCAATCCCAGCACTCAGGAGGCTGAGGCAGGCAGATTGTTGCAAGTTCGAGACCAACTTGGGCTACAAAGTGAGTTCAAGACCATCCTGAACTGCATAGTGAGACCCTGTCTCAAAATTACAAATAAAATGGCAGATGATATTTTCAGTGGCATCGAGGTACTTGTTCTGCAGCCCCAAGAAGTCACTTGAGACTCTCTGGTAATGCCTTAGTGTGTGCTAGCGTGCTGCATAGACAGTGCTGGAGCAGTGGAGGCCCATGTGTTCACCTCAGGATGCCTGCTACAGATTTGCTCTCAGACTAGGCTGATCCTTAAAGTCTCAAAACAGTGCAGGAAATAAGCTTCGGAAGGTCAGTGTAGTGCCTCGGCCTTCCAGTCCAGTCCACTTTGGCTGGACTTTACCAGGTGCAGGACACCATTTGGTCTCTAACAGTAGTGGCTGCAGTCATGGGAAACCCGACTGGGTATAGGGGCCAGCCCGGGACAGGCACAGGACCCGTACCCCTACAGTCACGGGGTGTGATACTCCTCAGTCCTTGCTGCGGAGTCAGTACTTGGAGAATCTGTGATTAAAATGTTTCTTGTTTTTTAGCCTCTGTCACAGTTGACTGGAAAAGCTTTGCATTCTAGCCATTCTCAGTACTCTGCTGGGAATTGAACTGGCAAGGGAATAATATGAAGCTGCTTAATGTATGCAGGACAGTGACGGGTGTGCGGTGGGCATTCGTGTGGTTGCTGGATCAGAGGTCCGGTGCTCCCGTTGTGTCCAAGCTTCCTCAGCGTGGGTTGGCGGGAGGATCCAGCCAGAAATGCCAGGCCTGCGCCTTGGCAAGGCCCCTTGTCATCTCGCTGGGCAGCTTGATTGCCTGCCTCTGATTTAGTACCTCCTATGTCTGGTTGCTGCACCTCTCGCATGCAGAGTTCTAGGTTGCATCTGATACTTTGAGCCTCCTTTGAGAGCACTGTCTGCAGGGACTGCGGGTCCACACTGTCTTTAATATTTTACTTCCAATTACTCTCCAGGATTCGTGATGTCTTTTGTCTTCCCTAGATTCTGGAAATTACTTTCTTCCATCTTTCAGGATACAGATGATGAGAGAATTCCTGCGCATGGCCTCTGTCCTATTTCTTTATAGTGGTGGGAAGTCGGCAGTTGGAAAGGTTCCTTTCTTTTTGACATTCAGAACAAAATTGCAGAGAGGAAGAGATCAAAGGGAAGTAGTGTCATGAAGATGAGTTTGTCACTGCAAGTTCTGGGACAGAGGTTTGTTGGGAGCTGGGAAGAAGCCACATTTCCTGGCCCACATGGGGTCATGGTTCATGTACATTTTAAAAGAAAGTCTCTGCAATGTCGCCAGTGCGAATCAACGCCAGCATAGGTATTTTCAGTGTGATCATTTAGGATGTTACTTATGGAAATTAGAAGAACTTGCCTCCCACAGAAATGGCTGCATTGCTTGAAATAGTCACAGGTGCTTTACTCGGATAAGCGTTTCCCTCTATTCCTGCCTAAACAAAGGTTTTCTTGATAGAATCTATGGAGTCACTCTGCCTTAATACGAGGAAGACCTTGCAAGTTGACTTAGTAAAAACGCAGGAAAAAGGAACAATATTTTTCAGATAACAATGGCAGGGTGACACCAGGAACCTCCCACCCACCTGGATGGGCTCCCACGGCGTGATGCCCGGGCTTCTGTCACGTAGGAGACAGCTTCACCTGGCTCCTGCTGAATAAATACCTGCCGCACCGCGCTGGCCAACTTCGGAATGGGCAAGTGTGTGGTTCTGCTGTTTTGTGAAGTGATATTTACCGTCCTCGGGCTCATTATAGATACCGAGTCTCTGCTGCTTGCAGCTGACACCTATGTTTGCTGTCTCCCTGTCAGTCGAGAACGTGGGTGGCACCTGGGCTTGGTTTGACGCAAACCCTCCAAATTCACCCGAGCATTGCTCTGTGCAGATCTGGGGGAAGGTGTCACCACAGGAAACACACCTCTGTTGCCAAACTTTGAACAATTGCTTGTTTTTTGAGATGGGGTCTCGCTATGTGATCCTGCCTCAGCCTCCTGAGTATGGGATTACAGAGGTGTGTATCACCATGCCTGGCACTTTCTGGAAAAATTTTAAGCCAGTTTCTAAAGAGTATGCTTGCTCAGCTTTTCATTTGAATAGTTTTAATCTCATGTACACAGTTGATCTAGTGTTTTCTACATTTATAAGTATATATAACTGTATAATACAATTTTTACTTCTGATTGATTATTTTGCTTTTCATGGATTATTCAGATAATCTTACTTTTCTGAAAATGATTTCCTTATGTATTTTTTACATACCAGTTGAAATTCAGTAAAGCATTTTTACTGCTATTTTTTCATGATGATTCTGCACTTACCATTCCATCATAACTCCAAATAATCAAGCTTAAATTGCATTTGTTTAGTATTTGTCTATAAAAAGATTCATGTATTAAGAAAGTTCACACTTAGGTGAAACCCTAGGCTCATGAGTTTTTCTTTAAATCCTTTGTCTGCCTGACAACTATTCCCAAACATTTTACATGGGACCATTGGGACTTTGAGTGTCACATGCAGAACATACTTTTTCCTCTCTCTACATTTTTACAGTATGTTTTTGATACACACTGGACTTCAGAGATAAGTGGTAGAGTTTTGAGTGGTTTTTAGATTTTCTTAAGGCTATCATACTATATGCATTGGCATTTTTCAGTTAACATTGTACAGTCTTTATTTTAATTTTATATTTTGACAGCATCTTGTATTGAGGCTGGTCACAAATCCCTGGGCTCCAGAGATCCTCCTGCCTCAGCTTCCCGAGTACCTGGGAAAACAGGTACATCCCACTGCACCTGGCAAAACAGATACATGAATAAGTCATTCATTTTGACTGTTCATATAAAATTACAGAAGAATTTACCATTAATGTGGTGGCACATACCTGTAATTCCAGCACTGTGGGAGGCCGAAGCCGGAGGATCCCAAGTTTAAACCCACCCTGGGCAATTTAGCAACTTAGCGAGATTGCATCTTAAAAACAGTTGTTAAAGATTATGTGCTAATTTATTTATTATTTTCCCTGTGTACAGCAGTGGCACTTCCAATTTCCCCTCTTAACCTGACCCTGGCCCTCAGCTGTACCCACTGCCACTTGGCAGAATCCCATCCCTGGCAGCTGTCTAACCCCTGTGGCAGCTGGTGGAGAGTGAAACCAACTCCTCGTTCTGAGCAGCACTCGGCTGGCGCCCTCCCTGTCGAAGCACTGGCCCACTCTCTGGTTTTGGGGTGACAGTGACTCCACCTCATTTCCAGCTCCCACTGCCCGAAGTCACTCTACACAGATGCAGGCACCTCACACCTCAGTTCTTCCTGCAGAACTCAGTAACACGTTCCAAACAGCCAGTGGGACAGAAGTAAAGCACCAGCGCTACAAGTTTTAGTTTATTTTATTCACTCTCTTTCACATCTCATCAAACGGGCAGGACAGAGCTGTCTCTTGGAGAGGAGAGAAGACACTGACCTAGGAAATGCTCCGTCTTCCTGGCTGGGTCTGTTTTATAAAACACACGGAAACTCTTGGACCCTGCCATTCTGCTCCCGAGTACCATTTTAAGGAACTGTCTGAGAGCAGGACCTCGGTTCACCCCCTTCCTACCTGTAGCAAAACAGCAATACCAAAGCCCCACAGGGGTTGGCAGAAGAAATTACGAGATGGCTCCATGGCAGAATGCTAACACCCAACAGTTTCTCCTAAGGAATTGCAAGATGATTAGCTACTAAAGGGCTTGGCCCCAGGGAGCACGCGGTGTGTGTGATGTGGCTGCAGAGGAAGAGCAGCTAGGTAGGGCAGGAAGGACATGGAGCGGGAGGGGAGTGTGGTTACCAGCCGGAGGGGTTCAGGTAACATGTGAGAACCATATCCCCCACCTCTGTCTTGGTACTCGCTTGCTTGTAACCCTTCTCATTTCATGGCTTTCAGTACCACCTGGAGGCTGGCGATCCCCAAATATGAGTGGGGATCAAAACAGATGGTGAATGTTTAAATAAAATTGACAAGAGTAAAAGACTCATTGCCATCAAACCCCCTCAAAAGGAATCCTCCCCTTGGCTCCCGACACCCTCATCCCAGATCTTTGCCGCTTTCTGCAGCAGCTCTGGAGTCCTCTTTTCTGAGTGTCTTCAGGAAGTGTGATGAAAAATACCAGCTGGATTGTGCTGCTGAGCGCCATCCGAGCAAAAGGCAGGCTGGTGAAAACATCACAGAATCCTCTTCACCATAGCCCCTGGGTCTGTGTGACTTCTGGCTCTTCCCCAAAGTCAAAATGATCAGAAACAGAAATGTTTTGAATCAATCTGGGACAGGGAGGCTGCCAGGACAGTGCAACTAATGACACTCAGGAAAGAGGACTCCAGAGCTGCCGCAGAAAGTAACTTAGGGATGATGCTGAGTGTGTTTGAAGTGAGAGGAAGGATTTTATTTTATTTTACTTTACTATTTTATTTTACTTTATACTTTATTTTATTTTGGTACCAAGAGTCAAACTCAGGAACTTGTGCTTGCTAGGCAGGCGCTTGTGCCCCTGAGCTACATCCCAAGTCCAAGAGGGAAGGTTTAAAGGGGAATTCACAGCAGTATGGGTTTCACTGCAATACACTGAAGCATTGGTCATGTTTTCCAATCATACCTCATCCATCTTCAGTCCAGACTTCCTCCTGAGAACTCCAGACCTCACTGACCACGTCTCAGGAAGATACCCCCACATCTCCATGCTGAAAGCCGGGCTGCTGTGTCCATCTCCAGAGCTTCTCTTGGCCCCCTGGGAGCCCTTCACTGGCTTCCTCTTACCCCGTGTAGCATATTTCTTTTCTCCGTCAGTAAATGTAAATCTTCACATAAAGAACATCTCACCTCGTAGTTCATCTCTCCCTCATTTTCTGTCCGTCACCCAGGCCCCAGACTTTGAAGTCACCCTTGATTCTCTGCATCCTCAATTCTTTTATAGCAGAAGCTGCCCCACTCCAGCCAGTGTACTTGGGTTTCTTAGTTGCCCGGGTAATGGTTCCTGTCCCAGTTCCGGTTGCTCCTGTCTGTTAGAGATGGCTGATCACTGTGATGCTCACTGTATAAACCAATCCCCAGTGGACGAGCCATTCTGCTTCTGTACTTCCCACTTGCTTATCACCTATAAGCCCTCCACCTCCAGAGATCAGGGCCTGCTGTTCTGGGAATGGTCCCAGTCAGTGCCTGTCCCCGGGAATACACCTGCCTCCAAGCCCGGTGTCATTGGAAGGTTCCTGCTTGCCACTGCGCTTTCACATCCACACCCACACTGTGGGCAAATCTCATGGTTTCTCTTGAACTGTTCCTAGAACGGCTGTGTCCATGTGCACCGTCTCCTCTCGGTCAGCATGCTGGACCTCTACTTCCTGTGACTCCACATTCCTCGAAGGGTGGTCAGAGTGACAAATGACAAGCGAAGCTGATCGTGTCCCTGCCCCGCTCCAACACTCCCCTGGCTTTCCGGCCTGCTCAGAGCCAATGTCAGGTGCTTGTCACAGTTGGACGGCAGGACTCGATGTGAGCCACTTCCCATCACCACTCTGACCCATCCATCCTGTCCTCTAGCCTCACCCCTTCCTGGTGGCACCCTCGGCCATCACAACAATGCCCAGCAGAAGGGAAGTCCCCAGCAAAAGTTTGACTGGATGTCAGCTCTGCTTCTCTGGATGATGGGAGCTTTACTTTCTCCTAATTTTTCTAAATGAAAAACAATGGGCTTTTTGTTTTTTAGTTCTTTTGCAACACAGTCTCACTATGTATTTCACGCTGGCCTTGAACTCACTCTGTACCCTGCCCGGGCTGACCTCAAACCCTTGGTGATCTTCCTACCGCAGCCTCCTAAATGCAGGATTAGAGGTATCCACCACCACACCCGGCCAAGAAGAAAATGTTTCAATTAAAAAACACTGACTGTTCCTATCTGACAGGCAGGAAAATGAGAGCAAGAAATTCCTCCAGTGATAAATCACACACAAACCTACGTCCACCGCTCTTCTTTTCTAGAGAGAGCAGGGTTGCTCAGCCTCGATATTGTGGACAGCTGGGTCAGATCGAGTGTTCCTCTGGGGGATGGAGGCCACCTTCCTGGAGCCGGTCAGCCCTGCCCGGGCCCGTGTGACCAGAAGGGACTGTCTCCCAACTTCCCCTGTCAAGGCCGACCTCAGCCCCTCCCCCCTCCTCTGACGACACCCAAGCTGTTTCCTGAGGAGGCCTCAGGCCACTCCGAATGGCAATTCTGAGGAATGACAGCGTTTCATTTCGCAGAAGTCACGTTTCTATCCCCATCTCTACTCTCTTCCTCCTCCTTCATGGCCACCTCCTCCTCCAGCCAGGGATTAAAGAGCTCCCCTCAGCCCAGCACTGGGCACCCACGTGGGCTGGACAGCGGGAACCAGTGGTAGCTGAGACCCACAGGCGTCCCCCCAGGAGTTCACAGCCCCAGGGGCCACAGGCTGCGGGCACTTGGGCTTTAAACACAGCTGAAACAAGTGCTGGCCGGGAAGCAAGCACAGGGGTAGGAGGCCGTGACGCAAACTTTAGACGGGGAAGTCGAGGCACACCTATTCCAGTCGGCTTTCAGGCTGGATTTTGAACATTTTTTTTCTTCCTTTTTGAGAGAGGGTCTCCCTGTGCAGTTCAGGCTGATCTTGAGCTCACTTGGTAGCCCATGCTGGCCTCGAACTCACATGGATTCTCCTGCCTCAGCCTCCTGAGTGCTGGGATTACAGGCGTGAGCCACCACATCCAGTTTGACAACTTTTTATACCTGACGTTAACGCAGTCCTGGGGAGGGGGGTCTGTCTGAGAAGCTGAGACGGGGAGCCGCATCCTGACGCAGTCAGGCCACAGTCAGGCCAGCATGGGGACCAGGATGGCAGAACCCTGTGCTGCACCTGCTGCTCGCTGAGATACGGGCTCATGTCTTCTTCTGGGACAGTCAGGGACGTAAAAGCCATTTTTGCCATGATCCGTGACTCCTCACCGCAGCCTGCGGATTCCCAATAAGTGACTAAAAGCAGAGTAAAGCTGGGCCTTCATTCTGCGTCTTTTCCTGGCTCTGCCTTGGGCCGTGCTAGTCACTTAGGGGGTGTCCCTGGCAGGACAGAGAGGGTCGGCCCTTGCTGCTTCCAGACCGAGGACCCCAGGATGAGAGATTTACAGGGACTTCCAGTGACACCCAGAAGCCTGCAGCCTCTGTCCTAAGCCCGTGATCACCTGGGTTCCAGGCCAGCCAGTCCCTAGGACGGAGGCTGCCACACCCTGTCCAGGGAACAGAACCATCCCTCGGCCGTGAGGCCCCGTGATGCCAGAACTGGGATAGTGACACGCAGATCTCAGATCCCAGTCCCTGGCGAATCCCGGAAAGCCGGCCTCCTGCTATCCTGGGGTCACAGGGTACCCCTCCTGCCACCTGAGCACGAGTCCTATCTTACTGTCCCTCTAACTTTCCAGTTCCAGCTCTTTCCCCTGTAAATCTGTACCACAGGGAGACAATGAGACCATGTTGCTGTGAGCTGCAAATATTTCTATTCCATTTGGCATTTATCTTTCAAGCTTCCTTAAGGATTATTTTTTTCTGGGCTGGGGATTGAACCAGGGCCTCCTCACCGAGCTGCATCCTCGGCCCTTATTATTCTTTAACCTTTTAAAGTTTTGTCTTATTAATCCACATTTGCAGCACACACGTTTTACAGTCGTCTTGGGGAGTTGGTACCTGCACACAGCACAACTCATTTATTTATTAAACCCTCTGTCCTCTCCCTCCCTCCTTCAATTCCTCTTGTCATTCTTGTCTTACTGCTAATCTTAGCTCATATTTATGGCATATAATGTTCATGTTCACTGAGGTTAATAAGACCTTGTACCTGGCATCTCTTCACTCTATTTATTTTTGGTATCAGGACTTGAACTCAGGACCTTGGGCTTGCCAGGCAGGTGCTGTGCCACTGAGCTACATCCTCAGCCCCTATTTAATCTTTTAATAAATAAGTTGCTAAACTGAGCTCGGACTTACTGTCCTCCTGCCATGGTTGGTTTCTGAGTGCTGGGACTATGCCCATGAGCCACCAGGCCTGACTTCCTTACGGATTTTTAAAAATGCGATTGAATTTATGGTTTCCGGTTTTGAGCCATAGTTATGAATGTGTTCCTCGTTCTAAGGTTGTCTAGAAAATCACCCAAATCTTCATGTAATTTTCTCCTCTATGATTGAACAGCCCTATTGGGGTATAACTGACACACGAAAGCGCACACTGCTTGCTGCGCTGGGATGCCAGCCCGTCTCTGTGACGCTGTCTGGCGCCGGGTTTTAGGTAACTGTCTGCTTTTATTTTTTATGTGGAGATTTGTGAGCTTTGGGATTCATCCAAGTGCACGGTGTGAAGAATGGACCCAGCTTGCTTTGCTTTCCGGTTGGCTCCCTCCGGTTCTAGCACAATTTATTCCGTTGTTCATCTTTTGTCTCTGATCTGAGTTATTGTGTTTGTTGCATGCTAAATTTCTGTATGTATTGGAATTACTGTATTCCTTTCATCTGTACTTTCATATGTCAGTTTAATTATCAAGGCTTCACAGTAGATTTTAATGCAGATAGGAAAAGAATCCCATTGCTACTGTCCTTAGGGATCCCTCGTGATTCTAAATTATTTATTTTTCATTATGTACTTTCAAAGTAACTACTGAATTTTAAAACAGAATACTCGAAAAGCTGACAGGTATTTTCACAGAGATGGACAACAGTCTCTGTCAGACAACAGATCTCTTTCTACCTGTCCAGGCATTTCTTATATTGGTAAGTAGCAAAACTTTTTTTGTCTTTTTGATGCTGCATAGGGTATCTCTATCTATGCAGTTCAGGCTGGCCTTGAGCTCACTTTGTAGCCCAGGCTGGTCTTGAACTTGCAACAGTCCTCCTGCCTCAGCCTCCCGAGTGCTGAGATTATAGGCATGCGTCACCACATCTGGCTATAAGTAGGAGTTTTTAAAATTCGTCTATTATGCTCAAAGTGGGAAAGGTTGAGGTTTAGAAGAGTTGAAGACTAGAAAAAATAGCAAACAGAAAGTTTACAACCAAAAAAATACAACTGGTATCAAGACATCCATAAATGGGTTTATAGTCATGTTAAATATATTTGGATAGTGAATTCAGAAATAGGTCAGAAAAAATTCCAATCTCAGAGAGAAGATGGAAAATAAAAAACATGTATATACATGTACATATATACACACACACATACAAAATAGGATTAAACATTTAAAACAGGCTAAATGGATTTTCAGGACAGAAGAAAGAATGGGGCAGAGGTAACAGCTGAAGAGAAGACAAACAACAGCAATGTTTCTGTTACAATACTTACCTTGGTGCTGTCATTTTCCTACGTACTCAGTAAATGTCAGCTATTAGCTGGGCATGGTGGCACACGTCTGTACTCCCAGCACTCAGGAGGCTGAGGCAGGATGTTCACCACGTGTTCGAGGCCGGCTTGGGCTATGTAGTGAGTTCTAGGCCAGCCTGGGCTACATAGAAGATCCTGTCTCTAAATAAATAAATAAATAAAAATAAAATAAGTTTCAGTTATTATTGTTGACAATACTATTATTTATCTTAAACTGTCTCCTATGGAAGATTTATTGGCAGTATTGCTGGAGTGCAAATCCATGAAGTCACTTTTTCACTAACAACCTTATACTCCTGGAATGTGTTTTGTCTTCTTACTACAGTTACCAGACTAAAAGTCTGCCACTGAAAGCACGTGGTTAGATGATTCCGGGGTATTTGTGGCTTGGTGCACCTGTCACTATTGATCGGTCCTCCCTCGACACCCAAGCAGTGGCACCTTCGTCCCAGATGTCAGCCCAGCGCCCTGACCCTGGGGATTGCAAGTCTGCTCTGTCTCCAGAGACTGGGCTTCCTGGACACTTCCTGAGGGGCTGCTGCAGGGTGTAGGTGAGCTGCTGGCTTCTTTGGCCTGGCGTACTGCTTTCGAGCTCAGCCGCATGTGTGTGAGCAGGTCCTGGTCCTTCCAGCCCCGTACCCTGGAGAAGGTCCTGGTGAGTGGTCACCTCACGTTTCATATGTCCGTTCATTGATCGACAGCCAAGGGACTGGTTCCCACACTTCGCACTGCTAGGATCATTTGGTGTGGACAATGGTTTTTATTTCCCTTGGATATTTGTCCCAGACTTACATCACTGGCTGTGACAGGAAACCTACATTTAGCCTTTTGAAAAACTTTCAGCCCATATTCCCAACTGGCTTCACTCTTGGACATCCCCACCAAGAATGCTTATTTTCACTGATTTCTTGTTTTGAGACAGGGCTTCACTGCGCAGCCCAGGCTGGCCTTAAGCGTTAGGCCATCCCCCTGCCTCAGCCTCCTGAGTGCTGGGATTACAGATGTGTGTGTGCCACCACGCCCCACTGAGGGAGCGGCGAACCACTCAGCCGGCCCCTCTGTAAAGGAAAAATGAGTGGGCTTTTCCTGTCTCTCATGCAGAACGCTGCACCGACCAGAGGGACATGGGGTTTCCCCCACAGCATCCCACAGCATGCCGCAGCGGGAAGAGTGCAGAGGGCAGTGTCCAGGAGCCGCGGTGCGGCAGCGGCAGCAGCCCTGTGCCTCGGCCTCTGTCCTTGGCTGTCTCTAGTGACCACGCTTATCCTGAGCCTATGCGGGGCACCGCCGTACGTCACCTCACTGGCATTCCTTCAAGGGTGACCAGAGGGACTCACTGTCCTTTTCAGGGCAGAGACATCTCTCTGTTTTGCCCAGGATGGTCTCAAAATGCATGTTTAAGAGATCCTGCCGCCTCAGCCTCCTGAGCAGCAAAAGGGGCTCGCAATAACAGCAAATTCCCCTGTCCCCTGGAGCCCACAGGGCCTTGGGTGTCCTGTGACAGTGCAGAGGCTCAGCACTCAGGACCCCAAAGTGCGCCCGTGGGGGGAGGGAAGATGCCACCCCAAAATACACTTGGTTAGCACAGCCCGGGCTGTTCTGAGAAGCTGGGGACTGGCATCTGCTCTGGTGTGCTATCTGCCCTTCTGTGGGGATATTTGGGCCAGAGGAAACCCACAACGGCGAGAATGCCCGCAGCAGGAAGGGGTGCCCTGGCCGCTCTCTGCTCTAGAGACTGGCATTGCACTTGGCACTTTGCTTCCCTGCATGATCCCTGCCCATGTCTTCTGTGCCTGGCATGGCCCCCACTCTGCACAAACCCCAAAGCTTCCCTCTACAGCCCCGGCCGCTCCATGAACTTTATTTACTCACTTAGAGTTTCATATTTTGGGCAGGGGGAGGGGGAACTCTTAGCTTAATGTAATTAAATACAATTAAAGACTCACTTTTTTGTTTTGTTTTGTGTTTTGAGACAGGGTCTTACTGTGTAACCTAGGCTGGCCTTGGACTCACTGTGTATGTGGTCCAGGCTGGTGTTGAACTCACTGTGGTCCTCCTGCCTCAGCCTCCTGATCGATGGGATTACCATTCCCACCCCACCCCCGCTCTTCTGTTAGTCTAGTTTAGGTCAAGTTATTGTAGTCCAGCTAAAGAAGCCAGAGCAAGGGAGCCCGTGTTGGCCCATCAACGCAGGCTGACCCCAGCGAGCTCGGCCAGGCCAAGCCTGGGCTCCCCCAGAGCTGTCCTTGGCTCCCTCCGTGTGCTCTGTGGCTGAGGAGGGAGCGGTGACAGGTGTCAGATGGATCCCTGGGGCTGCACATCCCGCAGGCCTTGGTCTGGTCTCGTCCTGGGCTGCTGAGTTGGGGCTGTGTCTGAGCTGGGGCTCCCATCTGAACCCTAGAAACAGCAGCATGCTGCAGGCTTGGGGTACTGAGGGCCTGGTGTTGTGCGGCAGCCTCTGTCCTGAGGTCACAGATCCAACAGGGACAGGGTGAGGGGTGGGGGCAGTGAGCAAAGGGGCGGGGCCACTGCAGCCCCGGGAGGGGACTGTGGGGCAGGGCTTCACTCAGAGGAAGAGCCCTTTAAATGAGGGCCTCTGGCTGCAGCTGGCACCCAGGACAGTGGCAGCTCTGAGCTCTCCAGCTCCTTCACCTCCCGCGTGTGGTCTGTGACAAGGAGCCACAGCCCAGGGGACGATGGAGCCCGAGGAGTACAGACAGCGAGGTGAGGCAGCCGGACAATGGTGCCCAGCCCTGGGGCGCCCTGGGGCGCCCTGGGACCACGCTGTCATTTGCCTGGGGCCTGAGGGTTGCTTCCTTCCTGCAAGGGGACGTGGGGTCGGGTTTAAAGCTGATGACCTTTCCTGCACTCGCCCTCTCCTCTTGCTTTTCCTCTCTACCTTCGCATAACATAGAGGATCAGGGTTTCCGACCTGATGAATGGGGGAAGGGATAATTCATCTTCGGAGACATCTTGGGACATTTTCCCCTCAGTTCCCTACTGTCCCTGGAGGTCTTCTCTTTCCTTAACCCTTGCTGGCGACTGCTGACCCTGTGTGGACTCTTGCTGTGCCCCTTCTGTGAGGTTGGCCACAGCTGGGACAATCAGCAAGCGCCCACCGGTCCGCCCCGGGCGGGGAGCAGAGCCGATGCCCCTGGAGAGGTGGGGACAGGCGTGGTCTGGTGCTGCACTGGCCTCCCCTGAGGAGCCAGGGAGGTGTGAAGGTTGGCGAAAGCGAGGAGGAGAGAGAGGTGCTGGGATCTCTCTGTTTGTCTGTGTTTTGGGTTTGTAAGACAGGATTTTGCTGTGTTCCAGGCTGGCCTCAAACAGTCTATGTAGCCTAGACTGGACTCTGACTTTCCACCCTCCTGCCTCAGCCTCCCAGAATGATGGGGTTACAGGTGTGTGATCCCAGGTCCGGCTGCTGAAATCTCCCTGGGACTGCTCAGTTTTGTTTGGGGGCTGGTTCTGTTCATGAGAGCTTTGTGTGAGCAGATGCACAGAGACAATATCAAGATCCTCCTCCTCCTCCTGTGTTTCCTTGGCTTCTTCCTTCTCTTCCTCCTCTTTTTGCAGGGGAAAAATGAGCATAGGGAGGAAGGTTACTGGATATGGAAAGAGACTCACAAGGCACAGAGGAGGGCAAGAGAGAGAGAGAGAGAGAGAGAGAGAGAGAGAGAGAGAGAGAGAGAGAGAGAGAGAGGAGAGAGGGGGCAGCACTGAGGGCTGAGCCTGCTTCCTGGGGAAATGCAAGGCCGGGAGGAGGTGGCCTGCGGGACCCAGGCAGGCTGTGCCGAGCTACTCCGCAGCCCCTGTGTGTGCTCACACATGCACCACGCGCTCCCTCCGCCCAGGTCCCGGGCGGGAGATGGGCTTTAGGGACCCCAGGAATCTCTACGAGTGCACACAGTGTGCATGCATGTACATATGCGTGTGCATGTGTGGTATGTGCATGTGTGTTTGTGTGTGTGCTTGTGTGTGTGCGTGTTTGTGTGCGTGTGTGTGTGTGCGTTTGTGTGCATGTGTGTTTGTGTGCGTGTGTGTGTGCATGTGTGTGTGCGTGTTTCTGTGCATGTGTGTTTGTGTGCGTGTGTGCGTGTGTGTGCCTAGGGTTCTCATCAGATCCTGGAAGAGGTCCCTGAGTGCACCGCAGGGCACGGTCACAGTTGCCCCAGGAGAGGAGGCCGTTTGGCTCCGTATTGAGGGCTCTGTCAGCCCCCGCAGAGGACTTGGTGCGCACTTTTACCCCCAGGGGTAACCGTTTTCAGATACAAAGAGCTACCGAGTCCCGAGTCCCGCGTTTCCTTTCCTGAGAACAGAGACAGGAGAGCACACAGGCGTGGTGTGGGGAGAAGGGAAACACTGTCCAAGCTGTGACCCCCATCTCCCCTCTTGCATCTCTCTCTGCACTCTAAAGACTTGGTCGAGGTCGCACTGGGTTCAGGTCTTGCCCTGGGCCCCAGACTCGGCTCTTTCTTCACCTTCGCCCTTGGCCCCACCCCAAGGGCCCGGGCCAGGCTGTGACCAGGCTGTCTGCTGTGTCCAGGTAGAGAGATGGTAGATTACATCTGCCAGTACCTGAGCACCGTGCGGGACAGGCGGGTGACCCCGGACGTGCAGCCCGGCTACCTGCGCGCCCAGCTGCCGGAGAACGCCCCCGAGGAGCCCGACAGCTGGGACAGCATCTTCGGGGACATCGAGCGCATCATCATGCCTGGGGTGAGACAGCGCACCTGCGGGGGCGACCATGGGGTGTTTGGGGGCACACGGGTGGGGGTGGTGGACTGAATTGGTCTAGGGTGACCACAAATGCTTTAGTCACTCGTCACCCGGCATCCTGGGAGCCAAGGCCAGTGCCAGGAGTGGGGATCTGCTGCTGGCTGCCTGCAGGGCTGGGTGGGGTGGGGGACAGGACTACACCCTGAGTTGTTGCCTAACAGAAGCGTGGCCATCTAAGGGATGGAGGAGAAATGAAGATGGGGCTTGTCAGGTGTGGGGACACACACTTGTGATCCCAGAACTGTGAGGCTGAGGCGGGAGGATCACTGTGAATCTGAGGCCAGCCTGGGCTGCATAGCGGGATCCTGTCTCACACTGCATCCCTCCAAAATTATGTGCGAGGGGAAAGGACCATGGAGGACAGCACAGCTGGGGACAGTCCCTGGGCCCATGCCAAAGGGACGAGAGGAGGTGGAGAACTCAGGCCCTGAGGACAGACGCTCTTGCTGTCACCCAGGTAGCCCTGTAGGCCTCTCCTGCCTCACCAGGTGAGCTCGGGACTTTCCTCCCCAGGCAGGTCGATGGCTGAGCTGTCCTCAGGGGCAGGAACCGCTGGTGCTTTTGGTGACAGGGCCACAGCCTGAGATGGGAGCCAGGTGGGAGCAGGCTTGAGCTGTGCCAGTTGTGGGGACACTGGACCATCAGGCCCTCGTCTCCTAGTGACATCACCTGGCCCATCCCACCTGCATCCCAGGCCGGCTCACTTAGGGCCCTTGGTGACCCCCATGGACAGACGGGGAAACTGAGGCCTAGAGAGGTGACCCAGAGCCACAGAATTAAGATCCAGAAGGTCCAGGGTTTTAGCTTGAGCCAGGCTGACCAGAAGGCTCCGTTCTTCCAGCAGTTTTCTGTTGCCCGGCTTGGCTATCCATCCCTCTCTCTGCTGAGGGTCCAGGCCGGCTGGTGAGTCCGGAAGCTGAGCTCTGCGCACTCCACCCCCAGACCTCTGGCCTCTGCCCCACCAGGGCAGGACGGGGAGAGGCTCCCCACCCAGAGTGGGAGGCCAAGGCCCTTTACCCCTTGCCCACTCATCTATTTCACAAGCATCATTTGAAAATGTCAGTATCACTACAGCTTTCCCAGAAAGACTGCACCCTGATAAGATTATCTCTGGGCTCCCTTCCGGGGCTAACTGTAGTCCGGAGGGAGATGGTCAGTGCCAGTCCTGGGAGCTGATTCATTGGCCTAGGGTCCCCAGGCCACAGGGACATCTTGCTGGTCCGGGCTGAGGTCTGTCTGTCTGGATAAAGGCTGTTCCAGTTTATCTTATCCTGTGTATCTTGCAAGAGCAGATAAGTACTTCCAGATAGGGCGGAAGTGGAAGGCCTTTTCTGGGGTTTCCAAAATACTGTCACTAAGCACAGTGATAATGAGGACCCAATCTTTTATCTCACACTCGCCCCTGACTCCCCTGCCTGCCCGCCCGAGGGCGCCTGAAGGTAGCTGGTCTCTTGCTTTCTCTTATTTTCTTTTTAATTTTAAAATGCAAAAAGAATAAAAAAAAGATGATACAGAATTTCAAAACAAGATAGGAGATTAACAATGGTTAATACATTGCGTATTGTTATCTTCAAAACAGTTGCTCAGATTACAAGAGATAGCCTTGAAAAGTTGATCAAACAATGCAAGCACAAACCAGATGAGGAGAGATTAGTAGTACAATTATCTTATCTGTCTTGAATATATATATATATATATATATATATATATATATATATATATATACATACATACATCTCACTTTCTAGAGTCAGCTGCACATTTGCACCTAGAGGTGCAATGAGAAGGAGAGTTCCATCTCTGGTTAGAAAACACAACCTTACTTGGGGATTTGCATATGGCTGGAGGTGGGTAGGAGCAGGAAGAGAGAGAGAGACAGATGGACAGACAGAAAGAAAGAGACACAGAGGGAAAGAAACAGAGAGAAAGAGACAGAGACAGAGAGACAGAGACAGAGAGACAGAGACAGAGAGACAGAGATAAACAGAGCAAGAAAGAGACACAGAGAGAGACAGTCAGAGAGAGGCAGACAGAGATTAAGAGACAGAGATACAGAGACAGAAGAGACAGAGAGAGAGAGAGAGAGAGAGTCAGAGAGAGACAGAGGCAGAGCGACAGGCAGAGAATTAAAAGCCAGACAGAGAGAGACAGAGACACAGAGACAGAGACAGAGATAGAGATAGAGCAAGAGAGTCATAGAGACAGAGAGACAGGCAGAGAGAGATTAAGAGATAGAGACAGAAAGAGAGAGAGAGAGAGAAAGAGAGAAAGACAGAGAAAAGCAGAAACAGAGACAGAGGCAAGAGACAGATCCCTCTTAGATGTCTGGGCTCTGGAGCCAGGTGGCCTCACGTTCGTGTCCTGCTGCTGTCCTCTGCCCTCTGCCCTCTGTCCTCTACCTTCTGCCCTCTGCCCTCTGTCTCTGTCCCTACAAGGTACGAGCATCCTGTAGTGATGCTGCCACACTCTGACAACCCCAGTGGCGGGAGCCGTGTCAGGACTCACGGTGCCCAAGGGTGAGAGGCGGGAGGCGCACCTGACGCCTCCTGTGTCTCCCAAGTGGTGAACCCCAAAGGAATCCAGTCGGGACGTGGGGCAGGCCAACCACCACACATGAGTTTACCCTTGAGACGAGCGCCCTGCGTTGTGAGGTTTCTCTGTGCACCTGTGCACGGAGTGCTAGGCTATATTTTGTGATGAGAAAGTGAGGTCGAGGCAGGCACAGGAGAGACCTCGGCTTTATGAGATGCAAAGTCCACATTTTGAGGCCACCTTGGAGGGAACAAGATGAAAAATGACCTCAAAAGGCCAACACGGGGCCTTGGTGCTTGAGTTCGCTTGGGTGCTCCCTTTCCCGGGGCCCCGGCTTCCTGCAAAGCGCACGGCTTTGCTCGAGGACACAGATGCAGAAAGGCCCGAGGGCCTTGCAAGGCCGCGGAAGAAGCTGGGTGGAGCGAGCGGGTGGCCCGCTGGGGTCATCGGGAGACCCTGGGCCCTTTCTGCCTGGCCAGCTCCTCTCCTGTCCGGTTCTGAGTGTGGCTCACCAGTCAGTCTGGAGGCTGGCCGCCAAGCGGGGCATCCCTCCTCGCCGTTCTCCGTTCTCTTGACTCCCTCCGCTGGGCAGCTTTGAACTCCATTCCTGGGGACCCCTCTGGAGCTGCCTGCACCCTGCTCAGGGCTCCTTCAGTGAGAAACGGGGTGTGACGCACGCTGGCTGTCCTGGAGCTCCTGTCCCTCTTCCTGAGATCACGGGTAGGGGCACCCGCGGTAAGCAGTGGAGTCTGACCGTGAGCTTTCGTTTCCTCTCTGTGTGTGTGTGAAGCCGCCCTGGAGGAGCCAGCTCAGACTAGGAGCCACGTAGGTGGGGAGTCTTACCTTCTGCAGTTGTGTCATGCAGTTGTCTGCCTTGAAGGGGCCTGCAGGTCGCTGCAGTGGCTTCCTCCTGCCCTGAGGGTCTCTGCAGGGACAGCGCTCCCAGGAACCCCCGGTGCCAACTGTATGTGTGCTCTGCCTGCAGGTGGTACACTGGCAGAGCCCCCACATGCACGCCTACTACCCAGCCCTCACCTCTTGGCCGTCCCTGCTGGGGGACATGCTGGCCGACGCCATAAACTGCCTGGGCTTCACCTGGGTGAGTAGCAAACGTCACCACCAGCAGTGGGGCAGGTGGCAGGAAGTGGCATCCTAGGGCCCCCTCTTGTCCCTCAATGGGAGTCCCTGTTAAATAATAGCAAGGTCAATTAAAAAAATTAAAAATCCTAACGAGAGGAATCCTGGCTAGTTCTGGAAGCTTAGCCTTTGTCTGGATGGTCTGCTCTAACCTCTCACGAGGAGGTGGGGCTCCCTTTGCAGGTGAGAAAACTCAAGTGTGAATTCCTTATCTGGCCAGGATCTCACCGCATAGAGACACAGATGAGATTTGAACTCAGATCTGGTGATTGCTACAGTTGCAGCCTTAACTAAGCACTTTGGTGACTGTTGGGTCACAGCTTCCCCTGGGCTGAGGAGTTGGTGATGCACCCCAAAACTTCTCTTTCTGACTCCCTAGGCGTGACTCAGCGGCAAACTGTGCCCAAAGCCACTGCAAATGTCCTTGTGCTGCAAGCCTGAGCTTTCACAGGAGGTGGGGTGGGGAAGGGGTACAGCCAGGAGGGGATTACTGGGTTCTTTTTTTTTTTTAATCTCCAGGACACACTGCGGTATTTTCTCAGTCAAAAGGAAAAAACCTTTCCCTTGGGATTGACAGCACAGCTCCTGGGATCGTTCAGGGACCCGGTGGACCCCAGCGAGGTCGGGGCTGGTTGGGGGACATCTCGGTGCTGGGGCCTGCGCTGACCCAATGCCTCTCCCTCGCAGGCATCCAGCCCCGCGTGTACAGAGCTGGAGATGAACATGATGGACTGGCTGGCCAAGATGCTGGGACTGCCCGACCACTTCCTGCACAGCCACCCTGGCAGCCAGGGTGGAGGCGTCTTGCAGGTGCCTGAAAGACTCCCGCCTTCTGGCACGGGGGCTCTGTAGCCATAGGAAAGTGAGACTCCCCCATCAGCTCCCTTGTCACCCCCACTGCCCTGTCCCCAGTGTGGACACTGTCACCGGGTCACCTGCGCCTCTGCCCCCCACTTCATTCACACAGCTGCTGGCCTTCTTTGAGAGAGAAGCCACAGCCAGCACAGAATTCCGCATTCCTAGCATTCTGAGGCTCAGGCTTCTTAGTTCATGCTGAGACAACTGTCCCGTGTTGTCCCATTATGTACCTCAAGGTTAAAAAGGAAAAGAGGGTGAGGAGAGCCCCACCTCTGCCCCTAGATGGAGGTAAAGGAAATGAGCAACACAAAGTCCCCTCACCCCAGCCCTGTCTTTGGGTATGTGTCAGATGATGATTCTTCAGCTATTTCTTTATCCAAGACTAAAGTTGTGGAATGGGACAGTGTGGGTGTGGTGGCATTGGAGAACCCGAGTTCTGGACCCTTCTGTAGTGTGCGCTTGCCCTGATTTTCTAATCTAGAAAATAGAAATAGTAATAGCACTGTCCTGAAGAATGGATGTGAGGGTCAGGTGTGGTGGCTCACGCCTGTAATCCCAGCACTCGGGAGGCTGAGGCAGGAGGACTGTTGTGAGTTTGAGAGCAGCCTGGGCTACAAAGTGAGCTCAAGGCCAGCCTGACCTGCATAGAGAGACCCTGGGGGTGAGATTAAGATTCCGTCCTTACAGGAAAGCCAACTGGTGCCTGCTGTGGCCACAGCCCCGGGTGTCCAGGCCCAGTGTCCACTGCACAGGTCCTGTTGTTCAGCTCGTCGGCTGAAGAGCCCTGTGTGTAAACCCCCCTCAGGTTTCCGGAAAGCCGAGGAAGCCTCAGCGAGTTTTCCTAGCTTGCCCTGGGCCACAGGGCTGGCAAGCGGGAGAAGGAAGATTCCAACCCAGGCCCATCTAAAGCCAAGCCGTGCTTCCTTCTGTTCCTCAGCCACGTTCCATGACCTTTCTGTGTCACTGTCCTTGTCTGTAGTAGGACAAGGAGTGTGACCATCTCAGAGCTGTGATGTGGTGAGGCCCGAGCGAGGTGACAGGAGGTGGGAGCCTGTGAACTGTGGGCCGCTGCCTTCTGGAAGGCAGTTTTGTTTTTAATAAGTGCTGCATGAGAAGCAACCTTATACACATGAAAGATGGAACATTCAGGAATATTCTTTCTGGTTTCTGGAGCATTCTCTCTCTCTGGTTTCTGGAACATTCCTCTCTCTCTCTCTCTCTCTCTCTGGCTTCTGGAACATTTTTTCTCTCTCTGGTTTCTGGAACAGTCTCTCTGGTTTCTGGAACATTCTTTCTCTCTGGTTTCTAGAACATTCTCTTTCTCTGGTTTCTGGAACATTCTTTCTCTCTGGGTTCTGGAACATTCTTTCTCTCTTGTTTCTGGAACATTCTCTCTGGTTTCTGGAACATTCTCTCTGGTTTCTGGAACATTCTTTCTGGTTTCTAGAACATTCTTTCTCTGGTTTCTGGAACATTATCTTGTTTCTGGAACATTCTCTGTCTTCTGGAGCATTCTTTTCTGGTCTGGAGATGTGGTGTTAGATGCAAACTTGCTTTCAGAATGCAGAGTGGGTGTGTGAGTCTGGGAGGAAGGAGGGCCCCTTAGAGAGTAGCTGTTACACACGCAGGGGGAATTTAATCCTGGGATACTTGGCTGGAGTGCACAGCCTGGTGATCATCCTACCCCTGCAGAGCACGGTCAGTGAGTCCACCTTGATCGCTCTACTGGCAGCGAGGAAGAACAAAATCCTGGAGATGCAGAAGTCGGAGCCTGAGGTGGACGAGTCCTCTCTGAACGCCCGTCTGGTGGCCTACGCCTCTGACCAGGTGAGGTGTCTGGTGCTGTGTGGCCCTGGGCTCCCAGAGGCTTGGTCCTCGAGAAACGTCTTCCAGCCCCCAGCATGGGGTGCAGGGCAGTGTGGGCTGGGACTGTGGTCCTGGGGAGCTCAAGTGCTTGGTCCAGTTCCCTCTGTCTTCAGCCTGGCAGATTCTGGGTGGGCTCACCCGGGGTTCTCTTTGCTAATGAGGTTCCCTGCCCCCTCCCCCAGGCTCACTCCTCGGTGGAGAAGGCGGGCTTGATTTCCCTCGTGAAGATGAGATTCCTGCCTGTGGACGGCGACTTCTCTCTCCGAGGGGAAGTGCTCCAGAGGGCCATCCAGGAGGACAGGCGGCGGGGCCTGGTGCCCGTGTTTGTGAGTCGAGCTGGGTCCCTGAGCTCAGCGGGCTAGGATACAGGAGTGAGCACAGCTCTGCAGGTGTGTAGCTGGCTGAGTCCTGGGCAGGGAGTTCACAAACGCCATGACTCGCAAGCAAGAGCTGTCTTCGCAGGTGTGTTAGGAGAGAAGTGGGCAAACCTTCGAGGGCTCATACCGTCAGAGGATACACTGCTTTGGGAAACTTGTATTTCAAATATACACATGTATATGGACCACTTGCCGTGTCAATTGCATTTCCTACCATAGGCCACAGTAACAGGCTGCCGTATGACACAAGCATTGTTCTAGCGGGATGCGCAGGGCAGATGTGTCAGAGGTGGGGCTCACACCCAGGGCCAGCAAGTCCTGTGAGCCCACTCCCCCGGGCTAACTTGCCCTTCTTTCCTCCAGGTCTGTGCAACACTGGGGACAACGGGGGTCTGTGCATTTGACTGTCTGTCTGAGCTGGGCCCAATCTGTGAGTATCTCCCTGTCTGGCTAGAAGGATGAGGAATACATTTCAAAATGGTTCCACTCCGTCCCTGGTCAGCCCTGTCATTCTGGGCCTGAGGGTAGGCAGGACTTTGAATGAAGAGGCACATGGTTTGGGAGAACTGCTCACACCACTAGAAAGTGGTGGGGAGGAGAGAGGGGGAGAGAGAGAGATCAGGGAGACCAGGGTCCTTTTGAGGGCACAGGAAAATGACCTAAGACCTCATGCTAGGCCGGGCCTCTTGAAAGTTTCGCCACTTCCCAAGAGCGCCGCCCTGTGGCTAAAGCCTTTAAAGCACAACCTCCAGGAGACACTCAAAATCAGGTTTCCTTGTATGTTGAAATCTATTTAATGCATCGGAAACGTGGTGAGCAGGCCTATTCTGCTCCAGAAAAGGAACAGGGAAGGGGAATCCTGGGGGGAGAAACCCAGATTGCTTCATTCCCCAAGCAAGAAACCCACTGGGAACAAGAGACGCCTCCTTTGTTGCTTTCTGGGTCAGTGGGAGGCTGCCCTCTGTGCACGGAGCCTCCAGGGAGAGGCCACAGAGATGCAAAGGCTGGGCTGGGGTTTTGCAGACTGTCCCCTAGGGGGCAGTGCTACCCTATCCAGCCCCACCAGTCACAGTGACACTTGTCCATCTCGGCGCTGAGCCTGGGACCCTCTCCAGCTGTTCTTCCTGCAGACCACCGCCCGGCAGGGCCAGGTGAGTGGTGGTGAGCGGGTGACATTTGCCTCCCTAGGTGCCAGGGAGGGGCTGTGGCTGCACACTGATGCTGCTTACGCGGGCACGGCCTTCCTGTGCCCCGAGTTCCGGGGCTTCCTGAAGGGGATCGAGTTCGCCGACTCCTTCACCTTCAACCCGTCCAAGTGGATGATGGTGCACTTCGACTGCACGGGATTCTGGTGAGCGTGGTGGCCGAGCCTGGGGTGCAAGGAGAGGCCTGGCTCCCTCGAGGAGCCTCAGCCCTGATGCCCGCTGGGACCCATCCTGCAGGGTGAAGGACAAGGTGAAGCTGCAGCAGACCTTCAGTGTGAATCCCCTCTACCTCAGGCACGCCAACTCGGGCACAGCCACTGACTTCATGGTGAGTGGCCTGAGAGGCAGGGGCCACCGCACATCTGTCCCTACAGCCCGGGCAGGTGGCTCCTGGAGAAGGCCACCTGCTGGGAGCATGTCCTGGAATGCCACCCTGGGGTGCCCTTGGCCTCGATTCCCACAGGCAGATGCAAATTGAGACCCACCTTTCAGGCAGTGTGCAAATTTCTTGAATATTTGTAGCCTTTTTTTTTTTAAATTCCCAGGAGTGTTCTCCCTGTCACTGCCCGGAGCAGGGCAGCAGGGAGCACCCCTGGGGAGGGAAGGAGCCCCTCTTGGGTGCTTTCCCATCGGCATCCGGGTAGAGTCCCTGTGGGGAGTTCTGTGGCTGTGAGGAGGCGTGGCCTTCCTGCCTCCCCCACTCAGTGGCTCCACCCTGCCTCAGCCCGGGCCACACAAGTTCTTCAGATTTGCTGTTCCTCTGCAAGACAAGCCCTTCCTTTGACTCTTGGGGTGAGGGGAGCATAAATAAATATGTTGCACACAGTGTCCCCGGGGAGCCTGGAGCCCATGGCCACTGCAGCCCCCGGGGCCACTTCTTGGATCTCTCCGAGTCCTGGCACCCTCATCTGTAACAGGGGAACAGTGGCCCCCATTTCACAGGGTGCCTTGGGGCTCAGCTGGAGATGCAGATACAGGCCACTTAGCCCAGTTCTGGTGTGGCACACATTCAGGTAGTGGGGGGCCTTGTACCCCTAAAAGCTCTTCTTTTAAGCCACACAGCGAATTGTCAGTCAAGAAGGTGCTGAAGCCAGCTCTCCTGTGTTGGGGTCCTGGCTCCCCCACCGGCCAACCTGATTCTGTGTCTGGGGTCCCTTCTCTGGAGAGCAAAGAGCAGTGGTCTGGTTTCCTTGGTTAAACGGTTAGTGTGAGGGCAGCACTTGATGCCGGCAGAGTCATTCCTGGTAAAGGAGTGGTGTTTTTGTTGTTGTTTGTTTTTTGACAACTGGAGGGACTTTTAGCTCTAAAATAGCAGCTCCCTATCACTTGATTCTATACTTTCTGCTCACACTTCCTGGAAAGTTTTGGAAAGGAATTGCAGGTGGGGAGCTTGCCATGGGAGAGAAGCCCCTTGAGAGGTGAATAAATATAGGCAAACAGTGTTGGTTTCATCTTCACTGCCCTTCTGGTGAGTTTTCAGGTTTTGTTTTTATTTTTATTTATTTATTTTTTTGAGTCAGGGTATCCTTAGATAGTTTTTTTTTTTTTGTCTTTTTTGAGACAGGGTCTCACTATACAGTTCAGGCTGCCATTGAGCTCACTTGGTAGCTCAGTCTAGTCTCGAACTCACAACGATCTTCCTGCCTCAGCCTCCCGAGTGCTGGGATTACAGGCGTGAGCCACCACGCTCGGCTTCCCTATATAGTTTATGCTGGCTTTGAACTCACTAGGTAGCCCAGGCTGGCCTTGAATTCACAGCAATCCTCCTGCCTCAGCCTCGGGAGTGCTGGGATTACAGGTGTACACTACCCTACGTTGTTTTACATTAAAACAATTCCCTGCAGCCATTTTTCGAGCCAGGTTTTGTTCCTGAGCGTGAAATGATGCCATTGTCCTGATGGGTTTGGATCCTCGTAACCCCATGCATTATCCCTGCCCTCGCTCGTGCAGAATTCCACACTGGCTTTCCTGTTCGTGTCCCTCAACATCTCCGGACCTCCCTGTGGCTCACTGCCATCAGTCTGGAGATTTTTACAGTGCTCTCTCTTTTCCAGATAACTTGTAAAAATGTGAAACTTTCCCTCGCACTGGTCCGGGATGGACCCTAAACTGTTTTTGCTTCTAAAGGTGCTGCTTTGTGCCCACCCTTTCCCCGACTCTGACCCCATGGGGTTACTTTTCAAGTCCATGGAGAAAGCCTTAGAACTCTGACAGCTGCTGTCCTTAGGTATTCCCAGGGGTGAAGGCTTAGACAGAAGCTCAGCCCGGCTTCATGCCCAGCCACGAGAGAGCAGAAGCCCAGGAGAGGACACCCGGGCCTTAATTCCCAGGGCCCCAGAGTCCCCTAAAGTTAGGATTAGCAGAAATTCTCCTTGTCATTACCCTTCCCTCTGGTGGCACAGAGACCCCCGTGGATGGAGCACTGTCTCCACCCTGGTGGGGGAGACTCTGGGACCAGGATGGGTCCCAGTGGAGGCTGGCACAGTCTCGTGTGAACGGAGAGCCCACGCCAGCCTTCTGAAGTCCTTATTTCCTGATCCAGTGGAGTCACCCTTCTGGGTCAGGATGGATTGGTCTGGGAGGAGTAACAGGAAGAGGAAGGACTGGGAATAAAGAAGACTGGGTGGGGATCAGGCAGGAGGATCGTGGCGAGTTCTCGAGACCGGCCTGGGCTACAAAGTGAGCTCAAGTCCAGCCTGAACTGCATAGGGAGACCCTGTCTCAAAAACCAAAAAAAAAAAAAAAAAAAAAAGAAAGAGAGAGAAAGAGAGAGAAAGAGAGAGAGAGAGAGAGAAGAGTGGGAAGGAACCAAAGTTAAAGTCACCTCTGCGGCTCCCTGTTCATTTGCTGCTGAAAGGAAGTGGCCAGTTAGCTGAGCCCATCCGGAAGTCAGCACTTTCAGGGACAAGGCTTAGCACCGTCACGTGCTCCTGCAGGGTCTTACAGAAGAGGTGGAGTAGATGCCTGTTCCCTGCTCCAGGGGGCGGTCGTGTCCAGGCTCTGGTGCCCTCTGCTGGCCCTCGGAAGCCCTCCCGTGCAGACTGCTTGCTGTCCAAGGCTTCTTGCCCAGTGGGCTCCATCGCACTGGGGGACCTCACAACTCGGCCTGGCTGGGGAAAGCGGGTGGAGGATGACAATGAGGACCCGTGTGAGGACTCGCCGATCCTTTGTGTGAGCATATAATGTCTGACAAGGCAAATATTCATTTTCAGTGAACAGAAATTGTGAGAGAGGTTATGTACCCAGCCTAGCGTGGGTGAGTTGCATCTCCAAAACTGGGGTAAGGAAGAGAGAAAGGAAGAGAGGAAAGAGAGAGAGAGAGAGAGAGAGAGAGAGAGAGAGAGAGAGAGAGAAGGAAAAAAGAAAAGAAAAGGAGAAAAGAGAAAGGAAGAAAAGGAAGGAAGGAAGAAGAAGAAAGAAAGTGGGAGACGCTTTTTGGCATTTGACAGAGAGGTTATTAAAACTCACCTTGCTCATTAGAATAACTGTATGTTTTCCAAACCCTTTGTTCTGTTTTCAGATCTGAGAAATTGGTCGAATGCTGGTTTGGAAATTTTCAGATCTCTAGCAACTGTGCCTTTGAACTTTAAGCTCTACTGAATTTGGTCACCAGAGCAAAGGGCCATTTTTAGTGGAAAAGAGGCAGAGATTTAGGTGCTTGTTTGAAATCTGAAGGCTTGGGCAATGCTGCTAAGGCCATAACTCTCACGGGAGAAAGTCAGGACAGAGTGGGGCTGAGGGAATCTCACCTCGCTTTTTGGGGTCCAGGGTGGAAAGGCAGCTGTTTGTGGTCTAAAGAGCCAGCACTGACTAGCGACTTCCTCCAAGCCCTCTGCACCCACCTTGGTCTCCTTCCTGGGGAGCACTGTCCTTCTGTCTGGGGGGTGAGAGGTAAGCTGGCCCTGGCTGAGCTCACCTGGCTGGAATGGGGCAGAACTGGAGGAGAGACTGACCACAGGGCCCCAGGGTCCTCGTCTTGTAACTACTAGACAAAATGTGATGGAAACACACAGTAAGGGGTTAAGCAGTAAAAATTCATTTCATAAAGGGCACGTTGCCACGGACCTCTCTCCCAGCACCTCACCCCACCTCGCACACACCCATCGCATCACTTTGCCACTTTCTGAAGCTGCTCTCGAAGTCATCTCCCTGAGGGTCTTCAGTTGCACTGTCGTGGCTGCCTTGATGTCCTGAATGGATTCAAAACATCTCCCTTCATGATCATTCTGTCTTTGGGAAGATGCAGAAGTCACGTGGTGCCAGATCCGGGGAATAAGGTGGATGAGGACAGAGTCACATTTTTATGAGCTGCCTTTCTGTTGAGTGGAACCTAGCAGCAGCAATCACCATATTTTTGATCCTGCCTCGTAACGACATGAAACGGGTCTTCCAGGACGGCCTCAGAAAGTGCCACGAATGCTGGGGTTACATGTGTTCAAAGTGGAGAAGGAGTATGTTGAGGGGAGACTGACAGCAACATGTCTTTTATTGTAATAATTTAAACAGACGTAAACATTTACTTTAGGAGGAATAAAAATAGAACTTTTTTTTGGTCCTGGGAATCGAATTCGGGACCTCGTGCTTGCCAGACAGGCAAACTATGCCACTGAGCTACACCCCCAGCCCTAGAAATACACCTTTAACTTCTACTATTCAAAAAACTTAGGTTTGTTTAAAGAAAACAAAAACGCATTTTTCCTGCCTTGAGTTTTTGGGCTGGGATGAAACAGTTAAAGTAGCCCTGGAAGCAAAGGGCCCTTCTCCTTAGTGCAAGGTCAGGGGTTTGGGTTCCACTTGTCCTGCTGGCTGACCGGGGACTCCCGACTGCCATTACCAGCAGAGCATCCTTTGGGTGATCTGCCAAAGGTGGTTCCTTAGCAACCAATCTGAGCGTCATGGCGACACCATCCATCCCTGGAGGGTAGGGCGGGCCACAGATGATGCCCAGCTGTGCCTAGGGAGCAGGCACCCCGTCTCTAACCCGGGGCTCTTGTTCCTCTCTAGCACTGGCAGATCCCCCTGAGCCGGCGGTTTCGCTCTATTAAACTCTGGTTCGTGATTCGGTCCTTCGGGGTGAAGAATCTTCAAGCCCACGTCAGACACGTATGTAGCACGTTTGCTGTGGGGCTGAGGCCGGGTTGCTTCTTTTCCGTGGGGAGGAAGCCTGGTGTCAGCTTTGCAGGCCCTCCCTGGGGACGCTTGCTGTCTGGTTCAGCGTCTGGGCCTGGCTTCCCCAGGCTGGCTGTCTCTTTGTTCACTCGGGAGCGCTGAGCACAGCGCATCCCCAGGGGCTGCCTGGCGTCTGTCCTCCCTGCTAATCCTTGTCACTGGACCTTGGGGAGCCACTGCTTGAGTTTTGCAGCGAGAAAGAGAAAGTACACTGGAGGGTGGTGTGTGTGACCAGGGTGGGGTCAGGCTTTCTGGACTTGCCCTGATGGTCACAGCTGGCTGCAGGATCCCGTCACTCTTAGGACCCTGTCGGGATGGAAGCCAGCCTGGCCTGGCCTGGCCGACATCCTTGTTCTGAGGCGGCGTGTCAACAGGTCTTTCCGGAAGGCCTGCATGGGACAGCATATTTCAGTCCCATACAACGATTTCACAATTATGGTGTCAGGAAAGGGACACAGAGGTGAGGGGCCTAGCACAGTTCCCTCTCAGGGTCTTCGTGGAAGACATGGGACTTCACTGAGAACTCCAGCTCTCACGAGAGCCTACGGGAAGGACACCGACATCCGTGACAGCAGCAGGGCTAACCCTGACCCGGGGAGGCTGCTCTTTATCACTAGCTGTGTCCGTCCCTTGCCATCTTTCCCCCAGGGAATTCCTTCTTCATGTGACAAACACACCACAGTAGTTGAGGCTGTGACTGACCAGTCTTAACGTTTGTAATTTTGCAATTGGAATCAACCGTGGACTTTGGCGAGCAGTAGCAGCCACTCAGCCTTCCGAGGGACGTTAGCTGCCTGGTTCTTTCTCCAGCCTTAAACTCCGAGTGGAGGGTGGGTCGGGGTGGGGAACCAGGCAGCTGCCAGCCTTCCCAGGCGCTGCCTTCGGCCCCACCCTCTGAGTCCCACCCACTGCCCGCTGCTGTTCCATGCCAGCTGCTGTCCCTGCCTGCCTTCCAGAATCTGACGGTCACCCCTTCCTTAGCATGGGCTTTCCCAGAGCTCGGGAACGCCCACCCAGCCCGCTGCAGGCCATGCCGCGTGCCTGGATCGCCTTCTCCCTCCGAGAGGCATGCACGGGTTAATCCTCGTTCCTCCGGGAGAGCCTCTGAGAGCTTCCTTCTGTGCCGGTCTCTGTCACCTTGGTGTCCTAGGTCACCCATTCAGTGACACGAGACAGAGCTACAAGGCTACCAGCGTCCCGTAATAGCAAGCGCTGGGGTTAAAATGAAAAGGTTTGGTAGGAGTTCACATCATCTCTTTGGATTAATTGGGATTAGAATGATTATTCCTTGCACAGCACGTTTAGTTTAAGAAAACAGCGTTTCATAGAGTCTGATGGCAACACCAACGCGGGCCTGGCCGCCCTGATGGGGTGAGGTTCAGAGCCCACGCTGGGGCTGGTCCCACTTTCGGGTGCCCTTCCCACTTTCTCAGGGCTGGGCTTCCTTTTCGTGCTGAGCTCCCATGGTTACGCGGAGCTGTGTGTCACCCTCCTGGGCTGCAGGGCCTGCTTTCCAGTGGAGTCTGGGTTTGACTTCTAGCTCTACCTTGCTGTTCGGGGACTTACTTCATCTTTCCTTCCTAATTTATAAAATGGGAAAATGATAACATCCCTCCTGAAGGCTGACTGTGAGGATTCGGTGAGATAATCCATGACAGTTCTTAGCTTGGGGCCTAACAGTGAAGAGTTCAATGAATGTCACCCGCCCCTCCTCCTCCCCATCTTCTTTGAATGATAACCCGTTCTCATCATCTTCCTCTTGTCACCTTGGCGTGGGACTGGGGAACTCTCCTGTAAAGAGCAGCAGTCGATATTTTTGGCTTGGTGGGCCCTAGAGTCTCTGTCCCAAGCTCTGCGTGTGGCACGAAGTCACCATGGATGACACGGAAACCCAAGAGCACGGCTGCTGTGGTCCTGATCCCTGTGTTGACAGGAAGGAGTGTGGCCGTCCTCGCCCGCCCGGTGGGGTGTGCGCAGGCCCTGGGCTCTGCCTAGGCGTCACTGCCCGCAGAGGGGAGCTGCGGGCTGCAGGGGGTGCCAGTGTGCTGCGCCTCCCCTGGGCCTCTGCTCTGTCCTGGGGAATAGTGTGTGCTGAGAAGAAAGCAGAGCCCAGGGGAGGGAACCTGTTTCCTGTCCAGGCACGGTAGTGTGTGTCTGTAATTGCAGCATGCCGGAGAGTTGAGATAGGAGGATTATAAATTTAAGCCCAGCCTGGGCAATTTAGTGACTCAGCAAGACCTTTTCTCAAAAAATAAAAAAAGGGAAATTTATAAAATGATCTAAATGCCCATGAAAGAGTAATATGATGATACAAAATTTTAAAATTTGGGTGACAAAAGGTACCACTTTACCATACAACTCAGTGTGACCATAAGTAAACGCTGTGCAACTATTCTCGCTATTTCTAGAACATTCTCATCCTCCCAAGTAGAAGCTTCGTACTCACTAGGCATGGGAGTGGTACGTGAAATATGTTCTCTGTGGAATGTCAGAGCAAATGGGGTGAAAAGGTATTCTAGGAGCAGGAGGTGAAGAAGCTGGAGAAGAAAGGGAGCATGCAGCATCGGGTGAGGCCTGGCGGTTGCCGGACCATTCGGTGCCTGTGTGGTGTCTTCCTCCCAGCAGGTGCTGCCTGTGTGAGGCACCTGGTATGGAGGATGCAGTGTCAGCCTCCTTGGGGCCCTCACTCGCCCCTTTGACAGTTGAGCAGCTGTGAAACTGGGATAGAAGACCATGTTGCCTGAATCACAAAGCACATGGCTTCTGGGGCCTGGAGCTGAGGTGAAACTGTGCCCTGAGGTACAGTTGTCTGATGTGACAGGACACAGGGAGCCGGTGGAGGTTGTCCAGCTAGGAATAGGAACAAAATCAAATGGAGAGGCTGGGCAGGCCCAAGCTTGTCAGGTCGACATGGTTCAAGGTGTCCCTGGTTTAAACTAGTCCATGTGTGAAAGTTTATGCACAGCTTGTCCCTTGTTTGATTGCTAATCTGTGTTCTCTATGTTTACAATCTCAGGGTATTGAAATGGCAAAGATATTTGAATCCTTGGTCAGAAATGATCCTTTCTTTGAAATTCCTGCCAAGAGGCACCTTGGCCTGGTGGTTTTTCGTCTAAAGGTAATGCCATCTTCTGTGACTTCTGTGGCTGGTGTTGTCTGATGTTCCAGAGTGGCTGAGTGGTTGCTGAGTCACTTGGACACACAAATTCTGGGACTCTGGGGATGCATGCAGGAGTTGCGATGTAGACTTCACTTCTCTTTATCCTTCAAACAGGGTCCCAACTGTCTCACAGAAAGTGTTTTAAAGGAAATAGCCAAAGATGGCCAACTCTTCCTCATTCCAGCCACCATCCAAAACAAGCTGATAATTCGTTTCACAGTGACATCCCAGTTCACTACCAGGGATGACATCCTGAGAGACTGGAATCTCATTCGAGATGCCACCACTCTGGTCCTCAGTCAGCACTGTACTTCCCAGCCGAGCCCTCAAACCAGGGGCTACCGAGCCTTGGCTGGTGGAATGCCCCTTCCTCCTGTCCATGGAGGAGGAGATGACCCAGCCCAGGCCCGGAAGATCATCAAGCAGCCACAGCATGTGGGTACCAGTCCTGTGAGAAGGGAGAATGGCTGCCATCTTGAAACCCTGACAGACCCACTGGATGATTGCTTTTCAGAAGAGGCCCCAGATGTCACCAAGCACAAACTCTCTTCCTTCCTGTTCAGTTATTTGTCTGTGCAGCATAAGAAGAAGACAGTGCGGTCCCTCAGTTGCAACAGTGTGCCTGTGAGCGCCCAGAAGCCATTCCCTGCTGAGGGCTCAGCCAAGAACGGGGGAACCTCCCGGGTCAGGCTCTTCTCCAGGTTCCCAGAAGAGATGATGATGCTGAAGAAAAGTGCCTTCAAAAAGCTGATCAAGTTCTACAGTGTCCCCAGCTTCCCCGAATGCAGCTCGCAGTGTGGGCTCCAGCTGCCCTGCTGCCCTCTGCAGGCCATGGTGTAGGCCTGGAGGATCTTCAGAGAATCGAAGGGTATGTGCTTCAGGGAGTGGAGAAAGCCCTCACAATTGTCTGCAGAGTCTGTGTGCTTATGTACATGTGCATTTTTTTTTTTTTTGCCAGTGAGTCCATAATTTTGGTCAGTTTCTCACAGGGTTCATGACCCACCACAGGGTACAAGTGGAGGGTTTAAGGCAGAGAGATCCAGAAGGTGCCAGAAGCTTGTCAGCAGCAAGGATCAGGGACAGCACATTAATGAGCAGCATCTGTGATTTAGCCCATGATGTGAAATATAACATAGAAATAAATTGTGCTTGTTCCTGAAACAGTGCATCCTTATTTGTGTGGCTTCATTGACCCTTGATTAACCAGGGTGTGTTCTGGAGTTTAAAAACCTGTGATTTACAGATTCTGACTTCCTGTCCTAGATTTGAGACAGAGTCTCGCTGCGCAGTTCAGGCTGGCCTTGGGCTCACTTTGTAGTCCAGGCTGGTCTCGAACTTGCAATGATCCTCCTGCCTCAGCCTCCCGAGTGCTGGGATTGCAGGTGTGAGCCGCCACGCCCGGCCCAGGCTAGTTGTTATGGGTAAAGCCAGTGCTTGTTTTGTTGCCGTTGCTGTTTTTGAGTCGGGGCCTTGGACTTGCAGCAATCCTCCTGCCTCGGGCTCCTGAGTAGAGGGGTCACAGACATGTGCCACCATGCCAGCTCCTCTGGGGTTCTGGCAGCGTGTGGGGGACCTCAATGTTAGATTCCCTTGCTCTCACAGCGGCAAATATGGTCAGAAATGTGGGCAGCCCTGGTGACGGTGACCCAGGCAGGCAAGAGGTGCAGAGGCAGTTTCATTGCTGAAACTGATTGCCAAGCGCCTGAATCAGAGGGCTGGGGTGGAGCCCAGACAGGCTATCTTCAAAGTGCAGGACACTGCTGACTCTGGACCACACCAGGACCTCTCGTCCAGAAGATGCTTTCTTCCTGCATTGGGGGCTGTGGGGTGGGGTGCTGGTGCTGTCAATTGCTGGGTGACTTTGGGCAAATCACTGCGCCTCAGGGCTCTGTGGTTTCCTTTGATCAAACCAAGGTGGGACTAGAGGCTCTCCAGGATTACCCTGGTTCCCTAGAGCAAATCAGGTGTGTGTGTGTGTGTGTGTGTCCATATGTGCACATGTATGTCTCAGAGGAATAAATATGGTAGTTGATGGGCTTATCTGTGAGCAGAGCTCCTTCTTCATGCGGGGCAGTTCCTGTGCCTGCCCTGGCAGCCTCTTTGATCTTAGAGCTGAACCTCAAGTGTGAAGTGAGAATTCAGCTCCGAAGAACTGAGTTACCAGTTAGGCCATCTAAGCACCCGGGTGGGAAATCAGTCTTGAGAGTTCGTTACTTCTCCCAGGTGGTGTCCTGATTTTGTTTCACACACGTAAACCCAACAATCGGTGGCTTAAGGGCATGGAAGGCTGAGGGCGGGATCGGGCAAGAGTCAAAGCTGGGCAGGTGGTGGGCGTGGTATGGGGCCACAGATTTCTGACTTTCTATGTAACTACATGACTGAAAACATAGGTGACAGGAGGTCAGGGCCCCAGGATTCTCTCACCGGAAAAACGTGCTGACCTCTCACCCAAAAAAGTGCTGACCTGTCATCCAAAAAATGCCCTTTGGGACTTGGCAGGACATTGCTGCTGCCAACCTTTCACTTGGAAAGATTCCTCGTAAAACAGCACTCACCATGTGAGAGTCCCATAAACACAGGCTGTGAAACCTCAAACCTCTGTCACTTGAGTTGGAACATCAGTAAATCAGGGGCACAGAGAATTTGGAAAAAAAAAAAAATTCCCAGGGGCCAACACAGAAGCAAGAATCATTTAACTTACTTATCCAGATTTTCTGTGGGTCACCCTCAAGGCCCTTTGCCTGTCAGGAAATATTTATTGTTAGGCATCCTAAGGGGGGACAGAGGTTCGTCTTTGTAGAAGTCAGCTGGAGGGGTGGAGGACTTGGAAGGTATTTCCAGTACTATGGGGGGGAGGGGACTGTGCTTGTCATGTGTCGAGGATCCCCGATGCAGACTGAACCGGGGGCATTGGGCTCCCTGCCAGCTCCTGGTCACCCGAGAAATCTCTGTGGAGCCTAGGACATGGGGTGGCCTGTCTCTTTCTGGATGAGGACCAGTGGCTGTGACCTCTGGACACCAGCTCTAGCTGAGGCCAAGCCCTCTGGAGCGTGTCCCCAGGACTTGCTTCTGGAACGGTGGCAGCTGATCATCGAGGCAGTCAGGGAGTTGTATGCAGGAAAGGGGCATCTTGGTTGCTTTCTCATTGCTGGGACAAAACACTGGACACCCACAATGTAAAGGAGGAGAGGTTTATTTTGGCTCACTGTGGGAGTCTTGGGCAGGAAGGGCATGGGGGAAGAGTTTGGCGGAGGACGGCTGCTTCCAGTATGGTGGGGGGGTGGGGTGGGTGGGGTGGGGAGCAGAGTGCTGAGACAGGGTGGGGTCGAGGTGGGGGGAGGGGGAACTGTCCCTCCAGGCTCTGCCCTCAGTGATTATCCACAACTAGGCCCAACCTCCTAGCAGCTCATTCTGCGCCTCCATGATCCAACCGCATTATGAAAGCCCTGCTTTGAAACACATAAGGCTTTTGGGGGGCATTCTAGATCTAGACCATAAATGGGGAGCAGCTGAAGGTAAGGAGGAAGCTCATCTGGAGGAGGTCCTCAGAAGGTCCCCAAAACTCTCATGTCACATCCAAGGGCCCCAGGTCTTTGAACAGGGTTGATGGGCAGAAGGCTGGTGGTGGGTGAAACCAGCCCCTACCTGGGGAGCTGAGTGACCTCGACTTTTCATGCCTCTGAGAGTGAGGTGCTTCCTGGAGAGCTGGGGATTCATCTATCCACAGATAGGTTTTGTTTGAGATTCGTGGAAGTTTTGAAAGTTTTGTAACTTTGTATTTAAAAACTAGGAGATGACATAAAGTTCTGGACCTGTTTTCTGAATAAGTAGGAGACCCCAGCAGAACCTGACCTGTGTTCCCATGGGCCAAGAATCAGCTGACGGGAGCTGAGCAGTGGCCCCATCTCTCATTCCTTATGTGAATGCTGAAGACACGTGGGCTTGCGACCCCTGGTGTGGCTAAAAATCCCGAAGGCCTTTTTTGTGTGTGTAAAGAACATGGATCCAACAAACTTGGGTTCCCTCAGGAACTACAGATGGCATCACCACCTCTTGGATAACGGCTGAGCTTGTACCCAGGGGCGAGGGTGCTTAGGGTGGAGAGACCCGGCTTCTTTCCACTGGGGCTGGCTCCTTCCCGGGGGCTCCCCCACTGCCGGCCCGCCTGCCCTTTCCTCTGCCATTTCTAACCTATACCACTGCTCATGGGACCCCGGTGACAGCCACAGTGAGGCTGTGGAGTAACCGAGACAGGTGCATTTAGAAACAAGCTGGCAAAGAACACAGCGACAGGGCCATTTCACGCGTTGGTGTTCATCTACTTCATTATCTATTTAAAAACAACCAAAAAAATGAGGCCAGTTGGCAGATACAAATGGTAGGTACATATTGAAAAAATAATTATCTCTAAATCTTTTCCACTTGTAAAAGTTGAGATGTAATTTGAAAAAAAAAAAAAAAAAAAAACAGAAAACTCTCCCCTTGCTGGTATGTATAATTTCCTAAAAAAAATTGTCCCTCATCATCTCCAATTGACTTAAAGTTGGATTGTATCAAGTGGCTGCACTAGGTCCGCTCAGCTTCCTTCTGGAAATGTGCACTGTCCTCCCGGGAGGGCTCACAGCTTCATGGTTTTGTTGCTGATGGCGGTATAAATGTCCTCAGTCAAAGGCACGTACGTCTTTTCTGTGTCATCCATGAAGTACATGGCATCCTTAATGACAGACGGGTTAAAGCCCTCCTCCATGAGGGTCACTTTGCGGTGTTTAAAAGTCCCCGTGATCTCAATGATGTTCTGGAAAAGAGCAGCCCACAGTGTAAGTTTCACAATAGACGAGGTGCAGGGTGACAGGCAGGGATTGGGTGCAGGGGTTTGGGGACTCACTGGTATTTCTGGGTCCTGTGAGAGCTGGGAGTAGAAGTGTTTTTTGATACCCAACAGCCTGTTTCCAGATGCTCATGAGGTGGCCTTGGTGCAGGGTTTGCTTTTATTCCTTTAGAGTTTTAAGCTCACCTGTGGAGAGTGAAGGGCTGCCAACCCAGGATGGCTTTCCTGGCAGAGGGGTGGCACTGCTGTGGGAACCTCTTGGCTAACAGTGTGTGTGGGAGGCAGCAGAGGGACCCTTCACCAGCAATTCTTCATTCACCAGGACACCTGGAGATATCTTACTGTCGCATCTCTTTAGCTTCTGGTTGCTAAATGCTTTATAAACATCAGTAGAAAGAACCCTACACTCTCAGCTGGATCGAGAAGCCCAAGACTGCTTTTTGTCAGGCCTTCAGTTATAAAATCACAGAGTCTCCAAATCCAAACATCAGAATGCTGCCAGGCGTGGTGACGCATGCCTGTCACCCCAGCACTCGGGAGGCTGAAGCAGAGGACTGCTGTGAGTTGGAGGCCAGTTGTGGCTGCGAAGTGAGTTCAAGGTCAGCCTGAACTGAATAGTGAAACTGCCTCAAAAAGACAAAAAGCAAACAACCCAAAAGTCAGGATGCTGAAGCAATGAAAAGGGTTGAAGCTGGAGAAAGAAAAAAAAAACCCCACAAAACAAAAAAAAATTCCTTCAGCAGTGATACTTCTGGCTCCAACTGGCTAATGACGCCCAGTTAAATTTTACCCTCTAGAGAGGGGAAGGACTGCCATAGTTTTTGTAGTCTCTCGAATTGAAAGAACAACCAGGAAAGTTAGAGTATTTCTATTTGAAGTGTCAGAGCCCATCAAACAGTTTTGTGAGTTATTTGCTAAGAGTACTGTTGAATAAGCCAGCCTGTCATGTTAGAGAGAAAGGGATTAGGGTCGGGTTTCTGCTTGTTGTATTTTCTGATATTTTTTGCTTCCTTATTGAAACACAATGCTTCTTTCTGAGTGTCCTGAAAAGGTTGTGAACATTTTGTAAAAGTCACCTCAGGAGAGAGGAAACTGCCTCCTAAGAGACCAGGGTCTCTGATGGAGCGTCTCACCTGTATTCGTAGAAAGCGTGGCCGAGCATAGGACGGCAGGAAGTCAGTGATGTGCTGGAAGAGTTTCTTTCCGTCGAATTCATGGTTTTCTTTTATCTTGATGGAGGCCATGCCAATTCGACCCTCATGACCTGGAAATAAAGTGAGAAAACATGAGATGGGTTTGGCTGTTTGTTTACTGCCTGAGGCTTTGCGAAATTAACATGGGTTTCTCTGGGATAGTTACATTTTTTTACTTCAGATATACATCACTGGCCTGGTGGCACATGCCTGTAATCCCAGCAGGCTGGGGCTGAGGATTGCAGAGGGTTCTAGGCCAGCCTGAGCTACATAGTGAGTTCAAGACCAGCACAGAGTACCCAGTGGGATCCTCTCTCCCTCTCAGAAAAAAAACATCAAATATATGTTGAGTTATTCTAAGGAGAATATACATAGCTACCCATTGTCCGAGTCTTTAATATGTGCCAGGCCCATACGAAGTGTGTTTCCTGGTTTATCTCCTTTAACTTTCACAGCGACCTTCTGAAGAGGTACAAAAGTCATCTCCATCTTACAGATGAAGAATGAAACATAAAAGCATTACGAGACTGGTGCAAGGTCAAGCAGCCAACACCAGGAACAGGACCAGGCCCATTTTCTGTGATGCCACCACCCTTCTCGGTGACGCCCACGGTGACAGCTGAGTCGGAGGACACAGGACCGACTGTGACCAGGAAGTGTTTTCTGGAGTGGAAAGGCCTTGCTTGCTGTCACGAAGAGTGGGGCTCAGGCTCTGCTTTAGTCCGAAAGGCCAGTTCATTGGGTCAGCAGGCCCAAACACCACCTTGAAGACTTATTTAGTCAAGGCTCCTAATAGCCTCGCTTGTCTGCGCGGCAGAGAAGCTGTGGGCTGGGGGTGGAGGGTGCCAGGCACAGGTTGGAGGTGTTGGGTGCCCTCCGGTTCCTGGTTCTGCCCAAGGTCTCTAGAGAAATAAGCCCTTCAGAGAAAACAGGTCCTCACAACGGCTGTTAGTGGAGAAGGCTTGAGAACAATGACCCTTGTTTTCTTGTGAGGGCAGTGGTAATGAGGTGCCACTTCCCTGTGCTATTTAGTGTAATCAGAGAGGAGGCGGGAGCTGTCTCGGTCACCTGGGCCCCAGCTTTTCTCTCCCATGGGGGACTGTGTGTTTATCTACAGCTCTAAGGAAGGCAAAACACAAAAGGGAAACATTTTTAAAGAATGGCTGCCTCACTTGTTTTGCTTCCTATTTGAAAGAGGGAGGCAGACCGTCTTTTTGGAGGGCTCCTGGGCCCTGGCTCCCAAGTCATGAACGAAGGCAGCAGTGGACGTGACAGAACCCTTCCACACTGACCTGCTCTGGGCTTCCTGTCCTGCTAGTGACAATGCTGACTGAGAGGCAGGTGGGCCTGTTGGTCTCAGGCCTCTGCCCCACCTCCCAGAGGTTGGTTTTGGATTGTGCAGATCTAGGAGGAAGGTTCCAGTTCACAGTACCTGTGGTCTAGAGATCACTTCTGGTCAAAGGTTCTCCATCCAACATGGCAGCCACTGGTCATGGTGGCTATTAAGACTGGAAATGACATAAACTAAAATGAAAACATCAACCCCTCAGGGGCATTAGCCACACTTCCAGTGTCAGTAGGCACATGGTGGCTATTTGTGCCTACTTGCGGCCATATTGGACAGTGAAAATAACGAATATTTTTATGTGAAAAAGGAGAATTTTGGATTTCTATTTTTTTTTGTGTGTGTGATGGAGTCTGGCTATGTAGTTCAGGCTGGCCTTGTACTGCCTCAGCCTCTTAGTGCTGGGTTTACTTGCAGGTGTGTGCCACCATGCCTGGCTCCGCACATCTTTGTCCAGGTGTGTGGTTGTGCCCAAGGGATTTAGGATGCCCCAGGGGCTATCACAACAGAACACAAAGCAGACCCGAGCCCCCCACTCCCCGGTGGCTGACCAAGTTGCTGAATCCTCCATCTGGGGGAGAACGCAGTGACAAGAGTCACCCCACTGGGGTTAAAATGATGTTGAGTAGCTGTTGTCAGGCGTGGGTTCATGTCTACACATACCTGGCACAGGCACTCCATACACATTCACCTCCTGGATAAACTCAACCATGCCCACTATGTCGGCAACTTCGGTGGTGGCCACATTCTCCCCTTTCCACCTGGAAGGTAAGCAGAGGTCACTGATCCCCTCCCATCTTCTCGGGGTGGCAGGCTGGTCTCAACTGCTGCATCTAGGCCTCCTGAGCCCCCCAACTTAGTCACAAAAGAACCCTTGGGTACCAGAGGTATCTGTTACCTAAGGCACAGACTTAGGTAATAAAGCATAGGATTCCAGTTTTGCCACAGGAAATGTGAAGGATAGATAGAACTGGTTCTCATATGAAGATGCAGCCTCAGCTAGGAAAGGCACTAGAAGTCAGGAATATACCAGATCTACTTTTTGCTGTGAGTCAGTCACTTTTCTCATCTACTAACAAGCCTCTACTTAATTCACTTAGTGAAACTGCTATTTAATAGAATCTCATTTTTGTACTTTAAGGTCTCGTGG
>PVLA01002662.1:0-254823 GCA_004027455.1 Hydrochoerus hydrochaeris
ATGCCTGATGATATAGACATTCTATTGAAGATAATAAGAAACAACACAGTAATCATTGTAGATCACCTTGTACTGTGGTTTTATACGACTTTTTGGTTTCATGTTTTTATAGGAATTTGTTTTGTTTTGTCTTGCTAAGTTTTGTTTTTCCCTCTAATACAGAAAGGATAGAAATACATGTAGAGATTCATGCATGTGTGGCTGTTTACATTCTCACTGTTTGACTATCTACTTTGTATGCTTTAATTTTGTAACTTGAACAACTATTTCTAAGAGGACAGTACATAATTTATTAACTAGTGATTTCTTATTGTTTGTCTTTTATTTTTGGAATTCTTTATTATCTCTAACCTTTACATGCTTTTGTTTCTCCTTAAATAAAAAAAGAGAATTAAATGAATGATAAAATATCATTAGATTAGAAAAAGATTAGACAGGTGGACAATACCCAGGTTTGGCCAGGATATGGGGAAATAAATATTGTCATATACTAAAATGTGCATGTGTAAATTGACAAAGCCCATTTGGAAGGCTTATAAAAATTAAGAATATATAAATTTTTATTTAGTGATTCTCACAAAGAAATCCTTACATTCATAAGAGAGAGAGTACAGAATATTCATTATAGTATTATAGTATTACAAGACTCTGGAATTAAATCAATTGTCTGTGACCATTAATTATGATATGTCAACCCAGTTGGGTTAAGAAATGCCTAGCAGGTTGGTCGAGCACGCTTGTGAATGTGTCTGGATGGGTCATGGGGTACTATGTCTGGTCTTACCTTTCCCTCTCTGGTGCTGTTCCCCTCCTCTACCTCCTGTCTACCATGAACTAAGAAGCTTTGTTCTACCAAGTCTTTCTGCCATAATGTTTCTGCCTTGGAGCCAACTGACTGAGCGATGAATCTCTTGAAATTGTGAGTCACATTCAACCTCTTCTACTTTATGTTGTGGGTGTCAGGTATTATGTCCCAGTGATGGGAAAGCTGACTTAATATAAAGTCCATTATAGAAGAAATGATCATACTATGATATACTACCCAGTACTGGACAAGAATAGAAAGTGCCTAAAGAAGTATTGCTAAGGAAAAGCATAAATTTTATCATGTTATGCACAATATGTCACCTGTGGGAAAATTGCAACAAAACATTAATTTCACTAAAAACAAATATATGCACATAAATACCTAGAGAGTGTCTAGTTGAAATCACACTAAACTGATCTGTTTTCTTCTGGGAAGGGGAATGAATGGGGAACATAAAGAGGAGAGTTTGGCCTTTTACTTTATGTTATTGTTTAGACCTAGGACTTCCCCACAAAATTTCAGGCATCCAGCTTGGGATTTTTGGAAGGTGATTGGATCAGGGGTTGCTATATTCAGCAGTGTATTCACCCCTTGATGAGTTCATAGGTGGATGTGATGTTAGAAGGTAGAGTCTGGTCACTGGAGGCATCTACCTTTGTTCTGTTTCCTGGCTATCATAGGCTATGGAGCAGTCCTCTGCCAGGCCTTTCCTCCATGCCATTTCTGCCTTGGAGTCAGCTGACCATGGAGTAAACTCACGACAACCATTAGGCTTTAAATTGCTGGTGTCAGGTGCTTTTTTCCCAGGGGTGGGAAAGTGACTAACACGTTTTACACACATCGGTATTTTTTTGTAAAACAGAAATATAGTAATATTTCAAATAATTAAAAACAAAAATTTAAAAGTAACTGCAAGTAAAGGAAAATCCTTTCAGGTAAAGGGACACGTGGGTGTGTGGCAGTGACAGTGCCTTCCCCCAGGAGCCACGGAATCCAAAAAGGGTCTTTGCTCCCTGGGGTGTTGCCTACGTGTCTGGAAGGGAAGGATCCAGGGCTTCTTGTCTTCTCCAGGACCATGTGCTCTTCTCACTGTTTCTGATCATCTCATAGCTGTAAGGATGCTGTAGGGTTTCTCCTCTAAGGGAAAGACTTCCTGATCCATTATAACCCACTATCTCTTACCCCTTTTCCAGGTAGCAGAGCTTGTTGGAAAAGATGTCCATAATCACCTGAACCCACTTCATCATCTCCATCTAGGTTCCTGACTCCACCTAACTGTCACAGTTCTGTCCAAGTTTCCCCATGGTCACCATCTCCATGCCCATCAGTCTTCAGCTGTTGCCTTCCTGTGCCTCTAGCAGCATTAGGCTGATGGATGGCACATCTCCTTGGCCCCCAGAGCCCCAAGATCTCCCAGTTTTCTGTCTACTTTCATGGCTGTACCTTTTCAATCATCTCTTTCCTCATCCCTGAAGGTGGGCACCCCACCTCTGTCTTTGGTGGCATTCTTTTTTTATGCTTCTTAGAACGGTAGTTCTCAAACTTTTCATCTCAGAACCTCTTTGGATTCCTAAAGCGATTGAGGACTCCAGCAAGCTTTGGTTTATGAGTTAAACCTATCACTAAAATCATATTAGAAATTCAAATGAAGAAACTTGAATGATCAAAATTATCAATTCATGTTAAAGAAAAATAATGAACAACTGACCTGTTAGCATAAATTTTTCTCCCGAAGAATATTTTCCCTCTATTCTTTTGTACTGTCACAAATCTCTGAATATGTAGTTGGGGGAGGTAGCATTTTCATATGCTTTTTAGATACATATTAATGCCTACTTTGATTCTATACCCAAACTCAACAAGTGGCAGCTTCATAAAGGTTGATTAGCTGAAAATTGCAGTTTGAAATTGTATCAGTGAACTCTTTGTACCTTGTTACATTAAAATGCATTGGTTTGACTTACATGTTTAATAAATCTTTTACTCAAGCATGACTTTACATATCACACATTAGATATATGTATATTGGCTCAATGAGTTTTGCAATTATTCTAAATATTGGGGTACATCTCATGTTATAATAATGAAAAATTGTATTTGCTAATATTGCTATATATCTCCTTAGATTTTGAGTAACAGAAAGCTGTCAAATTCAGAGTACAAGACACAGATTTTCCAAAATTCAGATTTTCCTTCAAAACTCAAATTTTATGATTAGCAACTATCATTGTCACTTATTTTTCTTGAAGTAACAATCTCATTTTAATCATTCTAAATAAAAAATCTGTGATATATCTAAGGTGGAAGAATCACAATTCATTATTTGGTGTTTTATGAAAAATGAATTCAGTTCTCACCTTCCCTGTGCAAGGGCTTTGTTAATACTGTGTTATGGTGCAGAAATGCTCAGTGGTTATTTTGTATTTCATGAATTAAATTATTTAAAAATCTTGAACTTGAGTTTAATACAATTAATTTTTTTCTACTTCATAGATAATTCTTCCTTCTCCTTCTCTTCCTCTCTCCTCCTCCTCCTCTTCCCCCTCCTCCCCCTCCCCTCCCCCCTCCCCTCCTCCTCCTCCTCCTCCTCCTCTTCTTCTTCTTCTTCTTCTTCTTCTTCTTCTTCTTCTTCTTCATCTTCATCTTCATCTTCTTCTTCTTTTTCTTTTCAGTGCTGGAGATTAAACTCAGAGCTACACCCCCAGGTTTCTTTTTTACTTTTTGTTCTGAGACAGGGCCTATCTAAATTACTACAATGCTCTGGCTGGGTTTGAATTTGAGACTGAAAGGAAAAGTACAAAGGACACCTTTCCATGAGGTCTAATCCTTTCCCACATTCTATTAGCCTCAAAACAATACTATGACTCCTAATTAGCTGGCCTGACCTAGTTTCTGTCTGTGGAACAAACCATTCCAGACCAGGAGGTCCTTGACTCTAGAAGAATAATGAAACAGTGCAAACAAAAGTGAATCAACTGACCACAGACTAAGAAAGATGAATGGATCCCACAATAATGAGTTTCGTTTCCCCAGTTTTTGCTACTCTAACTACCTCATATAAACCCCTTACTCTGCAAGAGAGCTGCTGTTCTGGTACTTTGCAGCCAACGGCCCTCTCAGGTCTAGATCTTAAAGCCTATCCTTGCTGCAAGTCTTTCTCTCTCCTTTTTATTTCTCACAGAGATCTTTCTGCCTCAGCCTCTCAGAGTGCTGGGATTATAACATAAGTAACATTTATAGGGGAAAAATCTTCTCCAGTTTGAAGCTAAGAGTTATGGAGATGAAGTAACCACAATTACTAACATAGTTTGCACCCGTGCTTTAATGCATGCTGTGTTGGAAGTTCTAGTATTATTATTATTATTTTGTAATAGTGGATCCACAAAATTCACAGAGGTTATGTTCCTGGAGCACTGTGAATTGTGAAAAGTCGTGAATTTCAGATATGGTTAGTAAAATGCCTCTATATGCCTATTTTTATAGTTTCAACCCTAAATGTGCGGTGTCTCCCACAGTTATGTAATTTAATTTAATAAAACACAGTGTTCATAAAGCCTTAGAAGGTGCCGGGTGTTTTTGGTGCAACTTAGGAATCTTAGGACTTTAAGAAAAACAAAACCGAGGCCCCTCGAGATACAGCAACCTATCTGATTCGGGGATGCTGGTGCAGAAGGGTTACAGGGCAGCAGCCAATCAGCAGCAAGGAGAACTAAATAATGCTCTCAGATTGGATACTTGCAATCCTCCCTCCAAAAAAAGCTACAGAGTGTATTTATGGTTTATGTGAAGCTATGAAGGTTTCTGTGAGTAATTATTAGTTAGATTTTAAGGAAAAATCCAAGAAGACTGAGGCCTCGAACTCTGAACAGTGATTTTTATGGGAGCATACTATACTCTATTGTTCCATTGGTACAAATGGCTACACAATGAAAAGGCAATACTGTTCAGTATTTTGTACACATAGTTTTTAACTTATAGACCCCTGAAAGGGCCTCAAAGACACCCCTAGAAGTGGCTGCTAGAGATTCTATCCCGGCCCATCAGCCTCTACCAATGTCAGATGACCACCTCTCTGTTCAGTTATTCATTTGGCAAAATATAATTATAACAAGGCCAATCATTTGCAATTATATCACATATCATTTGTGGATAATGGATTTAATAAGGTTATTAAACCTATTAGTGTTTAGTACTCACATGTCTTTTTAAAAAGGTGAAATTAGGTAAACAAACCTTCGTTGCAAATCCCTACTCCCCAATTTACTGGTTTTAACACCCCGAGTGACTTGGCTCAGGGAGTTACATTGCCTCTCAGAATTGTTCTCTCATACAATGTCTGCTGGATGGGTGAAAATAGATAGCCTTTAACCCTCAGATTCTAGGACACCTTTCATATAATCAGAGTTGCGTTAAATGTCCTTGAACAGCATTATAACAAAGGCTATTTTTGTCTATTTCTTTCTAAGCATTTTGCTATATCTCTGCCCCAGCATAGCAAATTTAAGCCAGAGGCAGAGAGAGGGGAACATTTTATTTAGAAAATCCCATGGTGAATTCATCCTTATCACTCCAGCTTGGTGTGGCAAACTTGCTAACTGCTTTCAGCTTATACAACATTTTATGGTTAACTTTAGTTTGTTTTCTCTATTCCTGTTAAGAAGGCTGATTGCTGCCCTATTCCATTCCTCAACCCCCAGCTTTCTGTTTAAGGCACATTTAGCCCTGCCCTATAGAATCCATTGGCAGGACCGATTTCTGTATCTACTATTATAAGAAGGGGTTTAGACAGCCATAAGCAGATGTAGGTGATTATTTTTGCAAAGATTTGGGCTCATCTATTTTCCTTTTGGATTTTTTTTCCCTCAGAGGAAATAGACCACATAAAGACTAATACATAGCAACAACAATAATAATGAAAGGTTGTTATTATTTAATAGCTGGTCAGATACTCAGTATCACATGCTAAAGGTTTTACTAAGCACTAACTCTGGTGTTCTGGCTTGTGTCTAGATGTCCCCCCAAAGCCTCATGTGTTCATAAGTGGGGCTTTTCAGAGATGGCTGGATCTAGGGTGTGTGAATATGGATTAACAGTATGTGCATATGGATTAAAGTTATGACTCAGTGAGTCCACTTATGGTTTGTCATAGTTGTGAGCATGGATAATGGCAAAGCTCACCTGGGTATGGATGTCACCAACCAATAGGCTTGTAGACTGGATGGAATAAAAGGGAAAGAGAGGTTTGTTGCTGTTGCTTTGCTGCTTGTCTGCTTCCTGTTTCTTCCTTGCTCTGCCATGGACTTTTGTCCTCTGCCAAGGCACTCTGCTTTGGAGCCAGCTGACTATCAACTGAAACCTCTATAAATATAAGCTGAAATAAAACTTCCCTCCTTTAACTTGTGAGTGTCAGCAATGAGAAAAGTAACTGAGACACTGGCCTCATCAAACATGGTCTCGAGGACATTTCAGACTCTGTGTTAATTGTCTTTGCTTTTCTGTCACCAGATACCTGAGAGGAGGAGAGACTTATTTTTGGCTCACAGCTTCAGAGGTTTCAGTCCATGGCATGCTGGTTCCATTGCCTTGGGTCAGTGGTGAGGCAGAACATCATGGTAGATAGACACAGTAGAAGAAAACTGCTCACCTCTTAGTAGCCAGGAAGCAGAGAGAGGGAGAAAGAGCCAGAGAGGATGGGACAATGGCAGAAGAGAGTCCAGAAATTCATACCCTTATAATCCACTCCGTTTAACTAGGCCCTATCTCCTGTTTCCATCACTTCCCAGCAAGGCCGTCAAATTATGATTTCATCAGTGGGTTAAAACACTGAAAAAGTTAGAGCCCTTATGATCCAATCATTTTCTGAAAGCTCCATCAGTGAATACATGAGACTTTCAAGGGACATTTGAGATTCAATCCATAATAATATTTGACACTTAAAATTAAGTCAAGTCCTATTTCAGACAGCTTAGGGATGGAGGAAAGTATGTTTGGAGAGGAGAAACAATAATTTCTCTAATGGAGCTAAACTAAATGGCACCATAATGCAAGATCCTGTCTCCCTGTAAGATAGCAACAAGGGTGAGTGACACTCCCAACACCACGATGCCATCATCACTACACAGAACCAATCAGAAAAGTGTGATTTTGGACCAATCAGAAACTTGCTATTTTCAATCCTTTATTTCTGGCACTGTTTACAGTGCCAATGTCTTGGATACCTTTCCCTAACACCCAAATGCTGGGACAAAATACCTAACACCCAAAATGAAGGAAGGAAAGTTCTATTTACTTCACAGAAGTTTCAGTCCACACTCAGCTGGCTCCAAGGTAGGGTGGTGTGGCTGAGGGGGAACCATTCATGGGGGCTGTGGCAAATACACAAAGTAGCAAGAGCAAAAGGGCAAAAGGGGAGGGCATGCATCTTTCCTTCCCTTATATTGTGTGCAGGCTACCTGTCCCTTGGAAGGGTTGCAGCACTCATACCACCAAGCCCAGTGCTAGACAATGAGCCAATCACCAATGCTAGATTCAACTGCCTTTGAAAGGCCTGCCTCTCATGATTGCATGAGGCTTTGGGGGAACATCCAGACACAAACCATAACAGCCAATCAGAAGATGTTCTTTTTGATCTTTCACTTCTATATGGGCCCAACCATTAAAAACACACTGTTTATGTTTCTTTGTTTACATGTGATAGGAAACCAAGCAAGCTTTTTGATAGGACAGAATGGTATGATGCCAAGTGACTGATAGAATGATTGTCCTAATACCTTATTTGCATGTAAGAGATAACCCAGGAATTTTAGGTAGAAAATATTCCATTCCTTTATCCTGGGGGTCATTGTGACATTCACTGACTCATTTTTGCCCCATAATGCATATTTCTATCCTGCCTCATTAAACGTATATTTTTGCTATTCTTTTTGTGTGTCTAGTCCAATTCTTTGTTTAAAACACTGAGAACCTGGGAAGAAACCCCATGGGGACATCCATCCAGTAATACCTATATCTATCAAACCTGAACACTGGAGAAAACTTCAGAAGTCACTTGGTCCAACTCAACTTCATCTATAAATGAGATCAAGGGCTATCAATTGCCCCACCTGGGGATAACACAGAATAAGCATCCTTGAAATGTAAGTACAGGCTTCCAGTGCAAATTTATGGGCTCTGGAGTTTTAGATACAGCTTTGAATGAGAAGCCTCTCTCTTCATGTTGAATTTTAGTATATTTCCATGCTTCCACCCATGCTACTGGACCTCAGCTACTTTAACTTCAGTGGGTTTTCCTGTCACATGAATTGCTTTTGAAAGTGATCTGAACTCAAAGTATTATTTTAAATCTTTAAAAAATACTTTTCCCTTCCCATAACAGTTTCAGTTTTCTTCTCTATTGTTAAGCTCCCAATCCATGTGGAAATTTTACCCCCGGCTTTTGTTCTACTCACTTGCTTTGTCAATATTATTGGAAAAAACAAAGCAACATGTTTTAAGGAATCTTGTTGGACTCTCTGAAGCTGAAGAGATTTTGAATGTTCTTTTTTTTTTTTCCAGGGATTGAACTCATGACCTTGTGTTTGCCAGGCAGGCATTTAAGCCACTGAGCTAAATCCCCAGCCCAGCTGAAGAGATTTTGATAAAGTCTGCTTAACTGAAGGAACTATAGGTTTTTAAAACCAAGGGATCACATATATTTTTTAATACCTGGATCTAATTTTAGTTATCTTCATCTTGAGAAGAAGATATTATATTTCAAGTGGGTGAGTGTCATAAAGAAAGAAGGAGAGGAAAGGGACCATCTTCTCTTCTAAATGGCATCTTTGTGCTCTGATGAGATGTGTCATCCAAAGAACCTCATTCATATGTAAATGCTGAGGCTAATCACAGGAGACAGGAAGTACATTCAACAGATCCAGGTGAGTAGAGAAATCTGTCAATTCCGTCCCATCTTGGGCAGCATCTGTGCTCCAAGGACATCTACCCAGGATGTCTGTGGTAAGCTGTACCTGTGTCATAGTGCTGTTCTTTGCATTTTCCTTATCTCACCAGTAGAGAATCTTTATATATGCTAATCTCTCTCTGATGTTTTTGGGCACCTTATAATTTTTATTCCATATTCTATCTTGGAATCTCTGCAGGTAGCATCCACACGATGGGATGTGAGAAGGTTTAACATAATGACTACCTTGAGTCACATCCTGAATGGTGATGCATAGGATATATTAGCTGCTTATGTTTCTGCCTAACAGAGGGTTCCATTGCCATTCAGGTTCCAAATAAAGACTTTTCTTTTATATAGAGAAGAGTTGGATGTGGTCTTTTCCATTCCAGCCAAGTGGCAGAGAATATGGACACAGGAGCACAAGAACTGCAGGCAAGAAGATAGCTTGGGGCTCACAAACACAGAACAGTTGCAGGTACCTGAATAGCCAGCTGTGATCTGTTCCACAGGCTAGAGGTACAGCAGATAGGGTAATACCTAGAGTCTGCCCAAATGACTGGATGAACAGATTGAGGTTTTTGTTTTTGTTTTTGTAAATAGTAACATAGAGATGGACACAAAAAGGTGCTAACCCAACAACACAGAGGCTTTTCACCTAAGCCACACTCTGATGGCTATTTCTTCCTAAGATGGTGTGAATGTTCCCCTCCAAAAGGTCATGAGTTGGAAAGGGGATTCCCCCATTTATATGTTGGTGAGGCCTTTGGAAGGTGGTTAACATCAGGTGAGGTCATAAGGGTAGGGGGCCCGTAATGAGATCACTGGCTTTTTTTGTAAGAGGAAGATGAGAAATTTGAACTACTAGGCAGCCTCAGTCTAGTCTCAGGATGCCCTCTGCCCTGTGCGGTTACAGCCAATGGATCACATGAGATACCGGCACCTTGACATTTGACTTCCAGGTAGAGAGGTGAGTGGCCTGCTGGGCTCCAGTCCCAGGGCCATGGGTGGCAAATGCTGCAGGGATGGAGAGCTTGAGGCGTTCTCCACCAGGGAGGGCACAAACCTTGGTGTCAGGACAGAGCAGGTGCAGGGGGAAAGGGGAATAGAGTGTGCTTCCTGTTCCTCAATACAGATTCAAGCCACTGAAGAGATTCTAACTGGAGGTAGGAGCTAAATTGAGGTAGAGTTTTGGGGAAAACTAGATTAAGAGTGAGAGAGAAACTGTGTGCTTGTGGGTTGCATGTTGTGTCTGACAAGAGAAAAGGAAACAAATTTCCACCAGATCTGCTGGGCATGGTGAGGAGTCTCCTTTTGCATGTTATTTGAAGACTCCAGTGAAGATGCAAAGAAGTCAGCATTTAATGATAAATATCTGAGTTTATAGCAAAAGGTGGCTGAGATCTGTAGGACTCGTGTAAATTTAAGCTTCCATTAAAATGTCAGGAAACCATGTTCCTCTTGTTCACAATTGATTTTTCTGTTATTGTCACCAAAGCCTTGATTGAGAGAAACTTCCAGATAGTTTTATAGATCATAGCTACTTGGGTCCTTAGTCATTTCTCATCCTGTGTCTGTGAGCTCAAACAAAGGGACACTTGTCAGAGGGAGGGTCACTCCTGCACAAGGGACACAAACAGTGCATAAAGGTAGTGGTTGTGGCAGGAGAGCTCTTTTCACTCAATCACTTTCCTTGTTATAATGATACCAGGTTCCATGAGAGTGCATCCTGCCACTTCTTATTAGCTATGTGACCTTGGGCACATTTCCTGATCAGTCTACTTAGACACCAGATGCCTCAATTGCAAAATGCAGAAAACACTACCACCGACCTTACAAAGAGATTGAGTGAGATAATCTCTATACAATACCATACACAGTGGTTGGTGGCATATGATTACATCTTGCTTGGCACAAAGGTTACTTCTTACTATCCCTGTTATTGATGTCATTAGTATTTTACACTTTTTGAAAAACATGGTTAAGCTTGAAAATGTGACCGAAAACATATCTCCTCTGCTTTCCTCATTATATGCACAGATAGTTGCTACAGATTCATGAGTAGGCTGTCCTGAATATTGGTTGTATTTCCTGGTTTCTTCTCTATTCTTTTTTTCTTTTTATTGAGACAGGGTCTTGCTATATAGTTTAGGCTGGCCTTGAACTCACTATGTAGTCTTAAACTCGCAGCGATCCTTCTTCAGCCTCCCCAGTGCTGGGGTCATAAGTATCTGTCACCAAGCGTGACTCTTCTCTGTTCTTTTCATCACTACAATCTATTAGTGCTTGGAGTTTGGACCCCTTGGCTTATGGCCCCAAAGGAGGTGACTATTGATCATTTCACTGCACGCCTGTCCCCCAAACCCTGTGGCTCCACAAGGGACCTCTTCTGCACACTGACCTTGCGTTATTATTGTTGGAACATCTGTCTGGGTGGCTGTACTTATTATAATTGAATACAGAGACAGGATAAGCCTTATCCACCTTGGAAATGCTGATAACCCTGTGCCTGATTCCCTAGGTGATAAGGATTTAATAAGTAAAGTGAGTGAATAAAGATAATAATCAAATAAATTTTTCATGGCAGCCGTGTCCTTTGTTAAACACAACCATTGTGTGTTGTAGTGGCTGTAGATGCCTGTCCCTGGGGCTGTCCCTTGGGAGTTATGGCTCTCACAGATCTGGGTAAGTCAGGCCCCTTGTCCGCTTGTCCTTCCCACAATTTCCATGGCTCATCTGGTACCCTTGCAGGGTCAGAGAGGGCTGCCTTTGTCCTGCTGCTAGACCTTAAAGCAAGCAGTTGTCTGCCATATTCCTTATGTTTTTAGCTTTTAACAGTTTAGGGGATGCTGGGAGAGGTGTTCCCCCTGGTGCCTTTGGCTTTCTACTCATAGGGACACTTGGAAGTCTCACCAGCATCCAGGTGTGGGCCCTGAGAAGCAGAGTCTGGGCTCCAACAGGAGGCTCACTCCCCGTGGTGTGGCCTCGCTTTATAGACTAGAGCTCTAAAGCTAGGTGACTACAGGCCCCTGAAACTTGCCAATTAACCTGAGCCATGACCTTCATAAATATTCATTTTCTTTTCTTTTCTTTTTTTGGGGGGTGCGGGGAGTGGGTACAGGGAATCAAACTCAGGTGTTTGTGCCACTGAGTTATATCCCCAGCCAATATTCATTTTCTGATAGTAAAAAAAAAAAAAAATCAAATAAATTTTCTTGTCCCTAGAATCAGAAAACTGAATGTTTTTCACGTAAACAAAAACTCTTCCTCCCTGCTGCCATGGGAACTTTGCCTTTTCATCAGCACTGATAAAATAAAAGCTGCCTGATGTCATACCACATGGAGGAGGGACTCCATGGCAGTGGCCAATCCTGCTGTGTGTCATTCATGTTCTAGAACAATTCATAACACCTTGAGAGAAGCTCCACGTCCTATTTTCTGCCAAACAGACACATGGCAGTGTCTGAGAGTGTGCACACCTACCCCCTGGTGGAGTCCAGAAATCCCGTCGCACCAGAGAGCTGGGGCCAGTTGAACTCGTCAGTAAGAACCATTGGCAAATCGAAGAAGGAGGTCTAGAGGAAAAATATAAAAATGTCATGATCAAAGCTGTCATTCATTTTCTACAGACAATAAGAGAGTGCAAGGCCAAAGCATTGCTCTCTGACTCTCTGCTTAGTGGTCCTGGGGATTGAACTTAGAGCTGTCACCCTTTTTATTTTGAGACATTGTCTAACCAAGTCGCTAAGTAGTCCATGCTGGGCTGGAATCTGTGATCCTCCTGCCTCAATTTCCCAGAGTGCTGGGATTACAGACTGAGCCATCATACCCAGCTCTGTCTCTCTTAAGAGACTTTGTTGTTGAAAGCACATAGCTCAACTTTGACCTTCCCCAGAGAATTCACAACATTCGTCACTGCCCGTGAACCCCATTCTGCCCCTGGAAAGCAGGTGGACTATGTGACGGCTCACACATTTGAAAGCGCAACTTCAGCAGCCAGTCAAACTTTCCACTCTTAAACTTTCACAGATTTTCTCCATGTTTCAGTTTAGATCATCAGAAAGTTGATTGCCTGAAAAGTAATTACGTTGAAATATAATACCCAAGCTTCCACAAAAATGCCTTTGCAGAGTTCGGATCTATGCCTTTCAGCCATAAGGTGGTGCCCCTGGCCTTTTGGGAGGTTGCAGACATTTATGAGAATCTAATTATGGTTCCTTTTCCCCACAAAGGCCCATGTATACTCAGAACAGCCCGTGACTGCAGGAAGTTCAAAGACCTCACTATGGCTTGAGTATGGTTCAGCCCCTCTGCAATGTACAGTGGAGTTTAATCTTCCCTACGAGGTCTTAGGAGGTCAGAAACTTAATCTACTATGGTCTTTGGAGGTGGGGGGGGGCCTTTGGGAGATGTTAGCAACAATGTAATTCACTTGAACCACATTTCCATGACTGGTGCAAAATCACAGAAGAAAAATATGGTCGACTATAACCTCTTCCTGTTCTTTTTATATGTGGCTTCTGGGGACAAGTCCCTCCTGTGGTCTAATTTCTAGAGACAGCTTGCCTAAGCTAGTGTGTTTTGGACAGGACTGCTAGGTTTAGCAAATAAAAGTTTAGGATGTTCATTTAAATTTGGATTTCAGGAAAACAAGGAATAATTTTTAGCATTTGTACATTTTATGCATTAGCATACTAAATTTTTTTTATTTGTTGCTGCTCTGAAATTCCAATTTAACTGGGTGTCCAGAAGTTTACCTGGGAATCCTACTTTGGTTAAAGACCCTAGAGGTCAGCATTCTCTTTTTGTCTGGGCTGAAAGGAAACCTTGTTGAATGGCTCCAGGAAGCCTCTGTCTTTCCACATTAGAAACCCAGACTTCCTCTAGGTGAACATGAAAACCTCACACCTTCTTTAATGCTGTTTTGAAGTTTGAAATAAATTAAAGGTAATTCTTTAAGACAAATCACTGCTCCCTTCTCTCTTTCTCCTTTGTGATGATTCTGCTCTTGTCTCCTACAGAAAATCTGATACTGGGGAGAAAGAAAAGTCATGTTATGTATGTTTCATTAGGCCTTTGAAAATCTGTCTGAATTGTTTCTCTCTCTCTCTTTCTTTTTTTCTTTCTTTTGTTCTTTCTTTTTATTTTAAAGAGAAAAAATAACAAATTTCAAAATGCAACTGATTAAAAATAGTACATGTCTGTTAGAAAAATCAAACATCATAGTAATTTACAATGTGGAAACAGAAGTCCCTTGTCGCCTTCGCCCACAATGTGACTGTTGTGAGGTGCTCACTATTAGCGAGTGTTACAATATCCTGTACAGACAAAATCTACCCTAGGTCTTTATGCTTGCAGAAAGCTCAAGTAGTCTTCCTGTCAGAGTCTTAGAGAATGAGAACTCAAAATAATAATATTTCATAACTGTGGATTGCTAAAGAATTGAATTTTGTCCCTCCAAAAAGACATGTGGAAGTCCTAAGCCCTGGTACATCAGAGTGTGTTCTTATTTGAACACAAGTGTGGTGCGTATGTAATTAGTTAAGATGAGGTCACGCTATACTACCGTGCATCCCTAATCCGATGACTGGTTTTTACAATAGGAGAAGGAAGAGACACAGAAGCAAAAACACAGCAGGGAGCCCATGTGATAAAGGAGGGAGCCAAGGAGTGCCAAGGATGGCCAGCAGCATCAGGAGCCAGACAAGAGCCACACACAGTTCAGGTTTTCCATCACCTCTGGGGAGGGGTCAATGCTGCTGATGTCTTGAGCTTGGATTCACAGCCCTGGGGACTTTGAGAGGATATATTTCTGTTGTTTCCAGCCACTACTTGTTTAGGGTGCATTAGGAAACTAATACATGATCTGATTGAATAATTTGCTTATAGATCTTATTCAGAGGGCTAAGATTTAAACCTTTCTCTATGTTGATTTAACACAAGATGAACTGACAAAAAATGAATTTAAACACAGCCAGTATCCTAGGATGCCGTGTGCATTTTCCATGGATCTCTGGATTCTTCTGGTCCTCTTTCTTTAATTGTTTCCCCCTCCCAGATGCCAAACCCAAGATTCCCATCCTATTCTTATCCCATGTGTGGCTTCCATCTTGGTAGAATCCAGAGGAGTGGTCAAGGACTATAATGTTTATGAGCCTGAATTACGTCATCTTAACTAATTACATATGCAACGCATCTGTCTCCAAATAAGAACACACTCTGATGTACCAGTGGTCATGGTTTCCTGGGACACACTTGTATTCAGTATGATTTATCCTTCAAAGGAACTGAAATGAACTCACTGAAAGGAACCTCCCACTGAATCTCAGAGGACCCTGGAATTCCCAAGGCTGGTACTTTGTCACCTCTTGGTAGCTGGCACTCACAGTTTTCTGTTCAAACTCTACCACTATCATGAGTCAGCTGCTCTCTGTTTTGATTTCCTCTGCCTTTTATCCACACTGCTGCCATCTTTCTGCTTATAATGTGTGTTTGCTGTAGGATTTGAGGATATTCAGTTCTGCTAGGAAGGACAAGCAAAACAAACAGGATGGATGAAACTCATAAGCTGTGTTGAGTGGATATAGCAAGGGAGCAGGAGTGTTGTGAGATGTCAGCAGAATTCATGAGCTGTGTTCTGTAAGTCAGTCACCCTTACAACCTTCTAGAAGGGAAGTGAAAGATATACTCTTGGTCCACCCCTCTCCCTCACCCTTTACTTTGCCATCTGTGCAGTGGTGGCCACAGGTTTGCAGCTAAATCTCTGCTTTTTTACCATGCCAAATTCCCTCTGTAGGTGGAAGTAATGGTGCAGGGGTGAGAGTTCTGAGTGTGCTACCAAAGTGGTAAATGTGTTTTGCCCTGGAAACCAGAAGATCTGTCTTCTCTTTCTGATGCCACACATAGATATGATAAAAAATATGATGAATATTTAAATTAAAATTTATTACAGTAAAAGACACATTGCTATGAACCCCCTTTGAAATACTTCTCCTCTTTGAACATAGTTATCCCAATCATTCTTAACACTTTTTGAAGCAGTTCTGGAAGTCTTATTTCATGAGTGTCTTTAGTTGTGCTGATCTGGCTGCCTTGGTATCTTAAGTCATTTCAGAATGTTTGCCCTTCACGATCATTTTGACTTTGGGGAAGATCCAGAAGATGCCCTGGGGAGATCCAGTGAAAAAGGTGAATGGAGCTAATGCTATAATGTTTATGAGCCTGCCTTCCTGTTGGATGACACTAGATAGCAGAATTTACTGTATTTTTGATCACACCTTGAAAAGACATTTACATAAGAAGGGTTTCACAGCTGCTCCTGAAAGTGTCAAAAATAGTGGGATAAGCATGTTTTCATAAGGAGGATTCATGATAATGTGTCTTTTACTGTAATAATTTTTAAAAAATGATTTAAAAATTCATTGGATATTTTGATCACTCCATTATTCAGACAAAGTGCCTCTGGAAATGGGTCCCTACTCCATGCAGCCACCATTCTCAGGTGGCTGGTAAAGTTCTTGTCTCCAGTGGGGGAAGAGGAGGAGGGGTAGCTAGTTGGGGAAATGATAGGAAACTGTGTCTTTGGAATCGGGGCCTTCATGCCCCAGTGTTCTCCTAGATCAACCTCTCTGATCATGCTTAAATCTCTCTGGAAGAAATGAGTTAGTCTTAACTACCTAGGAAATCCATTTGCCATTCTCCAGGAAGCTCCAGTCAACCCTGGGATCTTTGTTGTGGTGGAGTCTTAAAGTACCATGGACAGCGCCTGGTGCTGACTCATAGCTGGGACCAGGATGAGTTTGCATCTTCCACTGTAGTTCTAAAAGGCCTTGGCAGCCCAGCTGCGTAGGTTTATCACAGTGATTTGATTAACTTCAAAGTTTTCCGAAGCTATGTTTTCCTGTTTGAAGTCTTAGGCTCCAATTACAGTGTTGCTATGAGATTTTACTGTTTCTAGCTGCACATATCAAGGAGGATGTAGCTTTAACAGTATCTCAGCTTCAGCAGCTCTGATGACTACAGGGGTATTATCTGGTTCAGCAGACTGACAGAAAGATCAAAAGACAGTGAGAAATAGGTTGACAAGTCTGAGGTCCTGCGGTATGCAAAGTGCTGTGGTTAGGATGGACCACCCAGTGCTCCTTTCCAAGAGGACTGTCAGAGGTGTAAGAGGAGGGAAATTTATTGTCAGGTAATAGAAAAGAGTTGAGCGTACCAACGACAGACTCAACATGTATTTTTCTTCCATTGTAAATATGGTAGATAAAAATGAAAAATAACAGCCATTAATAGCAAATGCCTTATATACTTTAGAAACAAGAGAATGTTTAAGTCATTTTTCACTATACACTGAAAGCCTCATTCATGCCACATTATACCCAAGATATTTCAGGCACTTAAGGCAGGAAAAACGCAAATTAAGGTTTTCATTATCATCTCCTGCTTATTCCTCTTGAGCATCCATGTTTTCAGGAAACTCATTTTAAGTGTGTCTTAAATGTACATATGTGGAGAGACTTAATATCTACCAAGAAAAAATTTGCAAGTTTGAAGGAGTCTGAGCAACTCAGTGAGGGTTAGGTCAACCACTGCATTGCTTCTAATTTTCCTCTTGACCTTTATCAATGGCATACATGTGTTTTTATATCATAATTAGAAACTAATATGCTGTTTTTGTGTAAAACTATCATTTAACATTAACCTGTCTACCTCTCTCTCTTTCTCTCTCCCTCTCTGTATTTCTATGCATTGAGAGAGCCCACTGACTCCCACTTCTTGGTGACTCTTCAGTAAACACAATGATTTGGATTTGGAAATGATCCTACACTGCCGTTTTGATAAGTAACTGATGTTTTGGTTTCTCACATCTCTGCTAAGAGAAAGCAAGAGTAATGGCATTGATCACACAGTCATTTGGTTCTGCCCGTCTTCTGTTGATAAAGGGAAGATCCTGGTGGTTTTGATTCACTGTTTGGATGTGCCCTTCCCGCCTCCAGCAATGCTGTGGGCAATCTGTGCAGGGTATTCTCTTTCCTAATATGCTGAACTGGGCTAGACCCAAACTGATTATTTTCAACACTACAAAGTTGGAGTACTTTGCAGGTGGTCACTGTTTAAAAATATGAAAAAAGTTTCTTCCCCTTTTTCTGTTTTGCTTTTTTTCTCTTTAAATAAAATTTTAAAAATATGAAAAGTACCATCATCATTTAAATAAATCATTTTAATTATTTCCTGGGAATTAAATCATGAAAGAATACAAGGGGATTGTTGTTTATTCAAAGAAGTGAGTAGCTCTTGGGTGTTCAACAACATACCTAGGGGCCGGGGATTTAGCTCAGCAGCATAAGCGCCTGCCTTACAAGTGCAAGGTCGTGAGTTTGATACCCAGTACTAAAAAAAAAAAAAAAAAAAATCCTTTCCTTCCCTAACAACACACCTAGTCTCAAGACCAGGGGAATCTGAAACAAAGGCTGTTTAGTGCTGAGGCTGAAGACCTCTTAGGGTCACTGGTTTGTGACTCCTTCATTGTTCTGTAGGAGGCAGACTTGAGGCTTTCCCCTTTTCTAAGACCTGTAGTTCCACAGTGACCCTAGGGCTACCATATAGATTCCTGCTCAGACTGTCTTTCCTGTACCACTGAGTTAGTGCTTTTTTTTATACAAACATCAAATTATAAAACTTTAAGGGCTCTCATAACCCTCATACAAATTTTCCAGCCTGGGTCCCATTCCTTTAGGTTTTGCTACATGGCTATGTCTTATCAATAAATATATTCCTATTAGTGATGCTTGAATGTACTTATTTCCTAGGTAACCTCTGCATTTTAAGCCAGAATGGGGATGGGAAGAAGTATTGAATGCCACATGCATCAGGCCCTGAGACAGGTAGCTTGCACAAATTGATTTAATAACCACTCTGAGAAGCAGGGGCTCATCTTCCTCCACTTTTTCTTTCTCTGCCTTCTACAAACAAGCACTTTTGAGCAACTGCCATTTATCAGAGGCTGGATGTTATTACCTCTTAAAAAACCACACACACCTTTGCTTTGGACATAAGGTGATAAATTCAGTGACCAAGTCCTAAACCAATGAGCAGCGTGGAATCAGCCCCTTTATCATGGGTGTCTCTGGATGCTGGATCTGGACCCAGAGAATTTTTGTGTTTTATGCTGATGGAAAAATCCCACACACTTCACTGTGCAGGGTGTAGGAAAAGCTTTTGTGGGAAGAGCTCAGACGGAGTTTGGGTGAGTTGCCAGTGTCACAGAGGTGGTAAGAAATGGGGCTGGGTCTTGACCTGAGTTCTGATGGAATTAGGGAGAGAAAGGTCACAGCAGACTCACTGTCCTCAGTCTGTAGTAGCCCATTTGTAAATATTTGGTCCTTGATTTTTCCTCAAGCTGCCAAACTCCATTAAATAAGACAGTTGGCTAAGCTGGGTGTGCTGGTTGTTGGAAATGAAGCTTTATAGTTGCCTGTATAGAGGGTGGTCTCTCAGAAATGGCTTTGGATAAAGGGTTCTGACATCCATGAATAACCACCAAAGTTGATACCATCTGTTCCTTCTCTGTTTCCCTTCTATGGAGAACATGTCAAATGAACGAAAAGTACATACTGAGTATTTTTGGGATAGATTCTGAAAGGACATGAGGATACACAGATATCATATACACCCCATTCCCACACGCCCCGGGCCAGTTCTGGCATTCAGTACACTGGGAACAACACTGACACAGATGCTCTGCAGTCTGTCTGTCCTTGGAGCTAGCTGGCGTAGCCCAGGGAGGAGAGAGAGGGAATGTACCATCTGGCTTCTGCCTGTATAATCTCAAGCTTCACTAGATTAGCATTCTTGAAAACTAACACTTTGAGGTGGAGAACTCAAGAAAATAATTTAACTTTGCAAGTTTGATTTGTAAACCTTACAATCCTTTGTGTATGAGTCTCCTATTAAGGAAAGATTGCTGTGGCCTTGTAATTCACTGATTACACTTACACACTCACACACACACGCACAGAGAGAGAGAGAGAGAGAGAGAGAGAGAGAGAGAGAGAGAGAGAGAGAGAGAGAGAGACATCACAGGTCAGTCTGCACTGGGTATCCTGCTGACCATCACATAAGGCAGCAGCTCTGGGCTTCTTCTTCAGGGAGCTCACTGTATAATGAGCTACAGACAATAAGCAACTCCTCTCTGGTAACCTCAGACACATATCTCAACCCTTCTTGCCTCAATTTTATTGCCAATAAAAGAATTTAATAATGGAACCTATTTTATTTGTTGGTTGAAATGATTAGAAAATATGAACTATGCACAAAGTAAATTCACAAAGTTGCCTGTTAGTAGTTTCAATAAGGAAGTCCAGGGTTCTAGACCTACATAGAAGGAACATGTATATCACATGTGGGACTTTGGGAGAGGAATCTTGAAACAAGTATCACTTAATAGGACTGGAATTGTCTGAATATTTGTGCCCCTTCAAAATTTAAAATATGCTGAAAGCTAACACCTAATGCTGATTGTACTAAGGTGAGCCCTTTGGAAGTGACTTAGTTATCAGAGCTCCATGCTCACAAATGACACTTGGGCCCTTATAAGAAATGCTTGGGCAAGCACCTTTGTTCCCCTCCACTAGGTAAGGACCCGACTAGGAGATGCCATCTTTGAAGCAGCAACAAAACCTCTGAACCTTTCTGTGCTGGACTTCCCAGCATCTATAACTATGAATAATAAATTTATGTTCATAAAGAGCTTAAAACTAAGATGGTGAGTCCTGAGAGACTGATAAGAGGTTGCCAGGGAAAGTGGGGTAGGGTAAAAGTAGTTTAGACACTGGAAATGCCACGAGGAAAACCCAGGACTAAACTCACCATATTATATCCAAAGAAGATCAGAAAATACCAAGTGTATCAGTTTCCAATGCTGTGTAACAAATGACTCTTAAATTTAGCATCTTAAAACATACTGTATCCAAATAGACCAGTAACAAGAACTGCGTAACGTCTATGAGGATGTAAATTTAAACTTCAGTTAGAGCTCAATGAGAAATTTTTTTGGAAGAGATAAAGCATTTTTATCTTTGACCCAGTTCCAGTCCCAAAACAGCAGAGAACAAAGAAGTAGTCAAAAGATTTTAGCAAAATATGACTAGTAAATACAAAGAATACAGAAAGGTAGGCAACTCTGGTTCTTTCATCATTTTTTTTTTTTTACCTTGTCAGGTCCTCTTAGTTTCTTCTTTTTCCCTTTTCCATTATTTATTATTTAAGCTCTAGCTCTATGACTTAAATGAATGAGTCAAGGGACATATTTATCCAACCTCTTCACACTGAATGAGAGCACACCACGCACTGGGTTCTTCTTACCAAATTCCATGCCTTCAACCATTTTTTCCAAGGTGATTGGAGAACAGTATCCAGGCTTGTAAAAGTAAGAAAACAAGAGTTTTAACGTGTCCTACTTTTACACAAAGACAACCATAAGCCAATCCTTCCATGGGGCCAATGGAACAAATTCTTTCACAAAAAGAAAAGGATAAATCCTCAAAGGGCCAGAAACAAACAACCAAAGGTCATATCATAAAAGCGGACTCTTCTGATCTTTGGTTTTGTAAAGCTTTGGTTACTGCTTTCATTTATTGACTGATTGGTGGTACTGGGGATCTGACGCAGAGCCTTCACACTGAGTTACATCCCCAGCTCTTAACTTTTTAAAAAATTCTTGAGATAGGAGCTTGCTAAGTTGTTAAGTTGCCCAGGCTGGGCTCAAATTTGCAATCTTCCTGCTTCAGTCTCCCAGACAGCTAGGATTACAGGCATGTGCCACCATGCCTGGCTAAGATTTACTTGTTTCTATAGCAGGCAGGTAGGCAGGCTGACATTTGTCTACTCCAGGGTGTGGGTATTTTTCTTTTCTTGGAGCTGATCTCTGGAATTTGACACCAGATGAAGCCCATGCTCACAGCAAGTCACAGGGGTGACTTAGAGGCCTCACTGGGGCTCCTAATAACCAGCCCTGCGTTAGATGCTTGCTCCCCACTGTCTTGGTCACACACTATGATCTCATTTCCTTCCTCTATCTCTGTTACCTCACTGCTCCACCCTCTGGACTCACATTTTTGCCCCTCGGTTTTTGCATCTGCCATTGACCAGACAGACACCCTGCCCCCTCCCTGTCACCAGCAGAAGGGGGTCCTTTTAAAATCCAGATCCTGACTGAGTGATTTGTGGTGGGCTCTAGAATCTTCATTTTAATAAGTATCCTGGATGACCGTGGTGACTGGCTGAGCTGGGGACATGCTGATCTATTGGCTGCTGTGGCTACACAGTGTCATTTGTACATGACATCACCCGCTCTCTCAGAGGCTCCTCTGTCCGCCTTCCCAGCATCAGCCTGCAGTCGCCTAAACCCATCACTGCAGACCCTGCAGGCTTTGCTGCAGCTTCTGCTGTTATGCTGCTGCCTTTGCTGGGGTTGCTACTCAAGGGTCAGGAGTTAGCTAACTCCTGCTGCCCTGTGGGAGGAGCATCCATGCCCACCTGCCCTCCTTCTTAGGTGTCTTCTCTGAGTTCTTACTCTGCCTGGTGCAGGCCTAGCCAGTTTCCCCTAACTTACCAGCACTGGGTAAGGTTGGCACACATTTTCTGGAAAGGGCCAGGTAATAAATATTTCAGGCTGTGTAGGGCATTTGGTCTCTTGTGACAACTCAAATATGCTTTTGTAATGTTGAAGTGGCGACAGATAATATGTAAATGAAGGACAGGACCGTGTTCCAATAAAAATTAATTTACAAAAACTAGTAGACAGTAGCGCTTGGCCCAAAACACATGATTTCCTGATCTCTGTTCTAGGGTCTGACAGACCTAGTGTGTATTTAGGCTCCGTGTTTAACTGTATTTGTTACCTTGGATAAGTTTGCCAACGTCTCTAAATCCTAGTTTCTTTATCTATAACATGCACAAGATAATGGTGTATTTTGCAGGATTAGCTGCTGCTATAACCAAATACTAGAGACTGGGGGAAAAACAGAAACATACTAATAACCTGGGAGGCTTAAGATCAAGGCACCAGCAGCTTCAGTGTCTAGTGAGTGTTTCCTTTCCATTTGCTAGACAGTGCCTGGACGCTGGGTCCTAGAACTTTGCTTAATCCCATCCATGAGAGTGGCGTCCTGATGACTCAATCACATCTCAAAGATCCCACCTCTAAACACCGTCAGCACTGGGTGTTAGATTCCAAAAATGCATTTTTTGTGAGGGGAGCACAGACATTCAGACTGTATCAAGTGTAAAATGAGATAATTTCAGGTACAATATCTGGTGTTTAGTAAGCACAAGATCATATTTGCATTGTATTATTATTATTATAATATTGTGAGTTTATCTTCTCAACTAGACTTAAACTCCTTGCGGTTGGAGGCAGTGTTTCCACCCCTAGTGCCCCAGCTGTCTCCCTTTACCCATTTTCTCTGTCTTTAATGATGGAGTGGTGGTAATTGGGAAGCCCGAGACTGTACTTCTCAATCTCTGCTGCAGCCTGAAGTGGCTGTGTTAGTAGGTTAGAGTTATAGGTACTGGGACTACAGTGGGGGTGGGGACCCTGTGCCAGTTCTGCTCGGGGATGTGGGTGTCCTCCCTTGGCCCTTTTGTGCCCTTACAGTGGGCAGTAGTAAGACCGGGAGTAGCCACCCTAGGCCCACAAAGGGAAGCTGCATGTTGATGCACTGAGTGTCCTCCTGTCCTGGACCACCTCTCCCTGGGTTATTATATGACAGGAAAACACATTTCCATCATAAGTCATGGCACTTTGGGACCATTTTTTATAAAAGCTGAGCCTATGCATTGCCTGATAAATTGCTAGTCTTTTAAGGGGAACTGATTGATCCACTCATTCTCGCTGGCCCTCAAATCTGTTACTATCCCAACACCCTGATCTCTTTGTTATTCTCTGGTGGTCTGTCTTTTGAGCCTTTTATCCATAAGGCTTTGAATTCTTAGGTGATGCTGCTGCCCTCAATGTCTGCCCTGGGATTTTTTGAACCTTGGATTTTATACATGCGTCTCTTGATTTTCCTCTAGGAATTATCATTCTAACTAATCCCCCAGCCATTTCCTGGACTAGGAAATCCCCAGGAAATCACCCGGAAACCAGTCTTGGCCCCCTGGGTATCCAAATTAGTGCTGGAAAGGAATCTCTGCTTCCTGTGTTCCCCGAGGAGTCACATGGATGAAATTAGACACTGAAAAAAACTAACGGGTGAATGGTACCTAGCTATCAATTCCAAGCACCCCAAATTACTTTTAAATGCCAAAATTCCCTCTTCCCACATCCCAGAGAACTTAAGAGTCTGATTCCCTTATAATAAGCTTGCTCCATGAGACCCATTTTATGGCTAACATGGGGCGAGGGAAGCAAAGTGATGGATATAATTAAGCAGAAGGAAAGAGATTGTGCTCAGCTGGAGCAGGGTGAGGGATGGCACGAGCGTGGACTGACTCGCCCTGACTGACGAGGCAGAAATCCCTGTCTGTACTGCAGGGACAGCAGGATGGAGGCCAAGCCGTTATAAATGCCTTCCCAAACTAGGGTCCTTATCATCATCTTGCACTTTTTCACAACAGCGGGTGTTTGACTTTTAGATTCTCCTAGAAGGCAGTGAGGGCTAGCTTGAAGGCGTCTCTGGCAGAATGGGGCTGGAAGTGTACACTGCTTTTCTGAGTGCTGAGACCCAGATGTTCACCTTGAACAAGGTGAGAGGGTGTAGAGTTGATCAGAATTCAGGCACAGCCACCTCACATGCATTCTTGAACAGGGAGAGGGAACAGAGTGACTTTCTGCCTGTCCCTTGTGGCCTGGTGGTGGCTGGAGAGAAAGATTTGCTATGGCCCATGTGACTGCCTTTTTTGGAAGAGTCAGTGAAAAGTCACCGGGATGGAGGCTGCCCTGGTTTCATTTAGCGTCTTTCCCCTGCCCACCTGTGAGATCTCTGCGGAGCAGAATAGATAGATGATTTTGTTGTTTTACTCAACAATAGCTTTTCCTCACCTTAAAAAATTTTTTTTAAAATAGTGCTGTAATGCTTAGATGTTCTGCAGCCCACATGAAGTTAACTCAGACAGAATTTCCATATTTTACAGGCAGCATGAAAATTTGCCTTCATGCTTAACAGAAGCTTTAAGTACCCTGAAAAATTCAGAGAGCAGGAAGCCAGGCGGGGTGTCCAGGGTGGGGGAGCACTTGGATGCTGCCTGAGCAATCTGCAGGCTAGTGAAGACACTCCGAGCCCCACTGAGGGACGGGCGCAGGGGCTGGGAAGATGAAACTGCCTTGCCATCAGGTTAATATGCATTTTTAGCAGCGGGATTATGGATTCATTTTGTCCTTGACACAGCATGAAATCCAATCTGTGCCTCCTCACTTTACGAACAACAGCCTGCCGGGGTCATGCGAAGGTTCCTTAATAGGATGGAAACAGTCTCCTGAGCAAAACAAACACTTGGCAAAGGTGCTTCGCAATTGGTTCTCTCCCCCCACTTCTTCCCTGACCCATCACACAATTCTGATTCAGTGAAATCTTCGTAGTGTTTAATATTTTGGAAATAATTTTTGAACAGATGGGGTCTTCCCATGACTGGCCTCTGCCATCGATCGCTCTGTCTCCTCTCTGCTTACAGCAAAGCTGCTAAAACAGCTATTGTTTCTCCTTTGAAAGAAAAAAAAAACCCCAGCATGAATGTATTCTCAGATTTATCTTTGTTTTTCTTTGAAACCATTGTAAGTTGAGGTCTTCCAGGAGAGAGAGAGCGGAGAGGCTGGATGGGAACTTGGCTCCTGCAGGTCAGGCGTCTCACGGAGATACTGAGGCTGGCTAAGCAGAGAGGGTTGGGATTGGCTTTCTGTCCTGAGTGCAGTGAGGCTCAGGGCCTTTGCTTCTGAGGAACCACAGGGTGATTCTTCACACTCTCTTTATTGAGCTGCGCCTATCTTTCCAGCTGAACACGCTCCTAATCTAATTAGCTGCAAACAGGCCTCGCGGGTGCCACACTGCTTAACTAGAGGATGGAGGGAGAGGGGCGAAGGGGCTGTGCAGAACACCCACGATGATGGATTCCTTTCCCTTGGATGCAGCTGCCACCGGGCGCTGTGCTCAAAGAAGTGTTTTCTGCCTTAATGGGAGTGAAAGACAAAAGAATATTGCCTGGTCTCAGGAATGGCTTGTATGAACACTTGTCTTTTCACAGCATTTACTGTCCTTTCCAGATGATATGATCCATGTCTTGGGGAAGCCAAGAAATAGCACCAAACACCAACATTTAAACTATTTGTTTCCACTGAGGTTCTAGGTAAGACCTCGTGGCCTATTATTTACGCTGCAACAGATGGTCACTTGCTAATGGTGTGGACACCAGCTCTCGCATTGAATGGTGGGTCCACCCTAATCTGCTATTGCTCTGGAATCCAAATTCAGAACCTACATCTCTTGCATCAGGGTAGAGAAAGACTACAACACCTCTTTTATTTTCTTCTTTTTCTTCCTTTGTGGTACTGGGGAGTAAATCCAGGACCCCACTGTGTGACACTTGCACCCATTTTATTATTCATTTTGAGATGAGACCTTGCTAAATTATTAAGTTGCCAAGCTGGGCTCAACTTTTGATCCTCCTGCCTCAGCTTCCCAGAGCACTGGGATTACAGATTTACCCCACGGCACCTGGCTGAGGTCTCATTTTAAGTGGTACCTGCATTAAATCTAACACCTGTGTGGCCAGTTCTCTGTGAAAAATCCACCGACTTGAATGCTTTTATTTCCTTACTGGCCCAGGGGAAATGTGGGCCCTGACACCGATAAGGACCTGGACTAAACAGGTTATTCCAGGGAAGTAGTTCAAAGGCTTTGGAAGAGATAAGGGAGGTAGAACGTGGAGGAGTGGCGTGAGGACCACAGGAGTTATTACTGAGTGCTGTTTGGTCCCTCTAAGGAGACAGCATGGTGGAAAGGTGCTCACCACATGGAAACCAGGAAGCAGAGAGAGAAGGGAGAGCCAGGGAGGGAGATACGCCTTCCCAGGTCAGACCCCCTTGTGACTTCCTCTTCCAACTAGGCCACACCATCACACACCACCTTTAGCTACGAGCTCAGTAATGGCCAAATCTTGAGCACACTGCCCTGATGATCCAGTCACCTTCCAAAAGCTCTACCTCTGAACATATGAGACTTCAGGGGGACATTCTATATCTAACTCATAATACCCCACATAAGCCAAAGCTTTTTGGGTTCCTCAATTTTTTGAAGAGTACATTTGGTACCTGATACCAAAACGTTTGTGAACTGGTCCTCTGTGATGCGAGCTGTTTTCTACAAAGCAACACTTAGAATGATTGGAGCCAACAACAGAGAGAAGAGAATTCCCAATCACCACGTCTCCTTTATCATGCCTGTATCTGAGGTCTGGCACATCTGAGAAGCAGTACTTGTAGGGTGAAATGAGACAAATCCTATTCTGTCCCCTTCAACTGTGGTGTTAAGTCGTCCCCTGCTTTAGAAAGAATCTGGGCCAGACTAGTCATGTATGTACATGCTCATTCTTGGAAAACATACGTTCCTCTCATTGTGTTACATTTCACTTTAGGAAGTATAAAAACGTCCAGTTGTAGGAGCCCAGTCTTCAGAATTTGAAGTGAAACTCCTTGCACTAACCTCACCCAAGGCAGAGGCTGCCTGCCTGTACCCCGGGAAGAGAATGTGTCCAATTCCCCTTCCACCTCACCAGCCTGTCCTCCCATTTCTGACCCCAGGGACAGAGGAAAAGGAAGAATAGGTGTGATGGGGCATGACTGGCTCTGGCCACAGCTGAGTCTCTGCGGGGGTGCTGTTCTGGGGTTCTTGCACGGACCTCCCATGGGCATCTGGTGCCTTCCCTACATAGCTTGTGAGGCACTTATTTATGCTGCCTTGGCCTTGTTCAGCTGGAGATGAAGCCTGTGTGGCCACCTTGTCCCTGCCAGGATGTCCTCTCACCCTAGCCTCTCTTCCTGGGTCAAGAGTACTCTTTCTGCCTTGCTGCCTCAGTCCACTCTTCACAGGAATAACATTCTGGTATAAAAGTCACCCCAAATTTCTAATGAGGTTGCCATCATCATTTTTCTAATACAGCTAAGGAAATTAAAGCTCAGAATAAATAAGTAAATGTAAGGGACTGAGCCAGAATTTTGAACTTGGTCTATTTGATTTAGACAAATCTAGTAAGTGAGGGGCTTGAAATTGCCCTCTGGACACCACTCTTGACATGGTTCAGTGCAGCTCATGGCACTCATGCTATCTGGTAGGGTGACTGCATTCAGCTTGTCAGTGAAAATCTAGTTCATGTCCAGTGTCCTGTCACTTTTTTTTTTTCTAAGTCCCCAGCTTGGACAGGGAACACTGTACTGTAACTGTTGGGGATGTGATGCAGAGAGACAAGAGGCACCGGAAATTTCTCAGGGCAGCTGATTCTTCTCTAGTCTCCAAGGCTGGCCTAGACTCTGTGTACAACCTGCAGTTAGGGATCAAGTTCAGGCAGCTGCTCTCAGGTGCTGCTTTCAGATGTGCTCACTACAAAACACTCGGGGTCAGCCCCAGCCAGAGAGGTCCAGCTGCAAGGGAGGAGGGTGGATGCTACAGTTCAGATTCTGAATGGCCCTGAAGACTCATGTATTTAAGGCGTGGTCCCCAGCTTGGTGCTGTGGGAGAAGGGCTCAGTAGGAGGTGGTAAGGCCATTGGGAGGGTACCCCTGAAAGGGATTGTGGGTCCTTCTTTCTCTGTTTTGCTTCTTGGCCACAAAGCAAGTGATTTGGCTTTGCTGTGTGCTCCTGCCATGATGTGTTACCTCTCTACAGGCCCAAAAGCAGCAGGGTCAATGGAACCTTCAACACCATGAACCGATACAACCCTTTCCTCTTTTATCAGTTAACAGCCTCAGGTATTTTGTACAGGGATGGGAAGCTGGCTACTGCGGAGGTCTCTTCTATAGCAGTCATCAAGTTCACAGGGTGAGGATGGCATGGACTAGAGGCATGGCCACTTTGATCCTAGATGACTTCTGAGTTTGTTTAGTTCTTTGCTTTCCCATTGTACTTCTCTAGTTTAGTACAATTTTGCCAGAATGATAATCACCTTCTGGCTGGTCCTCTTGCCTGAGTTTCCTTCCAAACTTTTCTGCCTGGTGTACTGAAACCAGAGTGAATTTTCTAAGATTGAAGTCTGACTGCTGCCATTTCTCAGATGAGCCTTCCATGTCTCTTCCTTGCCTCCTGGATGACCTCTAATCCATTGGAGCCCCCTGCCCAAAGTTGGGATCTTCACCTTAAAAATCCTATAACATTAGGACTGGTTTTCCAAGGTTTGTTAGCATCTGATTGCTTCCATTCATTCTTCTGTTTTGAACTTGTGTTTCTTCCTCCAGGAAGCCTTCCCTCATCATTACAATGCACACTGCTGTAGAGGCACCATTGCTGGGCTGCATTTCCCTCAGGGTCCTGAGCTCTGTGAAGACCGGGTTCTTTCCATCTTTTTCCTTCCTGTCATTAGCTCAGCACAGGGCTCTGTACACTGTGGGCTCTGGGTGAGTGTTTTTTGATTTAACTAATCATGGTTTGTGCTGTGCTATGGTTCTGCCAATGTGCAGCTCTAGAACCTTCCCTGGAGAGAGCTGAGATGTTGGCTACATTTGCCTCAAAGGCTAAAAGCAAAATGGTGGGAAGTTTATAGACATTCGAGCTCTACCCAGCCCATGGCTGTCAACTAGGCAAGGGGTTCACATCCAGGGTGAATACTTGCATGAATGAAGTGAAGCTACAGATCATATTTCTCAAAAATTGAAAGTGTTTCTTTTTTTCTAAAGGTAACATGATTCATAATAGTCATAAAATAAAACCATGAATTGGCCTAATATCCACTTTTGGGTGAATGATTTAGCACATTGCCCAGGTCCACTAACAGGATACTCTGGAGCACCCATAAATATAACAAATATGAAGACTAAGTAGCAATGTGGACTAAAATTGTGACTAGTACTAACTGACAAAAAGGAGAATTCCAGTTGTAAACTTGTTATTCTTGTGATTAGAATATATATGTGTTCATATGATGTTCAGATAAATATACATATTTACATAGATACATATGCACACTTGGTGGAGGTGGAGTACTGGGGACAAGTAGAGAAACATGAGAAAAATATAAAATAGTGGAGGGATTTTTACTTCTCAAAATTGGCTGTATTAGTGACTATGTATCTTTTAAAGAAATTATAATGTTAAGAGACTATTTCAAAATAGATCTGATATCCCAAAATATTAAAATGATAAATGATCCTCTCTGGGTGGTAGAATTAAAAAGAATTTAATTTGATTTCTTAGTAATTTTCCTTACTATTCTTTAGAGCATGTATAATTAGATGAAAGCAACAAAACAACTATTCACTCTCTCTATCTCCCTCATTGGACAGAGACTTCTTTGGAGTTGAGTTGATGGAGGGTGTGACACAGCAAAGGTGTTTGTGCAGGGGTCTTGTCCTCTTGTACTCTGTTTTCACCACGAGAAGAACAGACTCACAATAGACAGCCCATCTGAGGAAAATTAGAGTGACGTGGGATAGACCTGTAGCTCGGGTCCAAGACCAACAAAGCCCAGCCGACCCACAGACATATGAGTGAGGAGAAATGATGGTGTGTAAAGTCATGCAGACTTCAGGTGCAGAGTGGCTGTTACTTTGACGATAACTTGGTGCTAGGACTTAATATTCAGTATTGGTAATCCAAGAATAAACTTTTCCTGTCCCAGCTTCTGTTTTTACAGAATGCTACATATGGAAGCAAGTTCAGATCCCTGTTGCCAGTGATTTCCCTTTTATCCTGGAGAAGGATGTTAACCTGGAGAGACTGTTAGGACCTTAGAACATCAAGGCTGAAAACAGACGACTGAAAAACATGAAAACGTTACTGCTGCCCCACTATCCATGGCGTCATTGCCATATCAATGAGACCTGCGACTCCTAACTCTGGTTGTGTCTGATGTGGGTCCCTCACCTACTCAATCTCTCCAGCATTTCTCAAAGCTGCTCTCTTCCCAGAAAGTGGGAGGGAGAAAAACTCAAATCCAAACTTACCCACATGTGCTAAGCTACAGCATTTTAACCAGTCCTTGTTGCAAACAGCAGATGAAAAGTTCTACAGTGCTAATTCTAATTGTTAGGCCCCTAGGATGGGCTGCTGCTAGGTTTGCAAAGTGAGTTTCTGTCTCTTTTATATTTTTTGGTGTATGTTTGCAGTGCATATGATTACATTTATCATGGGGAGTTGGTGCGTGTGCATAACATGTTTTAATTCTTTTTATGCCCCCTTGTCCTACCCTCACTTCCTCCTCCCATCTCTTGGTTACCCTCCCAATTGCAAGAAAGTATCTTCTTGTTTCCTATGCTTTATCTTCTATTTTTTTACTTATATAATGGGTTTCTCATATAAGAGAAACCATGTGGTATTTGAGCTTGTGTATCTGATTTATTTCACTTGATGTTATGATCTCAATGTGTATCCATTTTCCCACATGAGACTGAAGCTGACCCTTCCTTATGGCAGAGTAGTGCTCCATTGTGTATAAATATCACATTTTCTTTATCCATTCATCTCTTCATGGACATATAGGCCACTTCTGAGATTTAGCTATTATGATTTGTGCTGCTATGAACATGGGTATGCCTGAATTTCTGTGATATGATGTCTTTTATTCCTTCTCTTCCCTAGAAACTTAGCATCCTGCAGAGCAAGCCATTGTCCTGAGGAGAAGGCAGGTGAGAGACTGTCCTCTCCAAGAGAACCCTAGAGTGGGCCTCAGGTTTCAAGAGAGGCATCTTTTTCCTTGGCCTGCAGAGGCCATGGGCAGCAATAGGAGAGACAGCCATGCAGAGATGACCAGTCTCACTAGGTCCCACCATGCACTGTGGCAGTGGCTGCCTGTTGATGCAGTGTAGGAGTCCAAACCATTTCAAAGCTGTGAGCTCACAGAAGCACACAACCCCGCCTGAGGTGGGTACCCCTTCTTTCATTGAGCACAGGTGAGTGGCTCACTCAGGTGATCTGCCGCCTGACCCTGTATAATCCCAGGAGTCTCCCCACCCTCCCATCTGTCTGTAAAGCGAGGCTGTGTTCTAATAACACCCAACCCAGAAGGCTTACACAAAGGTTAAATAAAGCAGTGCATTGTTTTTCTTCAGCTGATTTCCTTGGTTATTTGCTTAAAATGAAACAAAATAAAGCACAATGAACCTATCTCCAAATTCTGTAGTGTGTGTTTGTGGTGCTGGGATGGAACCCAGGGTCTTGCACAAGTTCTCTGTCACTGTGCTACACTCTTTGTCTCCAAATTCCCCAAATCTTGAATTATATTTGGTTCCCATGTAATGGAAAAATATTGAATAAAAATCAGAAAAAAATTACCCATCATTCCACCTTCTAAAGAGAGTTAATACTGACATACTGATCTGCAATCTTCCAATTATGTTTTGTTCACACACAGACACACTTATACATTCACAAAATTGGTTCATACACATTATTTTTTAGCCTGCTTTTGTTCCCTACTGAATCCCAATTAGCATACTTTCTTGCCCATAAATGTTGTCAATTAATGTGTGTACTAAGTCCATTGTACAGATGTAATATATTTTTAGAGCTTCTATTTTTGGACTTTTAAAGTCTTTTTCTCATCCTTCCTCTGACAGACAATTCTCTGCTGAGTGTTCTTGAGCAAATGATTGACCATTTTTAAGGGGAAATTTCCAGAGGTAGTCTTGCTGATCAAAATAAAAAATAATATAATAACTCTTTCTATATATTGCCAAATTTCCTCTCAGAGAAATTCTAGCAACTTAACTCCTCATTGATGGTTGCACCATATTATTGCTAAAACTAGGCCTTTAATCTATTTTTAACCTTTGTTTGATCAATGATAATGAATCACATTGTTATTTTGTTGTTTACAGCTGAAAATAAAATTCCTGTAAATATTAGTCATGTTCTTCGTCATTAAAAATATAAAGACATCTTTCTTACAATCATAGAATTTCATTAGAAGATTTAAAATTTGACTTAATGTTTTATAAATAGTTTCTAGTTTCTCATTTGTCTTAATTTTATGAATTTTTGACACTGGATACATTTGAAAATTGTATGCAGTTAAATTTAGTAACTTTTTTGGCTGCCTTTTACAATACCATGCTTAAAGAACCTGGAATGCTTTTTTAAAATAAATTGTTTTCCAGGGATGGTCTATATCTGGTATGTTTTCTGAATCTTTTAATGGCTGAGAATAAGGATTTGCAGTCTCATGTAAGTATAATAGCTGGGCAGGCCAGTGTTATTTTGTTTTATTTTGTTTTTGTTTTTGCTATGTAGTTCAGGCTTGAACTTACTAAGTAGCCCAGGCCAGCCTTGAACACTAGGGGATCCTCCTGCCTCTGTCTCCCAAATTCTGGGATTAGAGGCATGTGCCACCATGCCTGGCTATCAGATTGTTTTTAACACACAACCTCGAAATCTCAGAACTCTGGGGGACTGATGCAGGAATGTCACAGGTTCCAGATCAGCTGGGGCAGCTTAGTGACTTAGTGAGGCCTTGTCTCAAAATAAAAAGTAAAAGGGCTGGGGAATGTAATTCAGGGCAAAGGACCTGGGTTCAATCCCAAGTATGGAAAACAAAACCAACCAACCAACCAACCAACCAACCAATCAACACTTTGGAAAGCCATTCCCCCATTTTTTGAAATTTAGTGTTGAGAAACAAGTGTGATGCCCCATGGATCTTCTGTCCTAGGGTGTTCCCCATTGGTTGAGATTTCATACTTTGGCCTGTTGCTCAGTAGGGTTTTGAATTGAAAACAAAGTTTCCCACAGTACACAAAAATTACCTTTCCTTATTTCTTGGTCCCAGCTCCCTGTCTGCCTTTTTTCAGGATTTCCTATTTGGTCTCCAGGACCCACTTTGCATGCCTCAGGTCTCTTGCTTGAGTTTCATGTTGGTACCTTTGTCCTGAGTCCCAGGTTTCCCCGGGAGTAGGGAACTGGCTGGTTTGGTCACCTGGTTTCAGTGCTGCATAGCTTGTTGCTCTGTATGGATGTGGGCTTTTCCCCTCTGATGCTTCTGATGCCTCCTAAAAGCAGCTTTCCTTGATTGACCCTGGATTGCTCATAGGCAGTCTTCTCCCAATTATTGTGGAGATCCTGAATTTATCATTGTACAAAGCGTCACTCTTTCCATAGCAAGCTTTTCCCTAGAGTCCCCTTTTCTTTGCTGTCCCTGTGCCTCTGGCAGGTACCCACATGGGGGTTCAGTCCCCTTATAATTTGTACTTAGAACTGTCCCTATGTAACAAAGATAAATGTACTGTTTGTGTCAATTACTTAAAATTTTCATTTTAAAAAATGACATTTGTTTTAGTTACTTTTTACTCGTTGAGATAAAATACCTAATGCCCAAAGTTAAGGAAGGAAAGGTTTATTTCTTATAGCTCTTGGAGGTTTCAGTCCATACTCATTTGGCTCTAAGGCAGCATGGCATGGTGGAGCAGCCATTCATGGCAGCTGCAAACAGTAAAATGCAAACCCACAAGAGAGAGACACACCTTCTTCCCACCATTACATGTATGCTAGCTCCACCCCTAGATGGGTGTAACACTCACACCACCAATCCAAGCGCTAGACAACAAACCAATCACAAAGGCTAGATTTGGTTGAGTCCATAATTGCAAGAGGCTTGGGGGCACTGACATAAACCATGGCAACATTGAATAGCCACAAAACAAAGCAAAACAACAGCACTACAAGGAGACGAGATTGCAGAAGAATGGCAAAAATTCCTTATTTTAGCACCTTTAGGAGAACTTCCCTCTGCATGGTGAACAAATGAGTCCACTTTTCAGTTGCACTGGACTCTGCTGGTCACATAGCTGGTCCAGGCACAGGCAACTGGTGGCCTCCCTCAGGTAGCTGGAGGAGTGGATGTTGCATCGGATGGAACTGTCCCTGCTTGGGTGTGTGGCATTTGGAATGCATCTCCTGGCACCTCCTGCTCCCATCATTCACTGAACCATTCCCACAGGTGTTTCCTAGTTTGAGGGGAGGATAGTGGCCTTGATCACATGGCAGATGGTGCTCAGGTGATCATCTGGTAATACACCGAGCTGCTGCCTTAGGTCCATCCTACATTCTCTCCTGGGTGTCCATGCCATCAGTTCCAGGACACCATTTGGATATGGAAATCCATGGGATTAAGTCCCTTATGTAAAATGATCACTGTGGTATCTTTCATGTGACCTGAGAGAGGGAGGGGGGGAGAGAGAGAGAGGCACGCAAAGGCCTATTTCTTACAGCATCTCTAGGTGACTTATCGTAGCTAACTCAATGCAAGTGTGAGGTACATGCTTGTTTAGGGAAGAATAACACAGAAAAGTGTGTGTTCAATATATATGCAACCATCAAAGATCTATCTCCTTTTCCTTCTGTGGTGGGTTAGATACTGAGGGTGACAGTTCCTGAATCCATCACCCGAGTTACTCACATAAATCCTGCTCATAGTGCCTGATGCTTCACACCACCATAACTGTTGGCTTCCTTCCACTTGCCTGGCCTCCCCCCACCCTTTCATTGTTTATAAGTCTCTCTTAATGTAACTCTGTGGTTTTACATGTACAATGTTTTCCTGGAGAGTCCTACTGCTCTTTGGAAGGGATGCAGGCATCTCTGACCCCTGCTACTCTTCATGGAGCAGGGGGCCATCAGGAGCCCAACAGTCTGCCCTGTCCAGACCCTTCTTGACTGCCCAGACAGAAACCAAGCTAAAGAGACCCTGGAGTGCTCCCCTTACCTCCCGGGCTCTCTGTGAGTGTGCCACTTTCTGTCCCCCCCAAACTCCTTTATTATATGTTATTTTTTGCAGTCCAGGGAATTGAACCTGGGACCTTCACACTGAGCTATATCTCCAGCCTCTTTTTATTTTGAGACAGGGTCTTGCTAACTTGCTCAGGCTGGGCTGCAGTTCGTGATGTTCCTGCCTCAGTCTCCTAGAGTGTGAGCATTGTAGGCCTGTGCCACCATGTCTGGCTTTGCCACTTTCTTCTTGACTTTCGTCTGCCACCCTCAGGGTTCTTGGCAGCTTTTGGGCTGAGACTGGGGGGGGTGAGGTGAAGAAACCCTTGGCCTCCCTTTGCCTAGAACAGAAATGGCTGTGCATTTGCTGTTCATGGCAGATTTTGCTGAGGAGGGAAGTTGGCACCTGTTTGGAGCTGGCACCACATTGAAAGAGAGAGAGAAGGGGGAGGTAGGGAGGGACAGGGAGAGAGAGAGGGAGAGAGGGAGGGGGGGAGAGAGAGAGGCATGCAAAGGGAAATGAAAACAAAGGGGCAGCACATCTGTAATGCTTACTGCCCAAATTACTTACCAAAGACATCTGCGAAGCTGTGAGCCATTCAGGAGGGATGTGAAAATGAGCCCCAGCTGAGTCTCCCAGCAAAATGATTCCCCTGGGCTGTGAACCTAGGCAGCACAATTTATTCCCATTATTTACGCATTCAAGTAGCAGGAGCTCTGAACTGGGCAGGGATGAGCAAGCAGAGCCCAGTGTGTGTCGCACAGGCAGCACAGGGGCACGTGATGCAGGACCATATCTTCTGGGCTGGGCTGTGAGGGCACAGAGTGTGGAAGCTGGAGGAATCCTGAGGCTGTGGTATGCAAGCCAAGCGGTGCACACACAGGTGGGTTTCCCAGCTCAGCGTAAGACCAGGTGCCGTGCCACAGCCCGAGTGAGTGACGGATGAATAAATGAATCTGAACTTTATCTGGACTCAGAAATATGCTCTGCATTTTGGTTCTGGAAATAGTTTTCTTGGAAAACACATCAACTTCCACTGTAATTCACTTTAGGAGCTAATGAACTTATGGGGCAGTTTTGATTTTTCAAAGATGTTACGGTCTTTTAAAGCCCTTAATTCATACACAGGGAAGCACTGGGTAGATAATTCTTGCTGATTAATGGAGCTGCTGAGTCAGAAAGGCCACCATGCAGCCTGTGTGTCTGGAGGTAAGAGACATTAAGTCTGATTCCAAAGCAACTATTGTTCACCTGGAGGTACAATCTCCCACGTCCTTCCAACCCTGGAGAACAAATCCATGCTCCCAGAGGCAGAGAGAGTGAGCCTCCTTTCTCCACCCCTGACGGAGGCCAGCTGTTGGCCCAGCGGGGATGCCACACAGTGGGGACTGAGAAGGTCAAGAGATCCTGTGAGAGGTGAGATGTGGGGACTCCAAGAGGCTGTCCACAGTGAGGCCAAACTGTCTAGGGCTTCCCCTAGATCTGTATTATTTATCATTTTTTTCCTTTTTTGTTCATGTTTGGGAATTGCACCCAGGGCTTCACATATGCTAGGCAAGTGCTCCATGACTGAGGGACATCCCGGGCCCTGTATTCATTCATTAACTTATTTGTCCGTTCTTTTATTCATCCAACTAATGTTTCTCCACTGCATGCACACGGAATGGGCCTTTACACTTCCTGTCCTGCCTTCTGCCCCTCTGATAGTTTATAGGCAAACAGACTTGAAGCTGATCAAAGCTGCATGTTTTTCTTTTCTTTTCTTTTTTTTTTTTGTCTTAGAAGTGCAGAGCCAGATAGAGGCCTCGGTGCACAGTAAGAATAGCTGGAGTGAAGGAAGCATGAGGGAGGGAGGAAGTGTTTCTGTAACTGGGGAAAAGCATCACCTAATAGAGCAGCAGCATCACCCTGGGTCTGTGTTGAGACTCCTTGGGGTGAGTTTCTGGGGACATGGGGTGCAGAGGTTTCTCCAGACAGTACCAGTGGCTCAGCTGTCTGAGGTACAGGGGCGTCCAGAGTACAGAGCTGTTGTTCAGCAGTCACCTTTGGGAAGTTCTGCAGGCTGAGGCTTGTCATCTCCCTCAAGTCCCTCAGACATGCATCTATCTCTAGCCTGGTGGACGTGGGGATCCCTCCGGTCAGCCAAGTCCAGGTGCCTGACCTTGCACTCTAGTGATGAGGATATGCAGTCATAGTACATTTCCGTTCTCACCTCTCCTTTTTTTTTTTTTTTAAACTCAGAAAAGTCCTAGATTCCAGTTAGCCTTATCCATCCTGCGGCCTTTTCTACCTTTTCATTAATGTTGGCAATCCCCAAGAGAAAAGAGCCCATTAAGCAAATTAAGTTTGGCATTTGCCAGATTCTGTCTCCTTTCCTATACCTTTCTTAAGTCATCTCTGTCATGAACACAAGTGTAAATAAATCACCTTAATGTGAGGCTCAGGAACTTCCTCTCAGAGTGGTCTGGTCATTTCAATCTGATATAACCAGAGAGGCCCTTTGTGTTATGACAAGCACAGACGTCCCTAGTTCTTACCTTCGCAGAACTTCTTCTCATAGGGAATTCCGTCTTTGGGATCAATACCCTTTAGAAGAGAAATGATGAGATCAGCTGTGTATGTTTTTTAAGTGAGGAGACCAGGCATACACTAAATCCTTCCCAGCTGGCTTTGCAAGTGCAAAGATGAATCAATAGATAAAACCCTTGACAGTTTCTCAAGCCCTTAATCCAACACAGGTATATGTGTGTGAGAGCTGGGCTTAACAGGAACAGAGGGCAGGGCGAGGGAGAGACCTTGCCTCCTTTTCACAGGGATGGGAGGCAACTTCTGGAAAAGACCTCCAGCTGGGAGTCCCTTCTTAGCGCACTGGGGGGCAAGTGAGGAACTGAGACACAGGTTAGGGGAATTCTGCTGTCTCTGAGCAGAACATCTGTGTCCTGCAGCTGCAGGCCCTGATAACTCATGATTCTAGAGAAGCAACTCAACCAGAGGTGATTTTCCTCTTCACCCTACAGCTAACCCAGGGAATACTGCTCATGTCTAGAGGCATTTGTGGTTGTCTCTACTGGGTAGGAATGACCCTGGCATCTAGTGGGCAGAGGCGAAGGAGAGTGATGAACATGCTACAAAGAAATGTCCAACCCTGATGGCAATAGTTCCAAGACTAAAAGACCTGGAGGAAAAGTTGGGCCTATAAGTGTGACTGAGTTACACGGTCAAAGGCTTCTAGATGAGAAGTCTTTGAGATGAGAGTGCTTGATGGTCAGAGATGGTCAGAGATGGACAGTCACTCTGCTGGGTAATGTGGCCTTGATGGTATCAATGTTCCCTCTTTGTTGCTGACTTTGGGATTCTTGGGGCCACTCTTCCTCTGGGGAAAGCATAGGCATGGTGGTGAGGTGAGTTTCTCCCACTACTCATGGGAACCTCTGGCTTTGCCTTCCTGAGCTTAGTTGGTTTTCCTCTGGTCTTTGCATGGCCTTTTCCCTATGTGTGGCACACAATACCAGAAGCCATGGTGGGACCACGGGACAAACATGGCAGCCCCTGAATGGATCAGTGCCTCTGTTCTCCAATAGGACAAGTAAACTTGGCGTTATCAGAACAAAAGCTGCCTTGGGGGTCCTGACACCTTAAAGCTTCAGGGGAGGGGTATCTTCCTCCATGAAGAGTAATGTGCCTGAGGACAGTCCTCTGTCATCCTTTCATGTACCAGAAGCTGCAGAACCTAAATAAACATAGTAGGAGACCACTGGTATGAACCTGGACTATTAGTGTCCTGGAGAGAGGATGATATTTATAGGAAGCTTCTCCCCTTTGTACAGGCAGATAAAGGAGGCAAATGTTTACATTGAGCTTAAAGAATACTAAACTTTGGGGTCCTTTGGTTACATTGCTTTTGCTTATATGAGTGCCAGGAGTGACTGGGAGCTGTAGAAGGTTCTAGGCTGAGTGGGAGAGGCCAGGCTGCAATCAGGACCTGTTTCCATGTAAGCACTTCTGGTTAATCTAATAAAAAGTCTTTTTAAAAAGGGATCTGAATTGATGAGACTTGAGGACTGTGTTAGGAATTTATTTAGTGTTCTAAGTAATTGTTTACTTTCATTCATGACCTTGTATTTGTAAGCTGGTTTCCTTCCTTCCTCTCTCTCTCTCTCTCTCTCTCTCTCTCTCTCTCTCTCTCTCTCTCTCTCTCTCTCTCTCTCTCTCCCTTTGTGGGATGGGGATTGTATTGACCTTACATTCCAGACCTTTTTTATCTCAAGGCTGGATCTCACTAAGTCATTACATTGTCCAGGCTGGGTTCAAACTTGTGACGCTCCTACCTCCTGCCTGGCTTGTATTCATATCCTCATGAGGATCCTGCAACTCATGTAATCCCAAGACACTCAGAGGGTGGTTCTTCTGTCCTCGCTGTGTACAGAGGACTACCTGGCTGGCTTTTCCGCTTCCTTCCCTTTTCCTGGAAGCTGTGAACCCACTATTGCTGGAGTCTGATGCCTTGAGGTGTGGGTGGTGGGGTGAGCTTGGGAAAGCCCTGCTCTGCTGACGAGGTTTATGAAACAGAGAAAAATGGTTGCGTTGTACCAGTGGTCAAGGCATGGCTTGTGCTGACAGTGGGGTGAGTGGCTGTGAGCTTTTTAACGCTACACCGTTCTGTTTCACTCTGTTGGGCCTGCGTGACCACCAGCAAGGCTGAAGGGGTTGTAACAGCCTCAGCTCGTGTTCCATCATCAATGTTCTTCACATGTGGTGAAGAGTCCATACTCTTCCAATCACCAGCAAGAGAGTGACTCCCTTCCTTAGGAGGGACCAGCACACAGACAACAGGCCTTTAGGGAGAGCAGAAAGTAAGACATCGGGCATCAAACCAGAAGTTAGTTGCTTACCCAGATGCCATTGCAGTTGGAGTCTCGGTGGGCATCCCAGTTGTCCGGCCTTAGAAAGAAACATCAGCATTGGTCTTTGGCATGAGCTCAACTCAGATGAATGCGTGGATGGGTGGATGGATAAGTGCTCCATGGTGCACCATTGAAAGGCAACAGTGTTCTTCCAGCTAGTGCACCTCATGCTGCTCTGTGTGTTCCACACAGAGGCCTCTGCTCAGCCCTTTGTCTTTAGCTCAGTGAGGGGTGTTTGTGAGGAAGCCCGGGCCCAACCCCGTCTCTCCATGGTGGGCTCTTCTCAGGGACTGCATAGGTGGGCCCAGCGCTGGTGAGCATAGTGAACGCATGCTGCTTTATTTAGAAAGTGGGGGGGATAGTTTGGATTGTGCCTCTAAAATGCCACACTTCTGGTGAATTTAATGCTTCTTCACTGCCATCACAGTGTAAGTGAAGGGTGGTATCTCCTTTTTTTGATGTGAATGGTTGAACATCAATCTAGGACTAAAGTGTGACATGATTTCTTTCCACTCCTAGATGCCCTTGGGAAAGGACCTATTTCTATTTCTTTTACCACTAACAAGATGCAAAGTGATTCACAAATTTTAGGTGCTTGATAAGCGTCTATTGGACCAATGAAAGAATGCATGCATGCATGAATGAGTGGATGCTGTTCTTTTTCACTGAGCTATTGAGGCACAGAGTTCTCTTCTCTGAGTGGGAATCATTGATGCCTGGAAGGAATGATTCCTCCTGCCTGCTTTGCTGGAGGTCATTTTCAAAGCCTGACAGAGTTACCTTCTGCCTGGGTACACAGTCTTGTCGCTGTCATTACAGTCTCTCCCTCGCCAGTGGTAGCCCCGCAGCGTCTGAAATTAAAGACCACACATGGCTTGCGAATTGCTTTGATGTTATCTACATGAAGATTAATCAGAGTCCTCTGAGGGTGTTGACCTCTACAGCCTTTCATCCAAATACAGCCTAGGATCACTGGTGATCATTAAGAAAATGAGGATGATTATAAGACATGCTATGTGATGTGAAGTGTAATATCACACCAGGACCAATAACAGGTGGAGATGTGGGCTATGTGTGTGTCTGTGTGTGACGGTGTGTGTGTGGGTGTGTTGGGGTGCATGTGTGTACATGTGTGTACACATATGTGCATGTGTGTATAGTGCATGTGTGTTATACATGTGAGTGTGGCAAATGTGTATAAATGTTTATGGGTGTCTGTCTTTGTATGCACATGTGTTCATGCATGTGTATTAACATACACTTCTAGACACAGCAGGACAATCTAGCTTCCAAAAATTCCCCTAGGAATCTCCTCAGGGTCTAATATAATTCTCTTTATTTTGGCCAAATGGTTAGGCACTTTATGGGACAATTAAAAAATAATCTAGCTCAATTGATAATTATGTGGATTTATATGTTTGATCTGACTGCTTTAAAAGAATAAAGCATCACAATAACATCAAACAATATTTTAATTTCCTGCATTCCTAAGTCCATCTGATCCCACATTTTGGAAGATTGTCATACATTATCTGTTTGTTTGCTTTCCCAGAAAACATCAGACACCCTGTCAGCTCCAAAACAAGCATGTGCATATGCATACTCTAAAAAAATAAGGTAAAGTAGGGTTAAGAATTTCCAAAATAAATCCAAAAACCTTTCAATGTGATAGTAGCTCTGATGGAGAATTCCAACTAGAATGGAAAAAGATTTACTTTGATGAGGTATGTATTGTTATGAAGCTAGAAAGTCACTGAACATTGTGAAATGAGGTATTTTTCACCAAGCTAATAATACACCCAAATGAAACTCAGTATTGTCTTATTAAGGGAAAGAAATCTGCAGAGAGTGACACAACAAACATCTGGGTATTTGGAATCATACTTACTGGGAAAACACTATATTTGTCTGAGTCGGCATCTTTGAGTGGCATAGAAGTTTGTATAGATCTAGAAGAGAGAAAACAGAATACCCTGGTGGGCTCAGGAAAAAGGAAATGATGTTTGTAAAATCAAACAGACACATTTTCAGAGATGGCTGTGTTGAATTCATGCGACAGAGGGCTTATCTAAAAATAAAGTTCAGGGTCTGTGTGGTGAGTGAGACTGCCAGCCAAGCTTGGCCCATCTCTGCTCTGCGCTTCCCAGAAGTGTTTTCTCTCTGCTATTTGACGTGGCCCCGTGGGGGTGGTGGCGGAATAACTGAAGTTGTAGAGGGCATGGGCCGCTGATGTGAGGACTGCCAGGAAACAGGAGAGTGTGTTTGGAGTCCAGTCAATGAACTTGGCATTCCAAGCTGAATGCATGTCCTTTTACGTATTCTGCTTACTGTCTCCAACCACTCACTCTGGGGTTCTGGAGGCATTGGATGTCATCGGCTGGCAATTTTGATCCTCAAGTATGAGCCCAGGTATCCATAGAGCCTGATGTGACAACCAACCTAACCAGTCCACTCTATGAGGGAGCAGTTCCCCTGTGCTACCACTCCCAGACTGTCCCCAGCTTCTAAATGGCAAATGGCTTCCCAGCTAGGACAATCTCCTGCAGGGCAAGGCTTTTCTTAGAATGTGAAAATTAGAGGTAGAATTTCAGCCTCGTCTAGGATTTACCTGAGATTCTTTTGAATTCAGAGCATTTTGCAGTGCTGAGAATCTCTAAGCAAATGAATGCAGCTCACCAGAGTGATCAGGCTTTTAAAATCTCTTTTATGAAGAATAGGACTAGGGCTTCAGGGTGCGGAGGAGGGTCAGATGTTGGCTTCAAAGGTGATGTTTATCTATTGCCTGCTCTATTACCTCGGGCAAATAACTTTCTCCCTTGGAGGGTAACAAAAATCAATTCTGCCTTGTGGGTTGCTCCTGGTGAAACAGATAACACTGGATACATTTTAGTTATTATTATTACTGAGCCAGAGATTGTTTTGAAGAAAAAATGGGGCTGTATTAAAGTGAGTTTTGTAAATCACTAAGCAGTGAACCAATTATGATCTGGTGCAAATTATGCTCAGGCCACAATGATTTTGAATAAAAGAGGAAAAAAACCCACATTGTTTTTGTTTTTCTTTTTCATAAAAGAATAATTTCCCTTTTAAATTGGGCCAAGACAATCCCTGGCTGCAGATGCTCTTGAATTTAATTTTGCAAAAGAGGTTCAATTGAATTGTTGTCACTTGGGGACTACTAGGTTCTGCTGGTCCATGTCTAACACAGAAGATGCAGCGATGTGTTTACTGAGGAGGGGCAGGGGTCCTGATCCAAGGGGAGCGAGGCCGTGGCCGGCAGCATCTTTCCTTTCCGATTGCCTTCTCTTCTCCTCTCAGTTCCCTGAGGCTCTTGCATCTCTCCCTCATCCACAAAAGGGAAAGCGCTACTGTTTCTGGGCTCCCAGCCAGCAGCTAGCACAGCTGGCCAGAGGGCTTTTGCTGGAGATGAGCAGGGAAAAGTCTGTAACTCCCGGATCCCTATGAACCTGTGCATGTGGGTCAGAATCACAGTGGCTTGCTCCTCTCTCTGGATATTTTCATGGCAGTTGAGAGGGGCTTAGCTCCCACGAAACCCAAGAGATGAAGGATGGTGGGGCATAGTATCAATTTTTGGTAGGGGCTGATTTATGTTCAGAAGTGTTGAAGTTCTAGCCCCCAGTGCCTGTGAATGTGACCTTATTTAGAAACAAGATCTTTGCAGATGTGAGCAAGTGAAGCTGAGGCCATTAGGGTCACCCTTGTCCAATATGACCAGGGTCCTTATCAAAGGAAAAGAGACATCTTGGAAAGGTGGCCATAGGAACACGGGAGGCAGAAATTGCAAACCATGAGAAGCTAGGAAGAAATCCACTCAGATGGATTAGATTAGATTAGAGGGAGCCTGGCTCTACTGCCACCCTGATTTTAGACTTTTGGCTTCCAGAACTGAGACAGCATAAACTTCTGTTGATCTAACTCACCCAGTTTATGGTATTTTGATATAGTAGCCACAGGAAATTGTTAAATCTCTCAGACCTGATGTGCAGATGGTTCTCACTCTGCATAGTCTGAGGTCTGATCTCTACCTCCTGTGAGGGTCAGCCTGGAGCAGCAGGGGCCAGAGGAATAGGGGCTCTCACAGAAGGGGGAGAGTGAAAGAATCAGGGTTTAGAGCAGACGGTTTGGTCTAAATGACTGCAGGAGGAAACTGGGGATCCTGGACTCTCCCTCCATTCCTTTCACACTTGCCCATGGGATGAACTGTGCTATGTGTTCCTGCCCTGATGTACTATGCCTTTGTCTGCCCAAAGCAACAAGATCAAAGGGTCATGGGCTTAAACCTACAAACCCATGAGCCCAAACAAACCTTTCTTCTTTTTAACTTGATTATCTCAAGTAGTTCTTGTAGTCATGGAAAGCTGACTAACACACGGGGAAGGGAGAACCTATGCTAGTTTGCCTCTTAGTCCAGTGTCCTCTTGAATCACGGTCTCTTCACATTTTGATCAATGGTTCTATGACACCTAGTTTAACCCTAGATGCAAAGTAGAGCTAGATATGGGATTTTACACTGAGATGGGGGACTTGGGAATTCTAGACAGTGTCCTTCTACCTGGAATCCCGTTCTATGTGTCTGATTCAGATAACAGCCTCTTGGGCTCTGTGAAGAAAACAGTCCCCTTCCAACTTCCTGCAGATGCTCAGAGTCCCAGTCATAAACTGTGGACAACTGGGTCTGTGTCTTCTATGGCAAGGGTGCGCTGTCTCCAGTGTCATACAGGGGACACCAGGGTTGCAGAGACAGGTGGCTGGCACACTGCAGGTTACAGAGCAGGCTCGGAGGCTCACAGGTTCTCCCCTGTTTTGTATATCTCCAACGTGGCTTTGCTGGGGCTAACTCACCACCCAGTCTCTGTGCAAGCCCTGCTTGGACCAGAAGTAGCACCAGCCCTAGGAAGATGCTTCCCAGATATGAAAATCATTTTAAGCGTAGGAAAACAGAGGCAAGCAGAGATGTCATCATACACTTGGAAGGTAGAAGGGGCATACATACGTACACTTTAATTTTCTGACAGATCTTGGCCAAAAACGGGAGTGAGCATATATCAGAACCACTTTTGAGATATTTCTAGAGAGAGAGAAAGAAAAAAATGACAATAAAAAGACATGTGTTCAGTTTGAGAAATGGTTTCCTATCTGAGCATCCCATAGCCTTGATCTCCGGGTTTTCCTTCTAGAATCACCCGGCTTATCTTAATTTACCTACCATTTCTGCCCTGCAGTCCATACCGACTCTGCCTCCTGTGCTGCGGTGCTGCTGGTTCCTCAGCCTGCAGGCGCCCCCTTCCCGGCTCCTACCCACCCTTAGTCACCTCCCTACCTCGTGCCATGGCACAGAGAATAGTCTCCCCCACCACCTGTCACCCTAGGATCCTAGAGCACCCTTGAAAGTGCCAAGCCAAGGAATCACATTCACATCTCAGTGGATATCTCCAGGGCTGGGAGAGAGGCTCCTGAGAGCTAAGGGATGCTAGAGTCACATCGCAGGGTTTGCACTAGTGCCACAGGGACTGAATGTCCAGTCCTTGGTGTGTGGCCTGTCCTTGCCCTTTCTATGTTCCCTACCTACTAGGTGTCAGCAGCACAAATCTGTCTGTCTCCAGTGACCTCATGGCTTCACCCTCCCATGGCCATTCTTGTCAGGAATGTCATTCTGTGGCACCTGACTGCATTTTTTTTTTGTATGTGTGTTCTTTGAATTTCCTATGAATGGGATCATACAGCTGGCACTCTTTTCATGTTTTATCTCTTTCATTTCCATGTTGCTGCAAATACCTGAAGTGCATTCTTTTTCTCAGAGCTGTTCAGTATTCCACTGTGTGAAACACAGATTGAGAATGTTGTCAGTTTTGGGCTATTGTGAATAAAATTGTTAGGAAAAATGATTTTTAAAAATCTGCCTTCGAACCCTATCAAATGCTCTCATCCCCCAAATTGCCACAGGTTGGGAACATCTGCTGTAACATAGGGTGGCGGGGAGTGGTACCGAAAGAAGAGGGTGTTCAGAAAACCCAACAAAGCCCTGGAGTCAGATGGAGACCAGGACTGTAGTCACACAATAAGACAAATACTCACTGAGATTATGCAAAGCATCAGTGGCAGTTTGGAGTATGGACACATTCTGGGACCCAGAGTCCAAAGTCAGGTCACATTTGAATGTCTGAGCTACTATTTTTAATATTCACTTTAGTCCGGAGGTCTCAGTCTAATTATCATAATGACAGTGTAGATTTTTAACTCTGATGATCACCAACATGCACATAAATTTAGATGAACAGTCTTATAATTACTATACAGGAGGCACAATAGGATAAAATTTTATAATCGCCCAGCTGTTCACTGTCAAAATTCATCCTAAGGCTGCAGCTGTCTCTGATACTCATTGTGCAGAAATCTGGGCTAGGGATTAGGTGAAGAATGATGTAACTTGTCCACAGATACCCCGGAAAGCCTGCTGTTTAGACAGAGGCTTTGATTATATGGTTTTTCATCACAGAGAATGGAAGGTACATTTGCCCCCAACCTCTGTTCTTACCTTGGAATAATTTGCTTGCAAAGAAAACTAAGATGGGCCTAGACATTCTTGCATGCACATTTTTTAATTTCCCCAGTTTGAACTTTGCTAGACAGGGACAGAAATATGGGCTGTTATTAATTCAGGAATAGATTTAAAATATTGGATGGGGCTGCATCTTGTCCCATCTAAAGGGAAAATCTTAAATCTGGGATGTCCTTGGAGACAGGAGACAAACAGCATCTTCAGTTTGCAATCTCTTCCACCAGAACCCGATTGCCTCCTGAGCTGCCCCCATACCATGGTGTTAAATGAATGCAGAACAACAAACACATCAGGAATAGAGAAAATTGTGGTGAATGGCATAAAGGTCAAAGGGAGAGAGTAAGCACCTTTCTGCATGCATCAAAACCAAAATTTAATTTCTGCATGGTAAAGTGCTTTTAAGTCCTTTTTGTGTATTCTATTGCCTGGCTTTAATTGGTCTGAGCTGGGGTTTGGGCATCAGAAATTTTTAAAGTCCTCCCAGATGACCCACTAAGCAGGTAGCACTGTGACCAGGGTCCTGGTGTTCAGTTGCGCAGGCCTTCCCGGATCACTCCTTTATCCACAAAGCCTCAGGTATAAACAGCGTCCTTGAGTTCAGTGCTGGGGCAGCTTGGCTGGAGAGCTACTGGCATTGAAGAAAGGGTATTAGATTTAGAAATGGCTAGCTCTGGACTTCAGAGATGATTTTCTGACTGAATAGCTACACAGAGTAAGCAGATTACTAAGCTCTAGTCATCATCTCTGTGTATTTGGTAGTGGTGAAAATTAAATATGGGTGATTCTGTAACCCAGGTACTCTGTGACCTGCTACTTGGTGCTCCCTAAATCCAGGCAAAGCTCCCAGGAGATCCAGAACATTTCTGGGGCATTTTCTTCCCTTCTGAAAAACATGACTCATGATTCTGGTCTAGGTGTTCACAGCCTGACATGTGATGCTGGAAAACCCACTATGTGTTGTTAAATAGGAACTTGGGTTCTGAATTCTCTCAGCCTTCAGGGTGGCATTAGCTACGGTTGATATTCTCTGAGAAGTTTTCCAGAGGTGCTCATTTGCGTTTTCTGATTAATTTTGTTCATTGATAGTTCTTAACCCTGAGAGTAAATAAATTGGGCAGTTTTTTTTTTAAACAAAAAATTTGTTGAAATGTTCAGTAGAATTTCGTGTGGCTTCTGGCTAGTCATTGTTGGAATCCTGCCTCTCGAATTATGCTTTCAATCCTGGTGACAGAAATTTTAAAAATGCAAAATCCTAATTAGCCTTTGAGTTAACGCCAAGGAAGTTTGTGCTAATCAAATAAACAATGACCTGAAAATAAGTTTCTAGACCCACACTGAGAAGGACAAAAGACACATTATGTTTTCTCCACAGTTTTGAAGGTGGCAGTCATGGGCTTCTGGTGGTGTTTCAATTCCTTATCCAACAATATAAGCAGATTAGCTGAACTGGCTACTGCCAGCCTTTAATTATTCACTGAATTAAATAATGATCTGTGAAGCAGACATTGTGATTGATTAATCAATTATGTAGAAATGCCTGCATGTTGCTATTTAACATGGATCAGCCTTGTACATCAAAACCCCTATGACTCCCCCACATAGGATTTCAGATAAAATTATTGTACTGGACATGCTTACCCTAAGAAAAAAATATTCATTGGTTCTCTACAGTTTAAATTTAATTGGCCATCCTGTGTTTTTATTTGCTTAATCCTATAAACTGTGATCTAAGTGATTTTCCTTCCTTTTGTTTCCATGTGGTCAAATCAATAACACCTTCAATGCTTTGCAGCAGAGGGAGCTAGGAGGGAGGGTTACAGGGAGGCCCAGGGTGAGGTTGGTGCCTCACTGGGGATGAATGTGTCTTTCCTGCCTGGGTCTCCAGCACTGAGGGTGATACCGGGCTTTAAAGTTCTGCTCCTTGCTTCCTTTTTAGCTGGGGCTGATTTTCCCACCAGAGCAAATACCTAACTCTTTGATGACTTATCTGATTAGAAACATCACTGCAAGGAGGACAAATTAGGGGAGGTGAACAGTGATGATATTAAGTTTGCCCAGTACTTGGTCAGCCTGAGGCCTGGTAGCAGGTGCTTTGCATGCAGGAACTCTATTAGCAGCCTCCAATCAGGCATAGCAAAGTGGAGCCCCAAGCCCGAGGTCACATTTGCAGGAACTGGGAGGAGCAGGAAGACATGGCTTCCGGAATACTGCTGGGGGAGAGGATTGTTCTCACTTGGGGTTATTTTACCCTTCAGAGGCTGTTTGGCAATGCCAAGAGACATTTTTGATAGTCCTGGCTGGAGAGGGATGGATGGCATTGCTGGTGTTAGATGAATAGAGGCCAGAGATGCTGCTGGACCCCACAAGGCACATGGCGGCCCCTACCACAGGATTACTGAGCCCCAAATGTCAACACTACCGAGGTGGAAACCCTCCTAAAGGGGAGAAGGCAGGAGGAAATTGTGGAAAGGAGCGCATGTTTTTACTTTAGTCACCAAGAAATTAGGACAAACAGTGGACAGGCTTGGATCCAAAGCAGCCCCCAGCCTTTGGGGCACAGGAGGAAGGCAAGGGAAGGGAAGGGAAGGCATGCCCAGAGAAAGGCTGGTGTCCACCTGATGGCCGCTTACCATGGCTGTGGACTTCTTGACGATGTGTTTTGCTTTCTCTTGTGTCAATTTCCATGCCTCCTATAAAACAAAGTGAGAGAGTATTATAACTTGGGCCCCCTGTTTTCCACGTTTTTTTCTAAAGTGAAAAATTTTAAGTCTTTAAGTTGAACTAAATTGCTCTATAAATTTGTGATAAAGTAATTTGCAAGAAGGTTATTTTATGTTAATATGTGGGTGTTTAAATTTTAAAAATTTATTACAGTAAAAGACATAGTGCTAGGAATCTCCCTCAAAATACTCCCTGTCATTTCAGACACTTATCCCACCTTTCTGGAGACTTTCTGGAACAATTCTGGAAGTATTTTACTTTTTCACAAGTGTCTTTTGTGGTGCTGCTGTGACTGCCTCCATGTCTTGATTCAAAACATCTGTAGCAATTTATGCCAAATAAAAACATGACAGGGCGTCCTCATCTATCTCATTCACTGGACACGGTGCCATGTAGCTTCTGGCCCTTCCTTAAAATCAAAATGACCATGAGTGGTCAACATTTTCAATGGATTCAGGACATTGGGGCATTCAGACAACACAACTAAAGATTCTGAAGAAAAAGGACTATTGGGAATGTTTCACAAGGTGGCCAGCACGGTGGGATGAGTGTGACACCCAGGGGGAGTATTTTAGGGGGTCAATGGCAATGTGTCTTTTACTGTAATAAAATTTTTAACTTCCAATTTAAACACTTATTGTATATCTTGTTCACACCATACATTTGGTATCTTTATTGGAGACTGCCCAAGATGTTGCAGCATCTCGGTACTCACTAAACATTGTGGTACTCAATCTTCACAACCGTGCCCAGAGATAGGACCATCTCATAGGTGAGACAATTGAGATGCAGAAAGCTAGCAAACTGGCTCAAGGTCATGCCTCTAGAATCTGGCAGAGATGTAGATGCTGTCTGGATCCTGAAGCATTGGAGAAAGAGTGCACTTTGGAAAGAAATGAGCATGACAGGTGGGAAGATGGCCCAGGACAGTGACTGTCCACATGGGACTTTGCATGGAGATTCTAGGACCCCAACCTTGAGTTCCTGGTAGAACCTGTGAGAGTCAAGTAAAAGCAATCTGCGTTTCTCATCAGGAGCCTGGTGAACTTAGAGAATTACTGTGAGAGCATTAAGAGCTGGGCTAGAGGAGCATTTGCCCTTCCCATGCCGAGTGCCCTGGGCAAAGCTCAGTCGCTTCCCTCTACCATGCAGGTAACAACAGCACCAGTCAGCATGAGCTGCCAGCAACACAGGCACCAACATTTAAGACTAGAAAGGACATCTGATTGGCTCACAGAAGCAGGTTTCTGGAGAGAGTCATCCCAGGGTGAGTGGATTCAGCACTCAAAGGGGACAGGGGGGTGGGCGTGGCGGTGCCTTCCTCTAATCCCAGCACACTGCCACCTGAGGTAGGACGATGGCAAGTTGAAATCCAGACTAGAAAACTTAGTGACTTAGTGAACCTCTGCCTCAAAAGATAAAATAAAAGGGGGTTGGAGACATAGCTTAGTGTGACAGCTGTGGGATCATTTTCCAATACTGAAATGAATCAATCAATCAGTCAGCAGAAGCCCCACCAGCAGGAGGCTGTCAACAGCCTACCGCAGGTTCTGTGCCCTGGCTCTAAAGAGCCACACTCCCGCTCCATCTCTCGTTCACCACCCCCTCTCCAGGTTCAGTATCCTCTGTCTTCTTCCAGCCATTTCCAGAGCCTCTGAGAACATACAAGTTGCCTTCCCACTACACAAGCTTGCAAAGCTAGAGCTGGCTCATTATGAACGATAAAGATTGTTACACAAAACCCCAAGGACCTGTGTTTGTATTTGCATAGTTGGGAGGAAAATAGCACTAGGCTTGGAGGAGGGGTGTGGGGAGGGTTTGCCCACAGCGCTGCCTCCCAGAGCTTTGATGCCCGCTCCCTGCCTACCTCAGCCCTGCCACCCCTCTGCACCTGCTCCCGTGCAGCCTGAGGCAGTGCCCTGCTAATCATCCATGGCTTGATTGGAAGCTCTGTCTCAGCCCTCATTTTCACTGACCCCAAAGCAGCAGAGAAGCTGGGATTTGGGGGAGCTGTGCCGTTCTCTCTCCGGGTCACTGAGAACGTAGTTCGTGTAAGTGCACAGTAAAGTTGGATGTGGGAAGGGACATTTGGAGTGGAGGGTGAGTGAGAGAAGGCCCCTTGGGAGATGCTGATCTTTGCTTCTAATGAATGACTGGGATTCAGGTTACCCTTAATCTTGGTCCATTCCTCACCAGGAGCCCCATCTCTGCTTTGCTGCTGTGTGGTGCTCTGAGGACACCAGCCACGTGGGTGAGAGTGTGTAAGGGGCAGCGACTGCCGGAGAGATCTGGGAGAGTGACTCTTTCAGGAGAAGCTTCCTGGAAGAGGCTCACGGTGCCAGCAGGCTGAGCCGTCTCCCCGGCGTCAGACCCAATTACACTCCTCAGCTCAAGATCAAGAACAAAGGACAGCTAATTGTATCCCTTAAGTCAAAGAGAGCAGGCCAGCTGATAGCCAGGAGTGTGTGAGAGAGTGACCTGAGGAAAGGACACCTTTTCAGGTGGGGCTGGATGCCAGGCACAGGGGATGCCTCTCAGGACACAGAAACCCACCTGCTGTGCTGTTGGGGACAGCTGTGTCCCTAAGCTCCCAGGTGTCCCTACTTTGCGCTGCCCTGGCCACCACTCAGCCTGTTGCTCTTCCCATGGTGCCTGGCCGGCCACCTTGGGATGGGTGAACAGAGAGGGGTTGGTGAGAGGGCGCCACCCAGTGGGAACCTCTATGCTGTGCTCTAAACCTCCCCAGAGTCCACTCCATGGCCGGGACAGAAGAGGACAATCTTCCCTTTTCAACCACTGGTGTCTGTCACAGGAAGACTGCTCAGGGGCTGGCCCCACTCAAAAACTACTCTTGTTGAACTACTGTTTTTTTTTGGCTTTTCCTGGAAATTCTGGCAAAGACTTAAAGTTTTCCACTGTATAAAGTCAGTCCACCTGGCATTGCCTAGGTAAGAGACACCATGTCTAAGTGCTGATTTTCCTGATTGACTACCTTTATTAGTCTCCTGCTCACTCCCCATTAGGCATATTTTTTAATTGATCTCAGGGCCTGAGCTACTATTTAGCCTTGCTTTTCCTCCTTCTCTCCCTTCCTTCCTTCCTTCCTTCCTTCCTTCCTTCCTTCCTTCCTTCCTTCCTTCCTTCCTCTTTCTCTCTCTCTCTCTCTCTCTCTCTCTCTCTCTCTCTCTCTCTCTCTCTCTCTCTCTCTCTTTCTTTCTTTCCTTCTGTCCAGGATCTGACTAAGTTGCTAAGCTGCCCAGGCTGGGCTTGAACGTGTGCTTCTCCTGCCTCAGCCTCCCACAGTGCTACGATTTCAGGCATGCACCACTACACTTGGCTCACACATGGAATCTCAAAGGCAGTATTTATGGACTTCCTTATGAGCTCCTGATTTTATGTATTGGAAAGATTCCTTTACATGGGAATTCCTGATTTAAACATCTACAATGCCCCATACAGTCTCTGATGTACAGTAGCTACTCAATAGATACAGAGAGAGAAAGAAGGAAAACATTTATGACATTATATTAAGCAAGAATCTTAGGCTTCCAGATTTTACACACATAGAGCAAAGCCTGCGAAGAAATACACTAGTGTTCGGGTAATAACTTTTTTCTTGTTCTTTTCTGTGTTTTCCAATTCTTAAAGAACAAGCACCAATTCAGAAACAAATGCTTTTTAAAAAGAGCTGAATCATGAGTCCTTGTTTCCTACTGAAGAGAATGATGTGCTTTCAGCGTGTATGTGCTAGTGAGAGCCTGGGGGTGAGGACGAGGGCACTGGATTCCCTGCCTTCTGGAAGCTTCCAGCCTGATCAGAGCTTAACTTTGAACTTGAACAGTGAACTGAAGAGAAAGGAGCAGAGAGCAGACCTTGGTGATGACTTCCTGGTAGAGACCCTGGATCCCTTTGAAAGCACCTCTGTGAGTTTAGCCCAGCTCAGACCTCTGGGGCTTAGTGATTGTTGGAGGATGGAGACAAACTATAAAAACATGATGGGGCCCTTCACACACTGTTGGTGCCAGGTTGCTTCCATGGCCTCCTAGGAGGGCAGTGCTCAGGTTTATGGGACATTGGAGCCAGTGAGGCAGGCAGCAGGCAGCAGGCAGCAGGCAGCAGGGATTGGGCCGAATGGAAACACAAGGGCCTTCCTAAGGACAGAGTCAGGGATCCAAGAGCAAGATCTGAGTTTACCTAGTACCTCCTGTACATGGCAGTTACAATATCTAGCAGGACAATCTGCATTCTTTGGGAAACTGGAGAAGGGGAGGATCTCACATTGGACAACTACTGCAAGATGCAGCTAGGGTGACAGCTGAGTGGAGCCAGAGGGGCAGCCAGGTTTCCTGAATATTCATGGGGAGGAGGGTGAGGAGCCCCTGGCTGCAATCCCCAGCACTGCCAATGAAGCAGAAGGGATTGAGGAGAAATCCTTGGAAGGAGGGAGCCTGAAGGGCAGTGGGAAAAAGAAACCAGCTGTCTAAAAATCACAAGGGTGCTGGGTTCTGACAGCTGGACCACAGCCATGACAGACAAAAAGGTGCTGGTACACACCCAGATTGTGTTCCATGGTGACAGGGAATGAAACTGTGGACAGAGGAGGTGAGGTGAAAGCAGGTTTATTGAAAAGATATAAAGGTAAGAAAGTACAGCTCCCACTAGCTGGGCGGGGTCCTGAGTAGGGTACCCACGCAGATGGCCAGGGAGTTAGTTTGTAAGAGTTCTGGGAAGGAGTTTAGACTGCTGTATAAGCAAATCATCTCTATCCTGTAGCAGACTGTGTACTTTTTAGGGTCCAATCTGTGCAGTATTTATGCAGGGTGCATGCGCTCTTAAACCAGTAGCTCATCCATCACACTGTGGTCATGCTCTCGGGTGGGTCCTGACAGCTTACGAACACCTTCTAGATGTTTTTGTAAGATTCCTGGAGAACCATGACTCAGAAGACTCCACTTCAGCCTTCTTGACTCTATTCTGGGGGCTGCTGTCCTTTGCCTAATCGAATTCTAAGACCTGTGTCACTAATCTCTGTTACAATATAGGCCTGGAGACTGAAGTAGCACAGAATACACTAAAAAGGTGACTCCAACTCAATTATAATTAATTACAACCTCACTTACATTGTGGCTTTGACCTCCCCATCTGGACTTTGGGACCTTCCTCAAAGGTCCTTACAGTGATACCCTCTCCTCCAAGAAGCAGACTTGTCCCTGATGGGAGTGAATTGGGAATTGCTGCACCAGTGCAAAGAGCTGCTTCTTCCCTGGACAAACCACATAGAGCCTCTGACAAGTGGCTGCTTCTGGTGTGGGCTCTTCTCAGTGGCCCCTCCTACCCTGAGGAGCTATTGTGACTAAGAGATCTGCATTTTCATGATTACTTTAGTGTGTCCTGTGAAATGCTTTGTTTGGATACCAAGAACCAGGTCAACACCACCCCTGACTAAGACTGGAGACACCCCTGGAGGGGTGGGGTGCAGGCTGTGATGCTACCGAGGTACAGAGCAGCCTGCAGACCCAGAACCTCTGTGGGCTGCCCCTTCCCGAGCCATCCTTGACTGGTGGCAGTGGTGACAAATGTCTCCCACAGCTGTGTTTCTATTTAAGTTTAAGAAAATGGCAGTTAGCTTTACCCATCAGTCAAGAGAGGACAGTAGGGAAACTACAGAAGCTGCCCTGAGCTCCAGACATGGGCATCGTGGCCAGAGCACAGACAGGAGTCCTGGAAGAGCTCCAGGTCTGCAAGGTGAGGTAGAAGTGGGGAGCCAAATCAGTCAAATCAGCCCTTTGGTTCCAGGGGTAGAGTGCTGGGTACAGGTGCTGGGCAGCATTAGTACAAATGGAGACTATGTGATCCCAGCTGGTGCTTGGAAGAAATTCTCAGATCCCTGCAGTTTAAGTCCCCCTTTCCTGCAAATGTCCCATCACCCAGGATGGGACCTCTTTTCTGTTATGCAATGTATGCACCCAGAGGCTGGTAACTCACCCAGGGTTACACTCAGTGGGAAACCTGCTAGGAATCAAGCCTAGAGCATTTGGATTTTAAAGCTCATGCACTTTTTCTCTTTTTTAAAATTTAAAGATAATAAAATCCAACAAAACAAAACAACAAAACCAATCAAAACAAAGCAGCAAAATTGGTACAGAACTTCAAAGCAGGACACTAGGAAAACAACAATATCTTGTTATCTTCACAATAGTTGTCCATTGTGTCAGGTATAGCAAAATCAAACCAAAACAAAACAGAGTAAAACCAATCAAAATAGAACAATGAATAAAGCAAAAACAATTAATCAGAACAAAACAATGAGAACAATATTGGATTTCAAAGGCAGATAGAAGGAAATCCCTGTATTTGCTATGTTTCATACTGTTACCTTCCCAATAGATGCTCAGACCACTGGTCCCAGGCCTGCAAAATCAATCAAACAATACAAGAATTTAGCTGCTTTTTGCACCTCAGTTGCTGTCAACTCAGCCTGTCCTCTGAACCAGCCAGTTGCTTACTGGGGGGAGGGAGCTTGGGTGGGGTGGATTTTCATGGGAGGCTCTATCTGACTTTTCTCTTCCTGGGCCCCGCATGGCTTGCACAGCTTACCAGAAAGCCTCCCAGTCCCAGCCCACTTTTTCTCTTTTACATTGCCCTCACTGTAACAAAAAAGGAATTCCTCTCTTTCTGTCTCTGGCAGCACCAGAGATTGAAGCTAGGACCTTTATTCTAAGTACATTTCTAGTCCTTTATAAAAAATGTTTTATTTTAAGTCAAGGGCTTCCAATGTTGCCAAGTCATCTAGGATGAGTTTAATTTGAAATCTTCCTGCCTAAGCCTTACAGAGTGCTGGGATTAGGGGCATGTAGTAACTTGTGTGCCTTTGTTACCCATTTTTGAATCTGAGGGCAGATCTTGGATTCAGAGGGATCTAGCCAGGAGCTGCCATCTGGAGATGTCCCTTTTGGGTAATTTTCCAGTGGGAACACTGATGTCTCTCACTCTCAGTGGCCGTGAATGCTGAGGGTGATGATCACTTCGGATCTCTCTTAGCACCTGTAACAGTCTGGAGTACAGAACAGGGAGGTCACAGACTCTGCTGACCTGAAATCCCAAGACCATCGAAACGAAGAAGACGAAATAGAGACTAATTTTCAGACACTTCCTCCTTCCTTTATTCAGCCAACAATACTACTTGCAAGGCAGTATGGCAGGAACCGAGGTGGGGAGTGTGGGGAATGTGAAGACAGCATTTGCGAGGGGAATGAGACATTTGCATGTGGGAGTGTATTTCAGCAAGGGAAGTTAAGCAAACTGGGAAGGAAGGCTCCATGCAAGTAAGGAGAAGGCTGGGAAGATACCAGGAGGAAGCAACTCTTGTGTTGAGTTTTCAAAGATGGAAGTGGGTGGGGAGGGAACATTGCAGGCAGAGGGGAATTCATAAGTAAGGGGCTGCAGGTGCCACATTTGGGCCACAGTACCTCGGATTTATCATACAATCTGGCTGCATGGAGAGAAACTGGGACAAGTGGATAATGGATAGAGAGTGGGAGTTCTCAGGTGTCATGGTAACAGTATGCTCTTTAGTCCCAAGGTAGGTGTTGGCTACTGAGAGCTTTTGAGCGGGAGTGTGTCAGGTTTAGTGACAAATACAAGTTAAGAAAATTAAAATTGAAGAAAAGATCAAACCGTCATTTCCTCCCACAGTTGCTAATGCAAAATGCACTATTATCAACATAAAACAGAAAATCTGGATAAAAGCTTGCTCACTTTTCTCCTCTGGGAGAAAACAAATGTAAAAATTCAAAGATGTTGAGAGCGTTATTTGGTTTGCTTGTCTTAATGACAAGCGCGTTGTAAAACAAACATAAACGTAATTGTTATCTTTCCTTGGTGACCTTTAAATGTTGGCACTTTGATGTTTGTGCTTCCTTACGAAGTATGAGGAGAACTCTTCAATACTCTGAAAAGTTAAGAAGAGAACAAAGACAAAGTTCTAATGAAACCTTGGAGAGAAATGGACTTTTGGAATGGACTGTGAGCTAGGTAGAACATTCTTGTGGTTGGAAGTCAGAATGGTGTTTCTGACTTACTCAGCTTAAGCTGAGTACTGGACTGGACAAGACACACTCATGAATTGGTTCTTTGTAGGGTCTGTGATGTTAAAGAATTGAGGTGTGGTACACTTGTTTTTATGCTTCTATTTTTTTTTTTTGAGGCATGACCTTACTAGTTTAGGCTGACCTTGAACTCTATGTAGCCCAAGTTGGTCTCAAACTCATGGCATTCCCCTTGCCTCAGCCTCCTGAGTGCTGGGATTACACTGTACCTTTCTATGGTCTCCTTCTCATCCACCAGGCTTAGTCAGTTTGAATTAACATAGCAAAGTATCACCTGGACTTTATGCTTCTATAGTGAACAACTTTTTAGTGCTCCAGTTCTCTGCTATCAATTACAGCAGCGCAGATTTGAAAAGTACAGAATGAGCCTTTCATTCATAATTTTGATGGCAGTACCAGATTTCCACAAAGGAGGAAGCTCCTGGGAAGCACAGTGATGATCAGAGATAGTTATTCTTTATTGTTAGTAAGTACGTACAGGCAGGGTGGGGGAGGTGGATCAGGTATGATCATTGGTTTACTCTGCATCTTTTCTAGAAGTTTATGAGGACAGGTTGCTCCTCATATCCAAATGAAATGGTACAAGTTGACTTAAAAATGAATGCAAGATTTGAAAAGTGCTCTCTCCAAAGACTTGCTTGCTCGCTGGAGGAGTGAAGTGGCATAGATAACTAAAACATAGACAGTGGAATGGACTGAAAGCTTACATTCCCATGTGATGGTTAAACTTAATTGTCAACTTCATTGATTTGGGATCCACTCAACGGATTAGTGGAGCATACTTCTGAGTGGGTCATGTAGGTGTGACCTAAGGGTCTATATCTAGTCCTTGACCCCTTCCTCCCTGGCACTGTATCCCTGCTCTGCTTCCCTGTTGCTATGAACTAAGCTGTGTTATTCTGCCACACACTCCCACCATGATATTCCTGCCTTAGAGCCAGCTGACCATGGACTGACTCTCCCTAAACTCTAAGCCAAATTAAACTTCTTTAAATTGATTATCACGTGGTCCCAGCAATAGGAAAGTTGATTAGCACAGCCACTCCTCAATTCATACACTAAAGTAATCTTGATATGATAGCAGTTGGAAGTTTGAGAGGTGAGTAAGTAATGACCATGACCTTGGTTTGTGCCCTTATCAGAAGAGCCATCTTGCACACGAAGACACAATGAGAAGTTTGCTCTGTGCAGCCTGAAAGGGGGCTCACAACTTGGCACTTTAATATTAAACTTTTAACTTACAGACTAGGAAAAATAAATGTATGTTTTTTTCTAAGGTAACCCAGCTATGATACTTTGCTATATTAATTCAAATTGACTAAGCTTTGTGGATGAGAAGGTACAGAAAACAGCTTTGAGGTGATTTCTATTAAGTAGAAATACAAAGGTAAGAAGTTCCTCTGCTTTTAAGTTTTTATTGAATATTGGCTTGTCTGGCCTTTCAGGTGGAATTTGCTGGTCTATTTTGATATTTGTGTTTCACTGGGTGTTACAGTGGCTATTTTCAAATATGTATGATCTAGCTCTATCAAAGCTCAATTTTCAGGTTCTGATATTTTCCAGCTCTGATGGCCATTCATGGCTTTAAGTTCAATAGCAAAAAATGAAGCCAAATTCATGCCATTTTCTTCTTCAGGGATGAAAAAAAGTAAAAGAAAAAATGCTTTTGAAAAGCACTCCTTTTTTTTTTTTAACCAAATGACTCTTTATATACATTTTAAAATCAGTTACATTTTCTTCTTTCCTTTTAGGCTAATTTGGCATTGCATAGCTATTATTATTGTCAATATATTGAATGACAACTATCCTTGTTATTCTCTTTCTTCAGGCAATATTTTTTATGTAGCACTATACCAACTCTAATCTTTTCTTCCAACATTATTTATTGTTTTCTGATATTACTGTTAGCATCACCACCAATACTATATACCACCTTGCCATAAAGTTTCTTCTATGCTTTAAGGTCTGTGGCAAACAAAAAACTTGTGTATATTTTATCTCTAAGCTTTATACCAGCTCTACAGAGTAGGAAGTAACAATTCTTAACCCCACTTTATGGCTAGGAAACCAAGATCCTGTGCCGTTATGTGAGCTGTCTGAGGCTTCACAGCTCCTACCTTTTCTCCATTTCACTGGTTCGTCTGGGCCCACAAACAAGCCTGCCAGTACCAGACTCTATGGTCTGGAATTTTATTTGCATATGCAATGTCATTTCACTCTCTAAATGTTTAATTTCTGGGAAATAACTGGGTCAGTCAGATGGGAGGGCAATTTTGGGGGAGTAACTGTATAGATTATTTGTTTTGTAACATACTAATTTAATTTTCTTAAATTAAATTTTCTATCTGCTGGTTGTTAGATAAGACTTGCCTAATGTTGCATAATGAAGTGATTTATTTTCTACTGTTGCTGTAATAATCGACCACAAACTTTATAGCGTAAGACAACACTTATTCTTTTTGCAGTTCCAGAGTTCAGAAATCTAGGATTAAAGTTAAGGTGTCAGCTGGTTCCTCTTACAGGGTGTCCAGGGAGAATTCCCTTCTTTGCCTCTTCCAGCTTTTAGTTATCATGCATATTTTTTGGCCAATGGCCTCATCACGTTGACCTCTACTTTTATTGTTAAGTTCTCTTTTCTCACTCTAATCCTAATGCTTGCCTCTTAAAGGACTCTTGTGATTATATCAGCTTCACACAGATAATCGAAAATATTCTTCCATCTAAAGATCCTTACCTAAATCTCATCCAAGAATTTCTTTTTGCCATATCTGGTGATTAGGACACGAACTTCTTTGCAGGGGGAAGGCATTATTCCCTCTATGATGCCACTGTTAACCAAGGGTTATTGAGCAATGATTCGTATAATAAACTGTGGAGGACTCTGGGGAAATTGCAAATAGCAGTATGTTTGAAGAAAGCAAAAAACAGTCAATTTGTGCTCCTGGGGAAGCTAACCCCTCATGGGAGACAGAGACATTACATGATAATTTTATGATTTTTTAATACAACTACAATAAGTGCTAGAAAGATGGAACAGGAACAATGGAGAGAAATCCTGGAGGTGCTGGCCTAACCTCAGCATCAGAGAAAACTTTTTAGAGGAAAGATGTGGAAGCTGAGCATTGATGTGGGAGAATAAAGAGGAGGACCAAGAGTGGATGCAGGAGGCCAGTGATTAAAAACTGAGGTTCAGATGATCTTCCAGAACTATTGAAATTCTTCTTGAGCTAAGTGGGAAAAAAGGATGTTCTCAAGATAGAGATACTTGTGATGTTCTGAACTTCTCAAAAGCAGTCAAGATACATTTAAAAAATATCTTGAACATCATTTAAGTACTTTCTTTGGAATCACTTGATTTCCTCTACTTGTAGAAGTCAAGGGTAACTTAACCTTTGCATTATTACTGCCATTCTTTGAAGAGTTTACATCTATAGTAGTTAATGTCTCCCAAGAAAGTCTTTAAGCAAACCTTGGAGGTAAATTCTCCAAAATACAACTGTGGACTTCAACAAAAATACATTTTAGATTCTCTGGCAAGTTAATTCAAAATGCTTGCACAAAAGATTGAAGACTAGACCTTTTGTCTGAACACAAGGTCCTAATGTCCTCCTCAGATCTGTTGGGGTTTAAAACCTTCACAATTCCAGGGAACTATTTAATTTAGTGGTCTCTGATATTTAGAGGTTTTCTGTTTCTTGGATAATTTACCATCCAATCACCATTATAGAGTCCCATGGAAGCATAATGCCTGAGAGGTAGATAGGCTCTAGTTTTAATTTTCTTTCTCTTAATTGTGAGAAAAGGTAAGCATTAGTTTCCCCCTTATATTTTTGGATTTTTGATATTTCTTTTCTGTAAATCAATTGTTTGTGATATTTGCACATTTTTTTCCTCCGAAGAGTTCTTTTGGATCATGGAAAACATTTTTTTGTGTGTCATATTGCAAAAAGTTTTCTTATTTGCCACTTGTCTTTTGGAATTATGTAAAGAACATGTTTTTAATAGTTATATGTATCAACATTTCCCTTTGTGACTCACAAATTATAAACAAACTTGCTCAGGTTTGTCTTCATTTATGGTTCTATTCTTTCTCATTCAATGTTTAGCTCATGTGGGATTCATTTTGCTATAAGGAATAAATATCTAATTTAACCTCCCAACCATGTTTGGTTTTTAGTTCTGTGTATTTATTGACTAATCCAATGCTTTTTCACTGATTTGAAATGCTATTTTAATTTAAATAAACCAAGAATCTCAAGTGCATTTGGGTTTATTTCTAGATACCATTTTCTGTTCCATTTTAAGCTGATTTTCTGCACTGAAGCAGCTCTATTCCTCTGTCATTTATTTCATTGTTCATAATTTCCTCATGTATTTAAAGAGGAACTTTAAAAACATTGTCAATTAAGCAGTTCCACAACCCACAATTTGCTTAAATTTTTCTCATCTGTGAAATTGGGATAAAAGAATAACCTTGCAGTTGTGTGGGAGGGTTTTAGACGACATATATGTGCCAAGTACTTTGCCCAACTCCATGGCAGTTGTCATTGTCTTTTATTTCTCAGCCCCTAATGTGTACCTATTATACAATAATAGCTTGGTAAGAGTATATTACAAGAATGAGAGAATGACTGTCTGTTCTGTAAAAGCCTTTCAATTTCACCCAAGGTGCTTTTGATTAGAACCATTTTTGGTCTCAGTGATCAAAGATATATTCATCTTCCAGGCAGAGCCATGGGTTTACTTATGCAGGGTAATTTTGGAAAACTTTATTAGTGCTTAGTGAATATTAAGTCAGCACATAATGTTCCAAACTTGTAAGTTACTCTTTCTTGAGTGTGTGTTCCCTTAAGAAATAGCACTTGATGTTCTGATGGTTTATCAAGTCCTTCTTGAAATCAGCCATCACTCAAGAAGGAAATTTCCTCAACTCAAAGCTCATTAAGAGTTTCTTTCTTATTTAATAACTTGTGTTCTGCAGATCTTGGCTGTCTGAGAAAGCACTACACACACACTACTCACAGTGAAGGTGGAGGACAGGGTTAGAACAAGCGCAATCAAATGGGACAGAGAAGCTTAATTATTCTGTCTAGGTTCTGAGCTATTATTTGGCTGGAATTGTGCATTACAGAAGCCACAGAGGCTCCAACATAACAGATGATGATGACAGAGAAAGTAATTTCCTTTCTTTGATAGAGAGATTTGGTTAAACTGAGTGCACTTAATTCATTTTTATTTTCTGTGCACCTGTCACAAAACAAGATTTAAATCATAATTTCAGCACTGAGAGGAAAAATGTGGACTATGGAGATATGAGTCTTGAAAAACAGACATTGGCTAAAGAAATTTACTCAAATACACACATGCACATGTGCAAATGCACACACATGTGTAAATGCACACACACACACATTGGTGCATGACATGTGCATGTACATTGAACAAAATACAGATCAGGGCCAGGAGATGAGTTTTCTTGATTAAGAACAAGGACGAGCTGTGCATGGAGGTGCATAACTGTAATCCCACTAGTCAAGAGGCTGCGGAAGGAGGACTGCTGCGAGTTCAAGGCCAGCCTGGGCTACATGGTGAGTTCAGGACCAGGCTGAACTACATAGGAAGAGCCTATCTCAAAAAAGCCCCACAAAACCCCAAAACCCCTAAAAACTAAAAAAACAAAAACAAAAAACCCCAAAGAAGACAGGATTTAGTTTTAAATAGGGGAGACATGGACTGCAGTTTAGACTCCAATCCTCTTTCTGATTCCATACTACTTTTTATTTTTTGATATAGTTCTTCAATCATCATTTATCAAACATTACTTAATTTAAGAACTCTGGTTGGCACTGAAATGTGCTCTCTAAAAGTTCTCATTGAAGTGCCGGGCTCCAAGTGGACCCTATACTCTTGGAATGGGGAAATAACTAGGAGATATATCCCCCAGGGGAGACTGCAGCCTTCACCAGGAAAGAGACCTGAAGGATGCAGAGATGCCCATAGTGAGCCTTCCAGAAAGTCAAAGGGGAAAAGCCCAAATCTAGATAAATACGCTAAGAAGTCTCCACGCTTAGACTGCATCTGTGGAAAGGATAAGGAAAGAGATGCACTGAGAGCACACACAACCCAATTATCTATAAACCTAGGTATAGCTATTCCATTCTGAGTAGCAACAGTAGCAGCAACACAGGCCAGCAAGTGTGGGGATGTAATGGAGAGATCAGGTAAATCACGAAGATATTGCTGTTTTTACTTTATAAGTAGCACTGGATTCAAATGCTGGCCTATTCCACACACATTTGGTGGACATTCTTACTGTGCCCATGGTGAGTACAGACAGCTGGAAGGCACAGTCCTAGCCTTACAATCTTGCTGATCATTTGACATTTAGGAGGGCACTGATGTTCTTAAAAGAAAGACTACAAACCAAGTAACAGAGTTTAAGTTCATGAATTCATCAGGAAAGGGATAGAAATCAAGGAACGATTGGGAAAAGGATGATGTGAAAGGGCCAGCAGAGCTATGACTCTGAGGGCCTGGAAGGTCATTGGATGACAAAGAGGAGGCCAACAGCAGAGAGAACAACGTGATCAGGCTTGATCCCGGTTCCAGTACAACAGTCCTCATTTTTTAATGCATGAAAAGCTTTCTAGAAGCTCAGATTCTCAGATTCTACCCCAGTAATATCAGACCAGAAACCACTGGGGTGGGGCTCATGTTTATTTCTGAAAACTACTTCCCATTATGACACATCCTCAATATTTTGAATATGGTTGTATTCCATAAGGCCAGATGAATGCTCACAGAGGAAAAGTAAAGCAGACCTATTTCATCCCATTGCTCTTTGAGTATCATTTCATATTCAAAAGGTCTTATGAGGCACCCCCTATGCATCTGTCCCAGGACTCTGATGGTGAGCAAGAAGACATAGTTCTTATCCTTGAATGTGAGAGAGACAAAAAGGAGATCTTTAGATAAGCTGAAGAACAGGCATTTCAGCAGAGATCCACAGGAAGGTAAGGCCCCCGCCATGCAAGAATAGAAAGTGTTCTAACAGAAGGTCCAGGCCGGCCACCTCCACTCCAGCCTCCTATGTTGGGGTTCCTCTTCCTCCCGGCATCCTCTGTTCCAGCACTGTCTCTTATTCATCATTTGTTCACATAACCATCTCCGTACTGGAATTGCTATTTGCATGACTCTTGTTTGCCACACTTGCTAGACTGCTTGTTGGCATAACTCACTGGACACAAATATTTGCTGACTGGAGAAAGGAAAACAATTATTCTGTGAGTAATGTGGGATTTTAGGGAAATCTTTAGTTCTCTAGATATTTGTAGATATAAAACAGGAGAATCTTTCTGTCCTGCAGACTTGTGATGGGTAAAAGAGAGAGCTTACTTAGGGTGCCCAGGTGTAGGGGTGGCATATAGTAAGTGCTTGAGAAATGTTCCTTGAGGCATGCCTGAGTGGGTGATGGCTATATATTGTTTAATTGGTACTGAGAACACTGGGATATGTGTGCAAGATTCTTGGAAATTAAGATTCTCAGGATGTTTCAGTAAAAGTGAAACCAAAGCTGCTGTTATTTCTTTCTGGCTCTGAGATAAGGCTACTCTGTGTATACTCTGTAAGTTATGATAAACACAGGCCGTGCTGATGTGATAGCCCAGGGTCCTGGCTTGAGTTCAGATTCTACTCACCAGTTATGAACCATGGCTAAGACCTTATGCTTCAATTCTGAAACATGTTTGATAAATCACTCTTTCAAAGTAGAATCTGGGGCTGTGATAATGGATAAAAGTTGGAGATTTCAGCATAGACTTATGTCTGTACATACGATGAATAGACATAAACAACTATTGGTCATATGCATAAATGTAGGATGTATGCACACATACTTTACATAGCTCTCCACCAAGAAGGCTAGAAGCAAAGCCATCCCAGTATCCAGATCTTGGCTTCTAAATATCTTTCTCCAAGAGAAGGAACAAGAGCTTCTTGGGAGAAATGGCTGATCCTTGAGTTGGGGCAGAAATATATCAATAACAACAACAACATGATGAGATGAATCTATGTCATCTATTAATACCAAACGCAAGGAAGTGCTTTAACAAAGAGGCACATTAAAGAGACAGAGGAACAAACCCAAAGATCTCCAAAATTGGAGCAAAACTGGAAAAGTTTGAGCAACAAAACAAATAATGTAGATTTGGATTAGATTCAAAATATATGGTGCATATGCATGAATTCAATTGGTGGAGAAGAGACACAATTTCTTTATGGAAGAATTGCAAATAATATACACAGATGTTCTCTCCTCCAGGAGGTAGGGCTTGGTTTTCCTTGGCTGACATGGGGTGGGCTGGATTTAGAGACTCACTTTTGGAGAACATAGTAATGGAAAGGAGGCAAACAGTGATTTAAACATGTGGTGAGGCTGACCTCCCCAGTGATGTCCTGTGGGATTAAATAACTCTTGTAGAATATGGTGAGAAGGACACTTCCATCTAGGATGTTCCTTCCCAACTGCATAACCCTGTCTACTCCAAATAAAAAAAAAATCAAACAATCCAAACTTGAGAACTATTTTACAAATTTACTTAAATCAGTATTTCTCTCTATTATGAAGGCCATGAAGAAAAAAAAAGGAAGTACTAAGAACCTTTCACAGACCAGAAGCTACCATGGAGTTGTGGGATTGAAATGCCATGTGTGTTCTGGAGTGGATCTTGGGACAGGAAGAGGATATTAGTGATGAAATCTGAAGTCTGGAGTTTAATTGCTAATCATGTGTACAAAGTAGTAATATTGGTTTCTTTAGTTTTGGCTGAGTAATGCTAATGGGAATTAAAAATTCAGGGGATGTGGGCGTATGCTCTGCTGTGCCCTAGCAGAGTTTTGAAAATTTGCAATTACTGCTAAATAAAAAATTTATTAAGAAAAACAGAGATTGAGGAAGACTAGATAACATATCTGAAAGTGTGCTATGACCTCACAGGGTTAAGTAGTGTATGGAGAACAGAAGGGTAATGACAGTTTTCTCTGAAAAAAATGTAGCGATTGGTGAATCTTAGAAAATGTTCAATTTCTTGTCTTCTGATTTTTTAAAAAAACACTTGCTACCTAATACCTTGTATTAAAAGAGATGCCAGATATTTTATTTGATGCCTGATGTTTAAAAAATAAAATCAAATTCCCAAGGTCAGCTTGTTTGTTTTCCAGCCAAACAAGAATTTATTCCATGTTATTTTTTCATAACACAAGTGCAAGCTTGTTCTTTCCCAAACTGATTGATGTTAGCTTCCTGGAGGTTTGGATTCTGGGGAAGCATGGATTCCTGTGTATACAAGTGCTCTCACACACTCAGCACAGTGAGCTTCTGGTTCCTGCAGAAACTGGGTTTGCCATGGGAAAAACCACTTCAAAGTCTGGTTGTTTTCCTAAGACAGGAGTCCTCTCTCCCAGCAATGTAAGTGGGCTGGAGGTGCCAGGGAAAAGAGGGAAACTTATCTCCATGCACAGCACACATTCTGAAAAGTTCTGAAAATAATTTTCTTCTAATTCGAATCACAGGACTGTGAAGTGAGTCCTGAGTGTGCCTTTGAGACGCTGATAAATAAAGCATGCCCCTTTGGCAAGCCATAGGTAAGAACAGGCTTGTTCCAAGCTATAAGCTTAGCCTAGGGACCTCAGGGTTGGGATAGGGGGTGCTGGGGAAGGAGTAGCAGAAAGCCCAGAGGCTCCAGGATCTACTAGTTCAACTGGGGTTCCTGCTTTCTAACACTTGGATTCCAAAGTGAGGGATGTGAAGAGCCACAGGGTACACACAGCTGCCCTTGGTTTCTGATTTGTGAGCTGTGCTGTCAGAGGTATGCTTTTGTACATCTGTGTACATACTCAGTCTGCTGTTTTATGTGTAAATCAAAAGGGGAGTGGGAAAAGTAATCAAGATGTAATTCATCCCTCCAAAGAACCTAATGTAAAACCATCTGGGTGATCTTTGCAGTGATGGTCTGCAGATATTTTTCCTTCTCACCTATCATCTACCTCTCCCTCCTTCTCATATTCTTACTTTATAATAAGGAAATCTATGTAATTTTAAGATTTTTAACATTTCTGCACCTCACTTTCCTCATCTATAAAATGTGGACAACACTATTTACTTTGTAAAAGTAAATGGATTAATAAATGCAAACTATTCAGAACAGTATCAGCATGTTGTAAGTACTAGGAAAGTTATTTTGTGATGATAGTTGAGAAAGGTAGGAATTATTTTATGGGGGCAGTGACAGTTGAGATGAGTTTGTAAATGCATTTACTACACCAAATCCATCAGACATCATCCTTCAACCCAGCCTGCTATAATATGCTCAGAGCACTTACACCATCCAGCCTGCAGTGGGGTAAAACCATCTAACACACATGCTGTTTCACACAGTTGAATATCACATACACACACACAGATGGGTGTTTGTAGATGTGATAGGATGTGAAAACACAGTATCTCCAAAACACCAGCAATACAGTGCACTGTGGGTTGTTGCTTATTTCTCCTGGTGATTGCATAGCTGACTGAGAGCTCATTGCAACTTCCCAGGGTCTCAGAGAAGAAGGGGACCACACAGGGAGCAGTTATGGAAAAGATCAGAACTTAAAATATCATTTCTGCTCAGTGCATGTCACTATTGCACCACTGTGAAGTCAAAAATTTAAGTCATTGTAAGTAAGGGACCATCTGCACTAGCTAATTCCATGTCTATGAAGTTTGAAAACAGAGGGGTTTTTCTGTTTGTTTTTTTGTAAATGAACTTATCTATGGTATGATTTCAGAATAGTGGCTACTTTGTGGGTATTTACATGGAAGGGCCATGGTGGGCTGGAAATCATCTACATCTATATCCTTAGTACGTAGATAATGTATGTGCATTATAGGAGGCATTTATATGCCAAGGAAATAGGAAAAGGTTTACTTTGCACCATTTACAAATGTATGAGAGATAATCAAGCAATATGGTGGATATTTAAATAAAAATTTAAAAAATTATTACAGTAAAAGAAACACTGCCATTTACCCTCCTTCAAAACACTTTCCTGACTTCAAACTCACTTATCCTATCTTTCTTGCCACTTTCTGAAGCAGTTATGGAAGCCTTCTTTCCTGAGTGAGTTTAAGAGGTGCAATAAAATAAATATGGTGGATGTCACTGCTCATTGCCATCCAATGGAAAGCAGGCTCGGTAAGACTTTACGGTGCAGTGCTCACCTCAGCATGGACCACTGCACTGTGCCCCAGCATGCTCTCCCTGCGCATCTGCCTGGAGAACTGCTGTGCCTACCCCAGCTCAGCCTGCTGCCCTTGGCTACCCTCGCCATCTCGTAGACCAACTACTGCTGTGAATATTTGGCTCCCACTCTCTGTCCCAGAACTTTGAACTGCAGTGGACTGGCTGTGGTGGTTTGATGGAAGACTTGTGGCCCCTTACCCAGACAAAGGACTTCGGCAGGTTCTAGTTACTATGTACCCAACAATCGGATGGACATCAACCATACAGTGGGACCCCAGGAGACACTCTGCCAACAGTTGTGACTACTGGGATTGAATAACCAGATGTTGGCCCAGAAGGTGAAAATGACAAAAAGAAAAAGCAAAATGCAATCTCAAACATCTAGACCATCAGGAGCAAGAATATGTGACAGTGAAGTAGAGGACTTTAAAAGTCATACACCAGAAATCTCTGAAAAGATGGCAAATGAAATAAAGAAACAAATCCATGAGGCTATAGAAGAAATCAAATTAGAAATAATTTCTCACATAAAAACAGAAATAACAACCTTAGTAAATGAGTTGCTCAGCATAGCTAGAGAAGAAATAGATTAAAAAAATACAGGAGCATGGGAAATTGATTGAAACTTTGAATGAACAAAGTAGCAAACAAACAGAATTAATAAAACAAATTCAAAGAGATATCCAAGAAACAAAAAATTCTATTGAAACTGGCAACACCATTTAAATGAGGCTGAGGATAGAATTTCAGACCTTGAGGACAGGATCACAGATAGCAATCATGACAAGGTAGAACTTATGAAAACAACAAAGCAGCATGAAATGACAATCCAGCAGCCTCAAGATGATGCCAAGAGAAACAATATAAGACTAGTAGGCATCAGTGAAGATGCAGGAGTCAATGCAAATCACATAGGTAAACCGTTCACAGAAGTAATAGCAGAAAATTTCCCAAACATGGGGAAAAAAAATCTGATATACAAATAAGTGAGGCATATAGAATGCAAACAGTCACAACCAATATAAATCTACATCCAGACATATAATAATTAAGATCCCCGACATTCAGCATAAAAACAGAATACTAAAAGCTGTTAGAGAAAAGACACAACTCATCTATCAAGGAAAGCCTATTAGAATCACAGCAGACTTTTCAGCACAAACCCTCAGGTTAAGATGAGCTTGGAGTGAAGTATTTTAAGCTCTAAAAGGAAACAACTTTCAACCCAGACTGATGTACTCAGTAAAACTGTCTTTCAAATTTAGTGGAGAAACAAGATACTTCCATGACAAAGAACAACTGAAGAAATTCATGTCCATCAAGCCAACCCTAGAAAGAATACTGAAAGACATGCTGGATAGTGATAAAAATGACCATAATCTCCAGAACAACAACAGAAAGACACTACCATGCTGGACAAGAAATTAAGGGAGAAAAGCAGGAAACCAACAACAGGAACACAACATGGTAAAGTCAAGCCAGTGCATATCAGTGATATCCATAAATGTAAATGGCCTCAATTCACCTATCAAAAGAAACAGAATGGATCAAGAAATGGGATCCCACAATATACTGCATACAAGAAACACATGTTACTCAAAAAGAAACTCATAGATTAAAAGACAAAGGATTTCATGCAACAAGGACCCAGAAAAAAGCAAGGATAGCTATTCTATTTTCAGACAAAGTGAACTTCAAACCTAAAATGATTAAAAAAGAAGGCCACTACATACTTGTAAGTGAAAAACTACAAGAGGAAGAACTAACAATTATAAATATATACACACCACATACAGGAGCACCCAACTATGTAAGACAAATACTAAAGGATATGAAAAACCAAATGTACAATAACACAGTTGTAATAGGAGACCTTACTTAACACCTCACTGTCACAAAGAAATAGATCAACTAGACAAAAAGTCAGCAAAAAAATAACAGAATTGAATCATACCTGTGAGCAAATGGACTTAGTGGATGTTTACAGAGTGTTTGAGCCAACCACATCAGAATATACATTCTTCTCAGTTGCACATGGGACATTCTCCAAAATAGACCATATGTTAACTCATAAAACATACTTAAGTAAATGCAAAGGAAGTTAAATTATCCCATTCATAATATCTGACCATAGTGCACTAAAATTGGAAATCAATGGTAAAAGAAACTGCAAAACCTGTATAAATACATGGAAATTAAATAACAACCTTCTGAACAACCAGTGGGTTACAGATGAAATTAAAGAAGAAATAAAACAATATCTACAATACAATGAAAATGCAGATACAACATAATATAACCTATGGGATGCAATGAAAGCAGTCCTAGCAGGGAACTATAAAGCAATAAATAGTCACATCAAGAAAATGGAAAGAGAACAAATAAATAACCTAATGCTACATCTCAAGCTTCTAGAAAAGGAAGAGCAAGTCAAACCCAAAGCTTATAGAAGAGAGAAAATTACAAAGATTAGAGCAGAAATCACTGCAATTGAAACTAAAAAAACCCAAAGAATTAACAAATCAAAGAGCTGGTATTTTTCAGAGAATAAACAAAATTGATAAACCTCTGGCCAACCTTCTCAAGAAAAAGAAAGAAAAAACTCAAATCCACACAATAAGGACTGAAAAGAGGGAAATTGCTACAGAACCCATGGAAATTCGAAAGATCACAAACACCTATTTTGAAAATCTCTACTCACATAGGGTGGAAAACACAGAGGAAATGGACAGATTTCTAGGAACATATGAACTACCATAGCTCAAGCAATAAGATATAACAATTCTGAATAACCCAGTATCAGCTATTGAAATAAAAAATGTGATTAGAAACTTACCAACAAAGAAAAGTCCATGTCCCAATATATGTACAGCTGAATTCTATAAGAAATTTAGAGAAGATGTAACACCAATACTTATTAAACTCTTCAATGAAATTGAAAGAGAAGCAGTCCTCTCTAACTCATTCTTGGAGGCAAGTATCACTCTGAAACCAAAACCAGAGAAAGACTCAACCAAGAAGGAGAACTACAGGCCAGTCTCACTAACAATGCAAAGATTCTCAATAAAATATTGGCAAATGGAATTCAGCAAATCATCAAGAAGATTATACACCACAACCAAGTGGGATTTATTCCAGGAATGCCGGGATAGCTCAACATATGCAAATCAATAAATGTAATACACCACATCAACAGAGCCAAAAATAAAAATCACATGATCTCTCAACAGATGTAGAAAAAGCTTTTAATAAAGTCCAACACCTGTTCATGATAAAAACTCTACAGTAACTTGGTATGTACCTCAATCTCATAAAGGCCATTTATGACAAACCAACAGCCAACATTATACTAAATGGACAAAAACTGAAAGCCTTCACTCTAAAATCGGGAACAAGGCAAGGATGTCCACTATCAACACTCCTATTCAATATAGCTCTAGAAATATTAGCCAGAGAAATCAGACAAGAGGGAGAAATAAAAGGAATAAAAATAGGAAAAGAAGTTAAATTATCATTATTTGCAGATGACATGATACTCTCTACATAGAAGACCCAAAATCTCCATTAAAAGACTACTAGAGGTAATAAATTCAGCAGTGTAGCTGGATACAAAGTCAACACTCAAAAATCAATAGTATTCCTGTACACAAACAAAAAACTCCCTGAGAGAGAAATTATGGAAATATTGCCTTTCACAATAGCATCTAAAAAAATGAAATACTTAGGAATCAACCTAACCAAGAATGAAAAAGACCTATATGCTGAAAATTATACTACTCTAAAAAAGGAGATTGAAGAGGATATTAGAAAATGGAAGGATATTCCTTGCTCTTGGTTAGGAAGAACCAACATTATGAAAATGGCCACACTCCCAAAACTGTTATGCAGATTCAATGCAATCCCAATCAAAGTACCATTAACATACTTTACAGATCTAGAGAAAATATTCCTAAAATTCATTTGGAAACAGAAGAAACCTAGAATAGCAGAGAGGATTCTGGACAACAAAGGCTAGACAGGAAGCATCTCAGTTCCTTACTTGAAACTATACTACAAAGCCACAGTAATAAAATCAGCATGGAACTGGCAAATAAATAGACCTGGGGATCAATGGAACAGATTAGAAGATGCAAACACTACTACAAAATCACTCAGCCACCTGATAATTGACAAAAGGGCTAAACATGTTTACTGGAAAACAGACAGCCTCTTTAATAAATGGTGTTGTAAAAATTGGTTTTACACATGCTGAAGACTGAAAATAGACCCTTCCCTATCACCATACACTAAACTAAAGTCAAAATGGATCAAGGATCTAAATATTAAAACAGAAACACTGAATCTACTGGAGGACAAGGTAGGTAGAACTCTTGGAGACATAGTTGTAGGCAGAGAATTCATGAATAAAATGCACACCACATGGGAAATACTTCAAAGAATCAACAACTGGGATCTTATATTACTAAAAAGCTTTTGCACTTCAAAAGAAATCACCAAAAAAGTGAAAAGAAAACCCACAGAATGGGAAAGAATTTTAGTTAACAATCCCTCAGACAAAGGACTTATATCCAGTACATATAAAGAATTGAAAAACATCAAGTCCCCAAAATTAAAGACCCTCTCCAAAAATAGGCATTGGAGATAAACATACAGTTCTCAGATGAAGATATACAAATGGCAAATAAATATATGAAGAAATGTTCACCATCACTGATCATTTGAGAAATGCAAATTAAAAAAACATTGAGATTTCATCTCACTCTGGAAAGAATGGCTGCCATCAAGAAATCAACTGATCACAAATGTTGGTGAGGCTGTGGGGAAAAAGGAACACTTCTCCACTGTTGGTGGGAGTGCAGACTGGCACAACCACTGTGGAAATCAGTATGGAGATTCCTCAAAAAACTGGAATTGGAAGTTCCATTCAATCCAACTATTCCCCTCCTGGATATTTTCCCAGAAAAATTGAAAAGGTCATGTCATAGTGATATATGTGCACCCATGTTCATAGCAGCACAATTTGTGATAGCTAAATCTTGGAAACAACTGAAGTGCCCATCAACTGCAGAGTGGATGAAAATGATGTGGTATTTTTATACAATGGAATATTACTCAGCTATAAAAAGGATGACCTTGAGGCCTTTATAGGTAAATGGAGGCAACTTGAAAATATCCTAATTACTGAAATAAATAAGACTCACATTAGTAAATATCACATTGTCTCTCTCATGTAAAAAATAACAAAAACTGACAGAGTAATAAGATCCAAAAAGTATAATAGATATTGTAAAAGTGTAAGAGAAGGAAAGTGCTCTAAAGAATATATATACATATAAGTGTGTAAGATAGATGACCATATTACTAAATTTCTGTTAGATCATTGAAGAGAAGAGTTTGTACTGTCAATATTTGAGTGTCTAGCCACTTTTTATGCTTTGATTTTGTAACTTTAACTATTTTTAAATGACAATATGTAATGTATCAACAAGTGATTTTATGATGTTAATTTTTTTTGAATTCTGTATTATTCTACCTTTTTTCTATTTTGTTTTGTTTTGTTTTCTTTCTTTCTTTAAATAAAAAAAGACATTATGGTGCATCCTCCTCTGCCTTATTCCATGGGTCTAGTCCTGATTTCTGGTTCTTTCTCAAAGTCAAAATGACCATTAAGGTAAATGTTTTTCATTGCTTCAGAACATCAAGACAGCTACAACAGAGTAATGTAGACAGTAAAGAGAACTTCCAGAACTGATTCAGAAAGTGGCAAGAACAATAGGTTGTGTTCAAAGCAAGGAGAATATTTTGAGGAGGATTAATGGCAAAGTTTCTTTCACTAGAATACATTTTTTTTCTTAAACATTCTCTGTGGCTTGATCATATTACTTATGCTCAAAATATAATGATAAGAGGAAAAACAAAAGTGTATACACAGTTGCATGTACATTATTATAACTCAGTGAAGCTGCAAATATATTGAAATCTATTTTAAAAATTAAAAGAATATATAATTTTTAACACAAGTGGTTTCTAGTGGTGGGGATTTAGATGATACTGTAAAGTGCTAGTTCAGGGGAATTACAGAAATCCTGACCCAGATGTAAAGAAAACACCAACCTTCCTGAGCACGGTGACAGATCCCAGTTCTGTTTCTTAGGGGGGAGAGGCACTTTCAATAAGTTACAGAAACTCTTCTGGCCTCAGTTTCCTCAGCTGTTAGATAAAGGAGTCCAATGATACCTACACATTAGGATTCTTCAGGGAACCAAAAGACAAAGCTTGAGTCTCTTGGCACATGGTGAGGATTCAAGACAAATCATTTCTGTTGTTAAAGGAAACCTTGAGGCAGAGAAGACTGAAGATGCCCAGGTGACATTGACTGCTCATGCTTTGGGTCACCCTTAGGGATGGAGGGCACCAGAGGATTAGAGGGATAGGCCTTAAGCGGCACTCAGAAGCAGGGAAGGGGGATGCCCAGGGCACAAGTGCAGGCTTCCTGGGTGATGCCAGAAGGCAGAAGGTGAGCCTTTCTTAGTGAGAGCCTTTAGTGCCCTCCTTGATTAAGAGGTTTAAGATTTGAGATGCTCCTGTGTTATGAGTTAAAAGCGTAGTTGATGGGAAGAAAAAAATGAAATTTTGTGTGTAAACTTAGAAAGTATAACACAAAGACATGTCACTTAAAAGAACTTATTATTATTATTATTATGGTACCAGGGATCGAACTCACTACCTAGCGCTTGCCAGGCAGGCGATTATGCCACTGAGCTAAATCCCCAGCTATTGTTTTTTAAAGACAGGGTCTCACTGGCCTTGAATGCGCTATGTATGTCAGGTGGGCTTTGCACTCAGCACATTTTCTCAGTCTCCTGAGTGCTGGGATAACAGGGGTGTGTCACCACATTCTGCAGGAATGCCATTTTAAATGGCACAGTTTAAAGCTAGACATATTCTGACTATGTCTAGCTGTAGTTGTCCCATCTGTAGAACATGATATTATTTGTGGAAATCACAAAAATCCAAATCACTTGCTTTCCTCCACAGAGACATGTTTTCTTCTTCCAATATTATTCAAAAGCAATTATTATGATAAAATTTCACATATGTTTTTTATGGTTTATATCTAGATGTCCCCCTGAAGCCTCTGTGCTCCCATGCGAGGTTCTGGGGAAGTGACTGGATCATGGGGGTGCAATACTCATTAGAGGATTCATCCTCTGCTGGGTTTATGGCTAAATGTGATGTGGGTGGTGAAGCCTGATTGGAGGAGGTGGGTCACTGGGGGCGTGGCCTGGAAAGGTCTGTCTCCCTTCTCCCTTGATTCTCTTCTGCTTCCTGTACTATGCCTTGGACTGTTTGTCCTCTGACATGCCACCTACCTTGGAGCCAGCCAACAATGGATTGAAACGTCTATAAACTGTGAGCCAAAATAAACCTTTCCTCTTTTGAATCATGGTTGCAGGCTTTGTAGCTCAGCAGAGAAAGTGACTAAGGCACATTTAAACATAATTTTTTTCTCTCTTCTAGAAAGCAGTGGTGCCCACAGCTCCTCAGGTGGTATAGGTGGGATTGAATCAGCATTTAGTCAACGACCTCAGAAGCATGAGATACGTGGACCCCAGGCATTTACCACCATTTTTCCTGCTTAAGGAAAGATACTTCTGATATTTAATAGTCACAAAATTGCATGTATTGATTAGGTCCCAAATTCTGCAATTGACTTCATTTCAACAAAATAAAAAGAGAACTATTATAGTGTAAATCTGTTGTGTTTTGTACTGAAAACCCACAATACTGGGAAAGGAGGTACAGTGATGATACATTTTCTTATAAGAAGCTGTTGAAAATAAGTAGAGGCCTGGTTGGATTTAATATTATATTCTGATCCAGAGTGTAGAGAGAGAGTTGTTAACAATTACAGCCTTGTCTCCAACTGCAATCCAATTAAAAGTACCCAAAGTGATATAATACACATTGGTTATTCTGAACCCTGAATAATAATGAGATTGATAATAATCTTATGAGCTATCATTTTTATTAACACTTTTTATGCAGCAGACATTGTGCTAAGTGTTTTGTATATATTAGGTTCTTTACATCTCATGCATGACAGAGCTATCAGGCATTTTACAGCTGAGGACAATAAAGCTCAGACTAGGATGACCAACTACTCAGGTTTTCCCAGGATATGGGACTTTTTAATTCTTATCCTGGAAAAGTCCAGGTAACCTTGGATGAGTTGGTCACCCTATAAGAAGGACTTACTTTTGGCGTTGCAGAGAAGTGTTTAAGCCCCTTCATTCCTTGGTTGATTAGCTCTCTCTCCTACTAGCCCAGTTCAGGATTACTGTCCACAACAACTGTACAGCAAAGACATTTTTGGAGCATGGGAGAAAGGATCTAGGTTTAAACTACATCAAGTGATTTCATATGAAGTAACTGAAAATGTCACATTGCCTCTCCTTTCCCCAAACCACTGAGCAAGTTAAGCTGAGCCTCCATGTACAATATTTCCAAAGGTCTTGCATGTTACTGAAAGCACATTGGGAGGAGGACCTGCTCACCTTGGGAAGGGGATAGAGATGGCACTGAGGTTGGCCAGCGTCCTGCTTACAGAACTCCAGAGCGTGACACACCATATCAACATTCATGTCTGCATCAAGCCTGGAGGGAAATGGGGCAAAGCAAAGGCTGTTAGGATCTCACAGGCATGAGAAAAAGGAAGCTGTTTCCAAGAGAAATAAATCCCCAGAATGGATTCTAATACCCTTAACTCTCTCAAGCCCGGCCTTTGAACCCCATCCAGAGTAACAACTGGATCGTACCGATTTCCTGCCATGCTGCTGCCTCCTGTAGTTAGAATAAAGTCCTGAGGGAGCAGAGGAAAGACGCACAGTTCTGAGCAGAGTTTACCTCCCACATGAGCGCTGAATTCTTTTCAGAAGCCACAAATACAATTGGTAAAGGGAAAATGGACAGGGGTATAATTTGATGGGAACCACATGGTCGTGTTCTCTGGGTCTTATAGTAAAAAATCATTTGTGCTATGTCTTAGATACCTAAAATTATTTTCTTAATGCAAAACATCCATCCCACTTTGAAATAAACATATTTCTTAACCTTACAGAAGAAAACAGAGTATAGTCAACTTGTTTCTCTCCCTGGGGATGCTGTGAGGATCACACTCTTCAAATATTTTGTTTTCTGTCCAGATTTGAAAGAGCTCAGGCAACCCTTTTTTCTTTGCCAGCCTCTAAAAACTCTTCGAACGCAGTAAAACACACATAAAACAATTGCTTTTCGTAAAAGCAAGTTAAGTATTATTAGTAAATTTTCCAAGCACATTATTGAGTCAGGCTAAAAACCAAATAAAACCAACATAAAGAAAACAAAACAAACAAATTCCAATAACACAGATTGCTAATATTCAAAGATAAATCTTTGTATTATGTGGATGGACCAGTGTGGAATCTAAAGAATAGTTTTTGAGGTTTCTCAGGCTTACAGATCACTCAGCTGTTCCCTCTTTGCCCATAAGGGTGGGATCCTTGTAACTGCACTGATGCAATAGTTTCCCTTGGGTGGATGTGTTTCAAGATGTTTTGTGAATACTTGAAACCACAGCTAATACTAGATCTATACAGGTGCTTTTTCTTACACAGCCATATGTATCATGAAGTTTAATTTATAAATTAGGCACAATGAGAGATTAGCAAAAACCAATCATGAAACAGAAAAAAATCTAACAATATACCATAATAAAAGTTATTTAAAAATTATGAATTATATTTCTGGAATTTTTGCACTTACTGTTTTACAGCCATAGTTAACTGAAGGTGCTTCAAACCAGGTAAGGAGGAGTTTAGTCTCTGTAACTCCTGTCCAGTTGACTGAACCTCATGAGACTACTTTTTCAAGGAAGACCACTCAGATTTTTTTTCTCAGGAAAGGCAGGAATTGACACTGACAAAAGTTAGTCTGGGTTCATTCATAGGACTTTGGTTTTATCCTCAGTCATTTCTTGACATGTGGATTGAGTATCCAGAGAGTCCACCTGCAGGACAGGGTGCCTGCAGGAAGGGGTGCCAGGGCAAACACAGAGGGGTGCATCCTATCCTGCTTTCAGTCTCTGTTAGGGCCCTGGATCTTTTCCTGCCCTTGAGTTCTGTGTCACGTGTGCTCTGGGTTCCTTTTGTCTCTCTTAACTCCACTGTTAAGTGACTGTCTCTGCCACTGCCACAGTCTCTCTTCTTCCCTCCTGACCCTCCTCCTCCTCCTCTTACACAAGGCAAAGTTGTTTCTATTTCTTGCCACTGAAGACAGTCACAGCCACACATGGACCAACCCTTGAGAACTGCTGGTTAATACTAGGGTAGCAGCCTGAATCTGCTTCCCACTCCATGCCTGTCTCTGGTTGATTTCTTGCTCCCTTGGTTTTCCACCTTTCCAAAGGAATTTTGTACTTGGATATGTGGATTAACAATGGGATTTAGAAAGCGGAAACAAAAACCATCTGGAAGGCTGAGGCAAGAGGATTATAAGTTAGAACCCAGGATGGACAATTTATCTAGACCCTGACTCAAAATTTTAAAAAAGGCCAGGGGTTTATTTCAGCTCAAAGGTCTTGAGTTCAAACAAAACACTGTAGTTGTCATTTAGTGAGTAAGCAGAAATTTAATGATCACTGAGCATCAAAATAACTTTTAAAATCTCTAATGATTTTATCTTTTTGGGCTATCACCCTTCCAAATTTGTACTACCCCTCCAAATGCTGGAAGGGACCTTGAGAACTTATTTCTCATATGCACTCATATGGATAGAACTATCTTGTATTGATGCAAATGGATCTCATCAAAGCCCATCAGGGAAAACAGTTCATGTAAGAAACTGTCAAATACATTGAGGGTCACTACCATGTGAAAATACAGGCTGGAATCATGGGCCCCAAACTTCATTCCAGTTGAGCAAGACCAACAGTGTGACTGCCAACATGGTTTATCAGCTGTCTGTACATCCCTGAGCTAGAAGGAATAATGGAGTTGTGTGACTGTCACCTGCTTAGCTCCAGGGTCCTTTCATGGGTGATCAGAGGGTGGCAATTACTTCAGAAATATAAAAGGAGGCCAAGTCTTCCAAGCAGTGGGGCCAGCTGTGAGTTACAGCTAAAGACTATTACCAAACTAATGTCTATCCAGAGCCAGTAAATCAGGAGAAGGTGGCTGTTTCCACACACCTGTTCTCAACTTAGTGGTTCATTTATTTAACTGATGACTGCTGTCTTTATGAGGGTCTGATATTCAGGGGACTCAGAACAGTGATAAATACGGCTTTGCTTAACCTTTGTTTTTAACCTACAGCCACTGTGCCATCTGTGGCAATCCTGGACCACGGGGCTAGCTCGTCACATGGCATCTAAGATCCACCTTCCTTCAACCCCAGAGAATGCACAATTTCGAGAGAGTAAGCTCAAACATGGGAGAGAATACAGGGACCACTCAGTTGGAGAGTGATTGAGGCTGGGGCAGAAGAGGGGAACTGCACACAGAGTGTCCCGGTGGGGTCCTCTAAAATAACACTTCATCATCAAAAGCCTGAAAGTAAAACGTACTCCTCTTACCAAAAGAGAAAATACTTAGCCTTGTAAATCCACACAAATTCATGTCCATACTAATGTGCAAGATGCATAAGTAGCCACAAGGTAGCATATGTTCCCTTACTCCCAAGCTGCACATAATTTGACCTAGGCTACACATAATTTGTGACCTCTCCAGGTCGTCTCCAAAGTCACTAGAATCATTATCGTCTAGATGTGTAGTTCCTTGTGACACCCAATGGGTCAATATCTACTTGGGTGACTCTGGAGGCAGAAGATTGCTAACTCCCAGGAGCCGAAGTGTCTTGAAGATGGGATGTTTTGCCAACTTGATCAGAGATGGGCCTTATGGGGAAAACAAGGGAGCTTGTTGTATAAAAGTTAATTATTCAGCCAGGCTGTTACCATGCCTCGCTACCTGCCTTGCTAACCTAAAACAAACATTTGTGCTCAGCAGAGCTCTATGCCTTTGTTGCTCCTCAATAAATCTGGGAGTTTGAGTCAATTTAGGGCTGCATTTCAGTGGGGTGCCCTGATCCTTCTCGAAGCAATTCTGTCTCTTGTGTTGTTATTCATCTCTCTATCAGGATTTGCTGGCCCAAACCTGGTACCTAAAGCTGTTTTCTCAGAGCAGCAACTATGACAAAATGGTGACTTTTTAAAAAAGACATTTTGAAAGGTTATTTGGTTCACAGAATAAAAATAACAGCAGCAGCAACAACAAAAACACAGAGAAAGCTGTAGAGATTCCCCTGGCTCTCACAGGTGCATAGTCTTCCTCGTTATCAACTTTCTCCACCAAGACATGTGTCAAAACTGGAATCTTACATTTAGGTAGCATAATTATCACCCAAAGTCCATAGTTTACACTAAAGTTTATTCTTCGGGTTTGGACAAATGTATAATGGCACACATTCACCATTAGATTCCCAAGTAGAGCATTTTCACTGTCTTCGAAATCTCTGTGCTATGCCAGTTTATTTTTCCTTTCCTCCTAACCTCTGGCAGTGATTAATCCTTTTATTGTTTCTATGATTTTGCCTTTTCCAGACTGTCCTAGTTGAAATTACATGGTTTGTAAAATTTGAACCTTAGTTTCTTTTCCTTAGTAATATGCATTTAAGCTTCCTGTTTGTCTCTACATGACTGGAAAGCTTGTGGATATTTATTGCTGAATAACATTCCATTGTATGGTTGCACCACAGTGTGACCATTGATTGTGATATATCAACATGACTGGATTAAGAGATTAGTAAAGTACATCTAGGTGATTAGGAGAGCACACTTCTGGGTGTGTCTGAGAGTGTTTCAGAGGTGACTGGCATGTAGGCTAGCAAACTGAAGAGGGAAAACCCACCTCAACTGTGGTGGCCACCATCCAGTAAGCTTGTAGCCTAGACGGAATAAAAATTAAAGAAACGGGAAGTTCATATATGTTTTGAAGAACTCCATCTTTTTTTTTTTTAACCATCATCTGTGGTCAATAAACTCCAGCTTCTTCACCATTTCAACCCAGATTTATACAAGGTTTCTCCAGGGAGCTTCTAAGCCTTCAGTCACAGAATGGTGTTGGAATCTTGATCCTTCTTGTTCTGAAGCTTCCAGACTCTTGGACTGAGCAGCTGGAATCTGCCAGCTATCCAGTGCATAGATGGTCACTGTGAACTCTCCTATATATTAAGCCTACCTATAATCATATATATATATATATATATATAATCATATATATATAATTTTTGTATCATATATGTATGTAATTATATATATATAATTTTTTCCTACTGATTTTGTGAACTCTGACCAATACACACAGGTTTAAAACTCCTAATAATTGCTTCCAGTTTTTGATGATTATGAATAGTGTTATAAACATCTGTGTACCCATGTGCAAGTATTTGTGGGGACATACATTTTCAACTCAGTTGGGTAAATATTTAGTGTAATTGTTGGATAGTATGGAAAAGCTATAGACCTAAGAGAAACAATAAATTTTTTAGTTTTTAAAATTTAGTCATTCTATATGAGTAACAGGTGCTTTGATTTGCAGTCCTTCAATAGCACACAATACTGAGCATCTATACATGTAATTATTTATCATCTGTGCATCTTCTTTGGTGAAATATGTGTGAAGATCTTTGAATAATATTTTTTTAAAATGTATTGTTGAGTTTTGAGACCCATGTTAGTCAGTTTTCTGCCACTGCAACAAAACACCTGAGACAATCAACTTAAAAGGAGGAAAATGGTTTCAGAGATTTTGACCCATGGTTGCTTGGTCCTGCTGCTTTGGGTCTGTGCAGTAGATGTATCAGAGGAGGCCTGTTTACCTCACTGTAATAGGAGTACGAAGAGAGACAGGAAATGTTAGTAATTCCAATATTCCTTTCAAGGGCTACACCTCCACTGACCTCACTTCCTTCCACCAGGGCCCACCTTCTCAGGTTCCACTACCTATTGATTGTGCCAAAAGGTGAGGACCAAGCCTTTTGGGGATATTCAAGATCTGAACTGTAGTAGGAATCCTTTATATATATCTTTTAACAGTATTTCATTGGATACGTCCTTTGCAAATAGTGTCTTCATGTCTGTGACTTGTCCTTTTGTTTTCTTGATGATGTCTTTTGAGAAGTAAACATTTTAATTGTAATGATATCCAGTTTATGAATTCCTTCATTCATGGATAACATCTTTGGTGTCCTATCTAAAAAGTTATCCTCAAACTCAAGGTCATCTAAATGTTCTCATATATGATCTGCTGTGAATTTTATAGGTTTACATAAGGTCAATGTTCCATTTAAATCCATTTTTGTGAAGTCAGTTTCTAGATTCTTTTTTATTTTTGAATGTGGGTGTCCATTTGTTTTAGCACCATTTGTGGAAAAAACTGTCCTCTATCTTATTGCTTTGGCCCTTTGTACCACCCCTGAACATTGGCTTTGATTTATTTCAACACTTTACTCATATAACCCCAGACATATTTTTATAGCTAAGTATTTCACTTCTGAGCATGCTAGTATAGTATAAACAGTGTTATATGTTCAACTTCCAGTTTCTGATTGTAATTATACAGGTAAGTGGTTGATTTTTGCATGTTAACTTTGTACCCTGCAACTTTGCTATAATTGCTTATTAGTTCCAGTAAATTTTATTGATATTGTTGGATTTTTCCACATAAACATCATGCTACTGACAAAGAAATATAGCTTTATTTCTCCCTTTCCAATCATTTTAATTTCCTCTCTTGTTACTGGCTATGACTTTCAGAATGATATTAAAAAGTAGTGGGATGGTCATTCTTGCCTTAGGCTTGATCTTAGTGGGACAGTTTCTAGTTCGTAGCAATAAGTATAATGTCAATTGCAGGTATTTTGCATATATCTTTATCAAGCTTAAAAGGGGAACATTTCTAGTTAAATTAGAGTTTTGTCATAGATAGGTGTTGAGTTTTGTCAAATTTTTCTCTGCATCAGTGAATATGATTTTGTGATTTTTCTTCCTGAGTCTCTTGATCAGCTTAATTGTACTAATTGATTTTTGAGTGTTACATCAGCCCTGCATGCATATATGGATAAATCCCACTTGGTTGTGATATACAATTTGTTATACATAATCAGATTCAATTTCCTAATGGTTTATTGGGGATTTTTTTCTCTGTGTTCATGAGAAAAAAAATTCATCTGTTCTTCTCTCTTTTTTTCATCTTTGCTCCCCATCATGGGTTGAATCTAGGGCCTTCACAGTGGGCTAACCCTTCTAAAAGGTTTTTAAGTTTTGACACAAGGTTTTGCCAAGTAATTAAATGGCCTAGACTGGCTTTGAAGATGCACTTCTCCTGCTTCAGCCTCCGAAAGAGATGGGATTACGGTGTGCACCACCATACCTGGCTTATCTGTGGTTTTCTTATTATTCCTTTGTCTGGTTTTAGTATTAGGGTGATACTGGCTTCATAAAATGAGCTAGAAGTGTTCCACTAGGCTCTATCTTTTGAAGAGATTATAGAGGATTGATATAATTCCTTCCTTGAATGCTTGGTAGAACTCACCAGTGAATATATTCAGGCCTGGTGTTTTCTGTTTCAAAACCATAATACTGATTCCATTTCTTTAATAGATGTAGGTCTTTTTATTTTCCACTTCTTCTTGTGTAATTTTTGGTGGTTTGTGTTTCAAGAAATTGAAAAATTTTATACAGGATAATAAATTGGGGGGATAAGAGTTATTTGTAATATTCCTTATTTTTTAATGTCTGTGATATATGAAAACTCCTTTGAATCCTCTGTCTCTCTCTCTCTCTCTCTCTCTCTCTCTCTCTCTCTCTCTCTCTCTCAAGAGGGGACTCTGGAGCAATTCACTAAGCTGCATTTACATCCCTTTAAAACTTGTTTTAAGGATCTAAATTTCTAAGTTTTCCATGCTGGGATCAGATTTGTTATTCTCCTACTTCAACTTTCCAGAGTTCTGGGATTACAGGTATGTACCATGACTCCAAGCTTTCTCTTGGTTTTCTTGGTTTGGATAAAGACTTATAAATTTTATTGAGCTTTTAAATACTAGCTTTTGGCTTTGTTGGGTCTTCCATTGTTTTATTATTTTCAATTTCATTGTTTTCTGCTGTAAGTTTTATTATTTAACTTTTGTTTACTTTGAATTCAATTTGCTTTCTTTTACGATTTTCTTACGCTAGAAGCTGCAACGCTACACTTTAGATCTTTCTTCTTTTCTGAAGTTTGCAGTCAATGCTATAGATTTGTAAGGTCTGCTTTTAATCCATCTAATAATTTTGATAAGTGGTATTCTCAGTTTTATTTAGTTTAAAATGTCTATTGATATTTCTTCTTTGATGAAGATGTTATTTTGGAATTTATTGTTTAATCTCATGTATTTAGAGTTATAATTTTCTTTCTTTTATTGATTTCTAGCTTAATACTATTAATGTCTGAGAGCAGGCATTATGATTTTTATTCTTTAAAATTTCTTAGGACATATTTCATACTTAGAATGTGTTCCATCTTAGTGAATGTTCCATTTAAACTTGAGAAAAATATGTGTTTTTATGTTGTTGGCAGAAGTAGTCTTTTTATGTCCTTCTTTGCTTTGTATCTGTTTTGTCTAAAACTAATATAGTTATTCTTGCTTTCATTAGATTAGTGATAGCATGGTATATTTTTCCATTAGTTCACTTTTAATCTATACATATTTTTATATTTAAAGCGAATTTCTTGTACATAACATATAGCTGGGTCTTATTTTTTAATCCATTGTGATAATCTTTATTTTTAATTGGTGGTTTTAGAACATTAGCATTAAAAGTGATTATTGGATAGGTGAATTAATAGCTACCTGTTACCATTTCCTAGTTTTTGTCTTCTGTTATTTTTGTGTCTTTTGTGGCTTTGAACATAATATATTTCATTTTTCTTCTCAGCATATTAATTGTATTTTGTTACCATTTTTAGTGGTTGCTCCATAATTTGTAACACATGTTTACAACTAACCCAAACCCACTAAAAATAACAGTATTTGACATCCTGGGTAGCATGACTATAAAATCTTAATTTCTCCTTCTTATAATCATGTTATCACTGCCAGTTATTTCACATACACTCACACATCGTTGAATATATGTTTGCTATTATTATTTTTGACAAATTTTCTATTAGATCATTTTGGAAGGGGAAAAGAAAAGATTTTGTTTTACCATCCATTATTCCTCTTTGGCAATCTACTTTTGTATGTAGATCCAAGTTTCTGATTTACACTATTATTCTTCCCTCTAAATGCAAAATTTCTTCTAACATTCATACTGGGAAAGTCTATTGGCAGCAAATTCTTTCCTGCTCTCTCTCTCTCTCTTTCTCTCTGTTAAAATTCTTTTTACTTGTCCTTCATTTTTCAATCATTTTTCAGAGTACAGAATTTTAGGCTGATTTGTCTTAACACTTAACTGTTTTACTCCATTCTGTTCTTGCTTGTATTGTTTCTGAGGAGAAATTAGAGGTACAGTAGTTTTTACTTTTATTCTGCTATAGATAATGCCTTCCCAGACTTCTTTTGGGATTTCTTTCCTTATCTTTGATTTTGTGTGTGTGGAAAAGGACGTGCCCAGGTGTGCTCTCTTCCTTCTGTTTTATTTTGCTTTGGCGTTTGTACTCCCCGCTGTTCTCTGTGCTTTCTGGATCAATCTCAGTTGGATTTGGAAAATTCTCAGTCATTGCTTCAGGTATTCAGTTCTTTCTCTTCTTCTTGTATTATTTTATTTGAGTATTTTGTTGTTGTCCAAGAGTCCTTGGATAAGGAAACTTTTTTTTTCCCATTCTTTGTTATTTTTGCTTTTTATTGGTATATCATCAGATTCTTATTGGTATATCATCAAGCTCAGAAAGTTTTTCTTTAACCATTTCTGGTTCTTTTTGCCCAAAAGCATCTAGTTCTTTTGCCATCAAAAGCAATCTGTGTTTTTATTATTATTCATTTTCTCTCTAGCATTTTAAAATCCCTGCTTCTTTGGATTTCCAGCTCCCTCCTTGTCTGCTCTTACATGCTGCGTACCTGATTTATTAGAACTGTTAGTACGTTAGTAGTAATTGTTTTAATTCCTTTTCTGATCATTGCCACATCCCTCTATGCTCAGTTCTGATGCTTGTTCTGTCTCGTCAAACTGTGGTTTTTCCTTTTAGTGTGCCTTGTAATTGTCCTTGATAGCCAGACACAATGTACTGAACAAAAAGCACTGCTGTAAATAGGACTTTAGTAATGTCACCGTGAGTAGTGTGGGGTTAGGGAGCATTGTGATCAGGTCTCAGTCTTTCACTGAGCCTGTCTCTCTGGTCTGTGAACTTCACAGCTGCTTTTTTAGTTTTCTCCCAGCCATTTTATACGGACCAAGATGGCCAAAACTGTCTGGACTTGAGTATTTCTTTTTTCCTAGGTGAGGCAGCCTCTGTTAAAACTCACAAAAGGTTAGGCTCTGGTTACTGGTCTTTTCTTGTGGCAGACTTGTGGAGAATAACAGCGTGCCTGTGAATTTAAAAATGCTCCTCCACCACAGAAGCAAATGGGATCTTTTCTCTCCAACAATTTTTGTGAGAATCCGTCAAATTCCTGAAAGTAAAATTCACCTAAGTGTGGGCGCAGTGCTATGGTAGTTACCCCAGAGTTTTTAACTTCCTTTCTTGGTCATGTCTAGGTTACAGCAGGTGCCCAAGTTTGGTTCAGGTTCCTCTACTCAAGCTATAGTGTGTGTGGCAGTTTCTGTCCTGGGAAGTTATGACTTACTGTATCCACCAATCTTTAGTAAATTCTGGAGACAGTGACTTGCTTAGTGACCTGACTTACCTCTCCGAAGGATCTTTAGAAACACTCTTATTTCTGTTTGTCCAACTTGTACTCATTGTTAGGAAAAAATGGTAATATCTAAGCTCCATATCCATGAAACCTATCCATATTAATTTACTTTCTTTTACTGCTTTTACGCAGTCATGTAGAGACAAGGCATGCAGAGAAAAAGGCATAAACATATTTGGCAGAAATAAGTGATAGATTTAATTAGGATCATGATAGAGTGATATCAATGATGATGATCTCTGTCATAACAAAGCTAAAGAAAAGAACAAGGTTTTCCAGATGGGAAGCATAACAAAGCCTGTGGCAATGGTGGGAGACAGAAGATTTTTTTCTGGAAAATATTCCAATTTTGACTTCAGACATAACTCTCAAAGGAGGTTTTGTGTATCAGTTATAGTCAATGAGCTACACTAGCACAGTTGAAAGATCTTCCTTTTACAAGTTAATATTTTACTTTCTGGATCACAGTATAGTTTTCTATGATTTTAATAATTTCTACAATTATCTTATGAATAACAGTTATATTGTTTTGTATTTTTATACCCAGAAAAGCCATCACTTATATGTAAGTTGAACCATAATTAATTATAACTTCTGTTTTCATTTTCCTGCTAAAAATCTTAGAAATGGAGGCCTTTCCTGATCTCTGAGGATGACTGGGCTTGGGACATAGAGCTTGTACCTTAGAGAGAAGCATCGACAGATACCAGGGAGCAAGGTGAGACTCACAGGGATCACAGTAAGGTTTCATTGGCAACACTGAGATCAGTGGAGGTCCAGACCAGACAGTGGGGTGCTAACTCATGGACACAGGCTAGAACTGGCCTGCTTTTGGGTTAGCCCCTCCTGGTATCCTATGCCCTGAGTGTTTGTGTCCCCCTGAAGCTCATACAATAAAGCACAATCACCAATGCAATAATATTAACAGGTGTGACCTTGAGAAGGTGATTAGGACAGATTATGAAGGGGATTAGTGTCCTTTTATAAAAGGGAATTTATCAGCATCTTTAGTTACACGAGAGTTCAAGAAGAAGGCACCACCAATGAGGCCAAGAGTGAGCCTCACCAGATACTGAATCTTCTGCTGTCTTTTTATTTTACTTCCCAGCCTTTAGGATTATGAGCAATAACTTTCTGCTCTTTATAAATCACTCAGTCTGAAGTATTTTGTTATAGCAGTCCAAACGGACTGAGACACTGCATGACTCAGGCTCTTGGGGGAATGCATGCGTTCTTAGGTGTTCCACTTTTTAAAGCAGTCTATGTCTCTGCCTCTGGGTAGGAAATATATTTGTTGCATAATTAGTCCATGAATTATTGAGAACAGATTGGTATGAGACAATAGGAGGGATGCTCTCTAGAATAGGAAATGCCTTTGATATAGTGAGACTGATATTCAGTCAAACTAAATCATGAAGTTATTTTCAGGGCCTACATCAACCCAGAGCTGTATCTGATCACCTACATTAAGACACAAAAGGAGCACATTGCATGAGAAATTCTCAGCAAAATGTAATATACATAATGCACATAATGCACAATAAAATAGCAGACAGAACCATGGAGGGAGATCATTTATTGTGTTTGCTTTCCTTCAGAATGGTCCACTTGATGCTAATGAGAATTACTCAATCTTAGGAAAACCTGACTCCTCAGGGGTAGGTCCCTTTAACATTCATGTTACTTGTCTCCTGCACAGTTCACCTGCCTGGCCATTCACACTTGCAGATGACCTAAAGGGGTGCTAGAGAGCAGCTGCCAAAGAAATATGCTGAGAGTTAAAGAGAAGCAGCCTGTATTTGTGCAGACCTGTAGCTGAAGGTAGAGGTAGGATTGCCTTGGAGTAGAGGTTTTGTATGTGCCAAGCATAGGGAACGTCTCCTGAAAGGGTCTTGAGGAAAAACTCTCCTGGTGTGTGAGGGAGAAATACAAGTGGATTGTGGTATCCTATGGGGCAGCAAAGGATAAGCCTGGAAAAGCTTTTCAACAAGTTCATTAAAGTCTTGTGTATGGGGTAGGAATCCTACAAGGGTGTGAAGATTTTGAAGAATGTTATGGAAGGAAGTGTCATGATGAGGCGTATGTCCCAGAGTGGAATTACGTGGATTACAGAGCTACAGGACACAGGGTGAGTCTGGTTAGCAGACTGTGGTGGTCGGTGAAGTATTAGTAAAAGGCAGGGTCCCTGCACTCAAACACTTAGTACACCATGAGTCATTTGCATAATGGGGTGATGTTAGTGAAGCAGGTACACAGCATGAGAGTCTCTAATTCTCTTCCTTCTGTCTTTATAATGCTGCAGCTCTAGGCTATCCTGTTGTGAGGGGTGATACTATATTCTGAGTCTCTGGCACAATGAAGAGGAAAAACTAGAAAACAGCTCAACATTGGTAGGTGAAGCAGTGGGAAGACACCTGTAGAGACACACCAAGCACTGTCTACAGGTCAGGGCAATGAACTACAGATGAGCCAAGATCATGGGGATGGATCTCAGGTGCCCAATTTTAAGAGATGAGACCCAAAAGATAACATCAGATGTGCTAGGTCCTGCATAAACTAGAAAAATGGCTAAAATAACAACATAGAGTTTTAAGGAATGTATATAAAATATTTTCCAATATTGGTGGGAGGTTGAACCCAGTGAATACTGTGTTACAAACTTGACTTTCTAAACTTTTGAGAGGGGGTATCACTAAGTCGCTCAGGCTGGTTTTGAGCTTGCAATCTTCCTGTCCTGGGATTACAAGAGTGTGCCACCATGACCCACCTGTAATTTATATTCTAATAAATACTAAAATTGTAGAGAAGGATTTCAAGAGAAGGATGAACAGGGATCTAGGACAATGCTAACTTGGTTGGGGAAATGTGAGAGAGTGACAGAGAAGGACTACAGGGTGATACTAGGTCATCACCAAGCCTTAGACTTTGTTTTGAGTGATAAATCTTGGCATTTATTCCATTATCCGAAGTAGATGAATCATTAAATCACAAATATAGGAAGTCTATGTATGGATGATTGGTGGGGAAGCAGATAGTAGGGTGGGGATGTGGAGAGGCCAGGACTCCAGCCAGGACAGGGGGAAAGACCCTGGAAGAAAAGGTTTGGAGTTAGGAGGATGGGGGTTAGGGATGGCACAGATGGGGAGCTCAAGACAAAGGGTTCATCCTGACGGCCTATGTCAGCCAATGGAATCAAGCATTTGCTCTTGGTACTACCCTGAATGGCTCTTGGAGAGAAATTGAGTCAGATTTTCACAATGCATTTCAATGGAAATCTTCACCCTGAGGACAAAGGAACTGAATCAGGTGTCAGTCTCCCACTGCTAAGGGGAACTGGGGCAACAGCCTCCACTCTTGTTTAGGGCGCACATCGGACAGGGAACAATGTAGTCTCCTGCATCTCAGCAGGTGAGTAAGAATCCCAAGCCCAGCATACTCACAGCTTGATGATGTCTGATCCAAACATGTGAACCAATAAATAACATGTGGTTTTCAGGAAGAGCTTTCCTAAGAGACACAAAGAGGGGAAAATAGAATATGTTTTTATTATGATGAATTTAAACATCAGTTAAGCATGATTTTAAACATGAGTTAATGAGGAGCTAAGGTTGAGTGGTTAATGATTGATTTCAGTGTTTAATTTTAAGGGTTTGGTAATTTTACAGTTAACATATCTATTAAAACACCATTTCTGTCTAGGTTTATGTGATTCTCACTTTTCTATATGTGCTAAAGATCTCCACTTTATTATAAAATTATAGCTACATTTTGAGTTTTCATTTTCTTTCTTTTTTTTTTTACAGCAGGGAATATCTGAATGCTGGCTAAGATCTCATTTGAAGTTGAAAGAAACAAAAATTGTGTTAAAATAAGTAATCTGGAATGTGAATCTATTGGAAATATTCTTTGTTGATATTCATTTTGGGGGGAACACTTCACCTTGGCTAGTTTTTGCTGTCATTATCACAAAGATAAAAGAAGACCAAATGTTGCACTACCATCTGTATCAGAGAGCCCAAATGCGAATAGTACACAATTATAGCCACAAAGACAATGCATCAGAGAACACAGGTGCATGCTTATGGTTTACATCTAGATGTCCCCTCCTGGCCCAATGCATTCATAGGGAGGGCTTTTAGGAGGTGACTGGATCATGGGAGTACAATAATCATCAGTGGATTAATCTATTGATGGGTTTGTAGCTGAATACACTGTTGGGAGGTGAAGTCTGATTGAAGGAGGTGGGTCTCTAGGGAGGGGAATGGACTCAAAAGATCTCTCTCTGCCTCTTTCCTCCTTGATCACATTCTGCTTCCTGCTTGCCATGCCACGGACTGCTTCCCTTCTTCTATGTGCCTCTTCTTTGGAGCCAGGGAAGTATGGACTGAAACCTGTACAACCGTGAACTAGAAAAAAGTTCTCATCTCTTAACTTGTAGATGTCAGGCATTTTGTCCTAGTAATGAGAAAATAACTATAATACATGCAACACACATACATCCATACAGAGAATAATCCACCTCAGAGAACATAGATGCATGCCACACAATATGCACATCCGTTAAGAGAATAATCTCTCTCTAGTCTTCTGAGCACAAAGAAATTCTGTGGATTGGTCATCAGCATATTAGCAACTGCTAACTCCAGTCTTGCTTCTCCACTGGCTGAATCTACTATGGCATGCTGGTGATTCCACAGTAGACTTAGCCTAGACAGGGACAGATGCCCTGTCCTTGGAAGAGATGGAACCCTGACTGAGGAGAGTTTATCTTGTCTTGCTGCATTACAAGCAGGCAACCTAGGTCTCGCCTGGAAGCTGAGGAAGGAAACAGCAGAATAAATACGGTGAACTTTCCCTGATACTTCACTTTTAGTTGACGGTAAGTAATACTAAATGTTATTTTATATTCAAATAGAGATGGTTATATGATTTTTTTTAACAATAAAGCATGAAACTCCAAATCTGCTGTGCTCTTGAGGTCAGGGATTAAAACTGTCCCCACATTACTACTGACCTCAGTGAAGTTAACAGTTATAAGGGAATATTGTGAATATCTGCATGATGATAAATTAGATAATTTAGATAAAATGAAAGAATTCCTAGAAAGACAGAAAATGTCAAAACTGAGTCAAGAATAAAGAAATAATTTGAATAGGTATGCAACAAGTAGAAAGATTGAAGTAGGAATTTAAAAAATGGTCACAAAGAAAAGTCCACGACCAGATGCCTTTGCTGGTGAATTTTACCAAAAAGAATTAAAACCAATTCTGATTAAATGCTTCTAAGACGTGGAAGCAACCAGAGAGGAAGGAGTATTTCTGAATTTATTCTTTGAGGCTAGCATTACCCTGATACAAAAACAAAATACATGCTTCAAGGAGAAGAATTCTAGACCCAAATCTCTTATAAATATAGCCACAAATACCCTCAGCAAAGTAAAAGCCAATTGAATCTAGAAATATAGACAAAGTTGTGCAATATGCCAGTGAGATTTATCTAAAAAATGTGAGAATTTTTTTAACATCTGAAAATTGACTAATGTGTTACATCAGCTGAATAAACAACAAAATCCATTGATCATCTGATAAACGAAGAAGGTACTCAACAACAGAATGTATCTCTTCATGACCAAAAGAACCTTCCCAAAATAAAACAAAATAAAAAATGAGCAATAATAGGGAACTTCCTCAGCATCATAAAGTTATCTACAAAAGCCCCCCAGCTGACATGAGAATGGCAAATGACTGAATTCTTTCTCCCTAAGACAAGAATATCTTCTCTTAACATTGTATTAGAAGTCTTAGCCAGGATAATTAAGAAAAAGAAATAAATGCATTCAAATTGTAAATAAATAAATAAACAAAACTGTTGTACAAGTTATACTGGTTCATAAAGAAAATTCTAGGGAGTCAATTAAAAAAACAAGAAATAATAAATGAGTTGAGCAAAATTGCAGAATACAAAAGCAATAATGCAAAATCTATCATATTTTATACAACAGAAATGAGTTAATAAAAATGGAATTCAAAAGCAAGATTCCATTTATAATATCATCAAAAATAATTAAATACTTAGGAGAAATAAAACCGAAAAGTGCCACATATTCCTTGAAGCTACACTGTTGAAAGAAGTTAAAGAAACAGAAATAAATGGAGAGACAGCTTACATTTATGGGTTGGCAGATTTAATGTAGTTTAAATGACAACATTCCCCATTTTGGTCCACAGAGTCAATGTAATCTCCATCAAAATTGTAACTTCTTTGCAGAACTGATCAGCTGACCCTAACTTTCATGGGGAAATTCTAGTGACCCAGAATAGCTACAACAATATTGAAAAATAAACAGAGGTTAAAGGAGTCATACTTCCCAGCAGTTGGGAAGATGTGTCCTTGGACTCAGTTCTCTTGCTAGAATGGCTAAAAGGCATATATCTATATCAATATCTATATATCTATAGCATATATACATGTATGCTATAGATACATAGCACTGTCCTTGGAAGGGTGAATCCTGACTGAGAATAGTTTATCTTATGTCTGGATCTTATGTAACTTGAACAACTAGTTCTAAGATAACAATGTGCAATATATTAACTAGTGTTGATTTCTTACTTTTTCAAAAATTCTGTATTATTTTTTTTTCTGTTTTCATTTTTAAAATAAAAAAGAATTGAAAAAAATCTAGGTGTTAAATATTTCAGAAAATACCTGTATATTAGTGTGTATATATATATATATATATATATATATATGGCATATATATGTCTATTTGTACATTGTGATATATATGACACACAATTACACTCATGAAGAGAATGTGTCAGAGAACACAGATACATACACTTATGGTTTATATCTGGGTATCCTGCTAAAGCCTCATGCTTTGTTTAAATTAAACAAAAACTTACTGCAGTAAAAGAAACATTTCCCATAATGATGGCATAAGAATGTTTAAAGCAACTGAGTATTTTCAGGGATGTTAATGGCAATGTGTCTTTTATTGTAATTTTTAATTTGAATATTCACCATATGTTTTGATCACCCCATATCCTCAGGGTCAGTGGTTGGTAGGGGAAGATGGATGGACCCTTAGAAGAGTCAAAGATGTTTGTAGCAAGATCTGTCTTGGTTTGTGAGAGTACCCTATCCTAATAATTCTAATTTCAGGGTATTAATAACAGGTGAGTCTCTTTGGAGGATTTGTACTGAAGCAGATAAGGCAAATTCAGTATGACTCGCTCTCTTTACCTACTGGTTATTAATATACTAATATACAGGTATTACCAAAAATCCTTTAATACCTAGATTTTTTTCAATTTTTTTTATTTTAAAAAGAAAAACAGAGTGAGCAGGACCTGGATTCCAGACTCGAGCCCTGACTGCACGCTCTGGTGGAATCTCAGTGCGTGGAAAGGGACTTTGAGCTTTCTCCCAGGCAGTAAGACCACACCATGTGTCAGAGAACACACCAAGGTGCACACAGGGATGGGGGCCTAACCAGGCAACACCCAGCAAATGCCAAGCAATGAGCATGATCTGGAATCAGGCCTCGGGCCCTGACTGCACTCTGGTGGAATCCCAGCACATGGAAAGGGACTTTGAGCTCACTCAGAGGCACTAAGACCATGCCCTGAGTTGGAGACCACCCTAAGGTGTACACAGGGATGGGGCCTAACCAGGCCACAACCAGCAAACACCAAGCAGCAAGCAGGACCCAGATTCTAGAGTCAGGCCCTGACCACATGCTCTGGTGGAATCCCAGCACACAGAAAAAACTTGGAACTTTGCTCCCAGGCAGCTGGGCTACAGTGGATTAACCATGTCAGTGTGGTGAGTATGCCTCTAAAATAGAAGTGTATAGTGGGTAATTGGGCCAGTAGTAAAGCCCCCTTCAACTAACTGTAAGACTTTGGTCAGTCTGAAAGGACTGTGGGTGACCCCTTCTTACACACAGAAAACATTAGGCAGAGTGGAAATGGCAAAACAAAAAAGCAAAATGCAGCCTCAAACATCTAGTCCACCAGGAGCAAATACAGGAGATATTGAAATATAAGACCCCAAAAGTAACACACCAGAAATCTCTGAAAAGATACCAAGTGAAATAAGAAAACAACTCCATGAGGCTATAGAGGAAATCAAATTAGAAGTACTCTCCCATGTAAAGATAGAAATAACAATCTTAGTAAGGGAGTTGTTGAATGCAGCTAAAGAAGAAATAGAGAAAAAGTACAGGAGCAAGGGAAATTGATTGAAACCTTGAATGAACAATATAGGAAACATGCAGAATTCATGAAACAAATTCAAAGAGGCATCCAAGAAACAAAAAATTCTATTCAAAGCATGCAAAACTGTTTAAATGAAGCTGAGGATAGGATTTTGGATCTTGAGGACAGGATCACAATTAGTGATCATAAAAGGATAGAACTTTTAAAAATAACAAAGCAGCATGAAGTGACAATCCAACAGCTTCAAGATGATGCCAAGAGAAAAAATACAAGATTAATAGGCATCAGTGAAGAGGCAATAGCCAATGCAAATGACATAGCTAAAATATTCACAGAAGTAATAGAAGAAAATTTCCCAACATGGGGAAAAAAGCTGATATGCAGATAAGTGAGGCATATAGGACAACAGTCACAATAAACATAAATCCACACCCAGACACATAATAATTAAGATCTCAGACATACAGCATAAACACAGAATACTAAAAGCTGTTAGAGAAAAGACACAACTCACCTATCAAGGAAAGCCCATTAGATTCATAGCAACCTTTTAAGCACAAACCCTCAGGTCAAGAAGAGCTTGGAGTGAGGTATTTTAAGTCCTGAAAGAAAACAACTTTCGACCCAGACTGATGTACCCAGCAAAACATTCATTCAAATTTAATTGAGAAACAAGATACTTCCATGACAAAGAACAACTGAAGAAATTTACGTCCACCAAACCAACCCTAGAAAAAGTACAGAAAGACATACTAGACAGAAATAAAAATGACCACAATCCCCAGAACAACAACAGAAAGAAACCAGGTAGGACAAGCAATTAAACAAGGGGAAAAGCAGAAAGCAAACAACTGGAACATGACATGGCAAAGTCGAGCTAGTACATATCAGTGATATCCATAAATGTAAATGGCCTCAATTAACCTATCAAAAGAAATAGATTGACAGAATGGATCAAGAAACATGATCCTACAATATGCTGTATACAAGAAACACATCTGAACCAAAAGTAAACTCGTAGATTAAAAGTCAAGGGATGGAAAACAGTATTCCATGCAACAAGAACCCAGAAAAAAGCAGGGGTAACTATTCTATTTTCAGACAATGTGAACTTCAAACCTAAAATGATTAAAAGAGATAAAGAAGGTCACTACATACTCATTAGTGGAAAAATTCAAGAGGAAGAACTAACAATTATAAATATATATGCACCAAATACAGGCACACCCAACTATATAAGACAGATACTAATGGACATGAAAAACCAAATACACAAGAACACAATTACAACAGGGGATTTTAACAGCCAATTGTCACAAAGAGATAGATCAACTAGACAAAAAGACAGCAAAGAAATAACAGAACTGAATCATACTTGTGAGCAATTGGACTTAGTAGATGTATACACAGTGCTCCACCCAACCACATCAGAATACACATTCTTCTCAACTGTGCATGGGACATTCTCCAAAATAGACCATATATTATCCTATAAAACATTCTTAAGTAAATGCAAAGGGAGTGAAATTATCTCTTACGTAATATCTGACCATAGTGCATTGAAATTGGAAATTAATGGCAAAAGAAATTGCAAAACCTGCATAAATACATGGAAATTAAATAACAACTTTTTGAACAACCAATGGGCTACAGACGAAATTAAAGAAGAAATAAAGCAATACCTACAATTCAATGAAAATACAGAAACAACATACTGTAATCTGTGGGATGCAATGAAAGCAGTCTTAAGAGGGAAATATATAGAAATAAATTGTCATATCAAGAAAACAGAATGAGCACAAATAAACAACATAATGCTCCATCTCAAGCTTCTAGAAAAAAGATGAGCAAGCTAAACCCAAAGCTCATAGAAGAGAGGAAATTGTAAAGGTTAGAGCAGAAATCAATGCAATTGAAACTAAAAAAACAATACAAAGAATTACCTAATCAAAAAGCTGGTTTTTTGAGACAATAAACAAAACTGACAAACCTCTAGCTAATCTTATCAAGAAAAAGAAAGAATAAAACCCCCAAATTCACGTAATAAGAACTGAAAAGGGGGAAATTATGACAGATCTCATGGAAATTCAAAAGGTCATGAATACCTACTTTGAAAATCTTTACTCACAAAGAGTGGAAAACACAGAAGAAATGGACAGATTTCTAGAAACATATAAACTACCAAAGCTCAACCAAGAAGATATAGCAATTTTGAACAACCCAATATCAACTATTGAAATTGAAAATGTAATTAAAAACTTACCAACAAAGAAAAGCCCAGGTCCTGATGGATTCACAGCTGAATTCTTCAAGAAATTTAGAGAAGATATGATGCCAACTTAAACTCTTCAATGAATTTGAGAATAAAGCAATCCTCCCTAAATCATCCCTGGAGGCAAGTATTACTCTGATACCAAAACCAGAGAAAAATGCAAGCAAAAAAGAGAACTATAGGTCAATTTCACTAATGAACATTGATGCAAAGATTCTCAATAAAATACTGGCAAATAGAATGCAGCAAATCATCAAGAAGATTATACATCATGACCAAGTGGGGTTCATTCCAGGAATGCAGGCATGGTTTAACATATGCAAATCAATAAATGTGATACACCACATCAACAGAGCCAAAAACAAAACCACATGGTCATTTCAATAGATGCAGAAAAAGCTTTCAATAAAGTCCAACATATGGTTATGATAAAAACCCTTCAGAAACTCGGAATACACATTGTCTCCCTCAACCTTATTATAAAGGCCATCTATGACAAAACAACAGCCAACATTATACTAAATGGACAAAACTTTCACTTTAAAATCAGCTTTCACTTTAAAATCAGGAACAAGACAAGGATGTCCACTATCACCACTCCTTTTCAACATTGTTCTGGAAACACTAGCCAGGGCAATCAGACAAGAGAGAGAAATAAAAGGAATAAAGATAGGAAAAGAAGAAGTTAAATTATCACCATTTGCAGATGAGATGATACTCTATATAGAAAAACCAAAAAACTCCATTAAAAGACTACTAGAGGTAGTAAACAAGTTCAGCACCGTAGCTGGATACAAAGTCAATGGTCAGAAATCAATAGCATTCCTGTACACAAACAAAAAACTCACCGAGAGAAATTATGGAAATATCTCCCTTTACAATAACATCTAAAAAAATGAAATGCTTAGGAATCAACCTAACTAAAAATGTAAAAGACCTATATGGTGAAAATTATACTATGCTGAAAAAGGAGATTGAAGAGGATATTAGAAAATGGAAGGATATTCTTTGCTCTTGGCTAGGAAGAACCAACATTGTAAAAATGGCCATGCTCCCAAAACTGTCATACAGATTTAATGCAATCCCAATCAAAATACCATTGACATATCTCACAGATCTAGAGAAAACACTCCTAAAATTCATTTGGAAACAGAAGAAACCTAGAATCGTAAAGACAATTCTGGGCAACAAAGGTAAGGCAGGAAGCATCTCAATCCTGACTTGAAACAGTACTATACAGCTACAGTGATAAAATCAGTATGATACTGGCAAAGAAATAGCCCTGAGGATTAATGGAACAGATTAGAAGATGCAAACACAACTACAAAGAAACTCAGCCACCTGATATTTGACAAAGAGGCTAGACAGCTTCACTGGAAGAAGGATAGCCTCTTTAATAAATAGTGTTGGAAAAACTGGCTCTCCACATGCTGAAGATTGAAACTAGATCCATGCCTATCAGCATGTACACAACTAAAGTCTAAATGGATCAAAGATCTGATTATTAAATCAGAAACACTTAATCTACTGGAAGACAAGGTAGGTAGAAGTCTTGGAGACATAGGGATAGGCAGAGATTTCATGAACAAAACGCAAACTGCACGGGAAACACTCCAAAGAATCGACAACTGGGATCTCATTATTGAAAAACTTCTGCACTTCAAAAGAAATCACCAACAGAGTGAAAAAAGAAAACCCACAGAGTGGGAAAGAATTTTAGCCAGCAACCCCTCAGACAAAGGACTTATATCCAGAACATATAAAGAACTGAAAAACATCAAGCCACCCATATTCAAAGACCCTCTCCAAAATGGGCATCTGAGATGAACACACAGTTCTCAGAGAAAGATATACAAATAGTAAATAAATACATGAAAAAATTTTCACCATCACTGTTCATTTGAGAAATGAAAATTAAAACAACATTGAGATTTCACCTTACTCTGGAAAAAATAGCCATCAAGAAATCAACTGATAACAGATGTTGGCAAGGCTGCGGGTAAAAAGGAACAGTGCTGCACTGTTGGTGGGAGTGTAGACTGGTGCAACCACTATGGAAATCCATATGGAGAATTCTCAGAAGACTAGGATTGGAAGCCCCATTCAATCCAGCTATTCCCCTCCTGTGTATTTTCCCAGAAGAACTGAAAAGTTTATATCACAGTGATATATGTGCACCCATGTTCATAGCAGCACAATTTGTAATAGCTATATTTTGGAAACAACCAAGATGCCCATAAACTGCAGAGTGGATGAAAAAGATGTGGTATTTTTTTTTACAATGGAATATTACTCAGTTATAAAAAGGATGAGGTGGAGGCCTTCATAGGTAAATGGAGACAACTTGAGGTTATCCTCATTAGTGAAATAAATAAGAATCGTATTTATAAATATCACATTGTGTCTGTAGTGTAAAAAAATTTAAGAGTAATAAAACCCAAAATGTGTAATTGCTATTGTGGAGGAGAGAGGAGAGGAGGGTGCACTGGCGGATGTGGCTGTGTGTATGTTTGAATGTATAGGATAGATGACCATATTGCTGAATCTTTCAGTAAAACTGTTTGCAGTCTCACTGTTTGAATGTCTACTATGTATCTTTTAATTTTGTAACTTGAACAACTATATCCAAGATGACAATATGTAGTTTATCAACTAGTGATTTCTTTAGTGTTTTTTTTCTTTTATAATTCTGTATTGTTGCTATCCTTTTTTCTGTTTTGTCTTTTTCTCTCTTTAAATAAAATTTTAAAAATGTGTAATTGCTATTGTAAAAAAGAGAGGAAATAGGAAGTGCTATAAAAGATATAACTGCATGTATATTTAAGTATGTAGGATAGATAACCATATTTCTAAGTTCTTATTGGATTGTTGAACAGATTTGTTTGCAGTCTCACTGCTTGAATGTCCACTTTGTATGCTTTAATTTTGTAAATTGAACAATTTCTAAAAGGACAATATGTAATTTATCAACTAGTTATTTCTTATTGTTTTTCTTTTTTTTGAAATTCTGTAATATTTCTACCCTTTTTCTGTTTTTTCTCTTTAAATAATAAAAAAAGAAAAACAGAAAAAAGAAATCCTACAGAATTTTTAAAAAAGTAAGAAATCAACACTAGTTAATATAGTACACATTGTTATCATAAAAGTAGTTGTTGAAGTTACAAGATCTAGGCACAAAAAAAAATCAAAAAATCAAACAGTGACAGCAAAAACTGTTCTTTTGATGAACTAACAGAGATTAGCAATATAGTTATCTATCTTGCACACATACACATGCATAGAGTTATATGTGTATACCTACATACATATAATCTTTTCCTTTCTTTCTTTGTTCCTTTTCTCTATCTCAGCTGTTCTTTCTTTTTGAGCATTTATTTTCTCTTTCATTATTACAATATCTATTGTACATTTTGAAACTTATTACTCTTTCAGTTTACTATTATTATTGTATTATTATTATTATTTTATACTAGGGAGACAATATGATGTTTACAAATGTGGGTCTGACTTATTTTACTTATAACACCTAGCTTTCTTTAATGAACAACTCAAGCATAATTGAAAAAGAATAAATATCCAACTATAAATACAAGAGAAGCTTATAGATGGATTTTTAACACAACACTAAAATGACATAGACAAATTAAAAATTGTGCAAAGTGTCTAAATAGTTATCTTTCTCAAGAAAGGTAGGCATTGTCACGTAAAAGATGAAAAGAACCAAGAAGTGAGCCCACCCTGTGAATCAGCACAATGGGCGGGCCACCGTGGGTATAGCCAGACCCCAGCCCCTTCCGGCACCCGGGCTGGGAAACAAGAAGAGCCAATCCCCACCCAGTAAGCAACCAGCCAATCTGGAGAAACACAGGCTGCAATGGTAGCTATTCAGGTGAAATGCAATTCAGTGCTTGTGTTGTTTGGTGTTTCACTGACTTTGCAGGTCGAGGGCCGGTGGTCTGCTTATCTATTCAGAAGATAATGGTATGCAGTGTGGCAGCTATGAGGGATCTCCTTCTCAAAGTATAGCCATTGTTGATTTCCTATTGCCTTATTTTGAAGTCTTGTATCATTTTCATTATTTTGTTAGGTGGGGTTTCATTCTGTTTTGTTTTGTCTGGTTTTGTTATATCCAATGGCAGGGGCAGCTGTTTCAAAGTTAGGCAAGATATATTATGGTAGCCATTTTGGATTTCCTGTTGTCTTGTTTTAAAGTCCTTTATTGTATTCATTGTTTTGTTTTTATTGGTTCTATTCTGTTCTGTTTTATTTGATTTTAACTATGTCTGAAGGTATCTGCAGCCATTTTTTTGTTTTGTTTTTGTCTTTTCGAGACAGGGTCTCATTATGCAGCTCAGACTGGCCTTGAGCTCACTTTGTAGCCCAGGCTGGTCTTCAACTGCCAATGATCCTCTTGACTCAGCCTCCCAAGTGCTGGGATTACAGACATGCGCCATCATGCCCAACTTCTGCAGCCATTTTGAAGACAACAAGAGGCATTATGGTAATCATTGTTGATTTTGTATTGTTTTGAAGTTCTGTGTCGCTTACACTGGTTTGTTTTGATTGGCTTTATTCTGTTTCATTTTGCTTAGTTTTATTCTTCTTAAAAGAAAAAAAAGGATGAAAAGATGCTGAATATCACCAGCTATCAAGGAAATTCAAATCCCAACAAAGAGGAGCTATACCTTCATATTTAGTATTATATTCTCTAATAATAAAAGAAATAATAAGTGTTGATACTGGGAAAATTTTTCTTTTTCCATTCTGTTTATAGACTACATTTTCTTTATCCACTGGGTGCTCCTTTAAGAGACACTATTGTAACGGTGTCAAGGAGCTGTAGGGTTACAGGACTCAGAGACCCAAATTCCTGCACAAATCATTGTCCTCTGACCATTGAGAAGTGCTTCCCTTCTATGGACTTCAGTTTCCTTATCTGACAAATGCAAAAATGACATTTAATTCCCTTTATGTAGTATCTTAAATATTTAGCAAATTCTGTAAAAGTGAAGGAGAAAGGCAACTTGGAAGTGAGTTTAAAGTATTGCCAATGTAGTATCAACTTAGCCTGGAGCAAAGTAATTTAAAAACCAATATTAGAGTGTTCTTTGGTTGACTTGCATGACTGGCTGAAAGAAGAGAACATTTATGTTATTTTTGGTAAAACAAGAGCTATGCAATCATATGTGTTTCTTAGAATTCTGTTTTACTCAAGTCACAGTGAAGGGCTGTGGGGTTCACCTCACTCTCAGAGCAGGGTCGTTTGAACCATCCTTTCCTCTAAGGCTGCTGTCACTGTATGCATCAAAGGCCCCTGGAGCAGTGGTGGATGGACATGAGATGGGCCTCTGAGAGCTAAATCCTAAAACCCTGTTTCCCTGAAAACAAGACTTTACCAGAAAATAATCCACCTTGAAAAATAGAGATGAAAAATGCCAGTCCCAATCAGCCTGTTCTTGCTTTACCTGCCTTGCAAGGTAACTACCAAACAAGAGAATAGTAGTGGTAGAAAAGGCAAGAATAACCTGATTGGGGCTGGCATTTTTCATCTGTATTTTCCAAGGCTGTTTTCTAGTTAGTTCTTATTTTCAGGGGAATGGGATCAACATAGAAGCAGGCACAGAGGAAATATGTTGTCTCTGGAATGATCTGAATATCCCAGTTAGCCAAAAGCAGAAGGAAACCTGCCAGTCATGATAGAACAGAAGAAAAGCTCAGCATTAACATTGTTGTAACCCCTTCTTTAAACGATAGAAAAAGTAAATCAATCCACAGCAAGGTTCTATCATCCAAAGTACTATTGGTGCCTCTGTCTCCGAAAATTTGTGTTTAGTTTTAAAGGGCTAAAAGTATATTTAAAAATAAAAACATCTGCTGTGCTTTGCCTGTGCCCCCCCCACAAGTTCATGTGTTGAAAACTTAACCCTTAATGCAGCAGTATTGGGCAGTGGGAGGTCTAAGAACAGATGGTCACCCTCATAAATGGATTAATGTTGTCACTGTAGATGTAATTACTGCCAGAGTGGTTGTTACAAAGGCCAGTTTGCTCTCCCACTCCAGACTTTTGTCCATCTGTCCTCTGCCTCTGGATGCCATAGATGAAGACTTTTGCCAGGGGCTGGCACCATACTCTGGGTCTTCCCAGCTTCCAGAACTGTGAGCAAATACATTTCTGTCCATTCAAACTACTCAGTCTGACTTTTAGGAAGATAGTGGAGTACTAAATAGCAGAGAAAGAGCCTTTCTGAGATTTGGTGCCTGGATACTAGAATATAGCAACATGAGGAACAGGAGGAGGAGTAAAGCAAGCCCCTGAACCCAGGAAGGATCTGAAGTGATGATCGAAGCCCACAGGGAGAGCGAAAAAGGAAGTTTCAGTGAAGGAGCAGACGGCAGGTGGCACCTTCTTCTTGAGCCTGGACTGACTGCTTGGGAGGACTAAGCTAACATGCATGTGTATGATGACTGCTGACCATCCCAGAGGCCCCCACAGAGAGATGCACCAGGAGAAAGGAGTAGTGGATGTGGAGGGCAACCGCGGTTGGTGAGCTGTACAGGGAGGCAGACATCGGATAGGAGTGGGTGATTGGGTGGGAGCCATCTTGTAGAGGGCCAGTTGAGTTCAGAACTCAGTACAATTGCTGATTCCATCTGGTGGCCCCCAAACTGAGTTAAAGTTCATAGAAGGTGCATTGACTTCTGCAGGTTGACTGAATCTGGTTCCAGCCTCATGGCCAGAAATTAGCCTGAACTTTAGGGGGAAGAAAGGTTCAGGCTTAGTGGGATTGTCTACCACTCACTGTCAAGCTATTGCTGGCTTGCTGGGATTAATCAGCATGGATCTGGACTCTGCGTAAGTGTCCACCAGTGAGAACAGCAGAGACACACCTTGAAGTGGAACAATCTTTTTTCTCTTTCTCACTTTTTTTTGTTTTTGTTTTTTCTTCATTGCTTGTTTTTGATTTATGTGAGTGTAATCATGGCTTCCAGTTTTATATTTTGTGTGTGTGTGTGGTTGCTGCTTTGATTTCTTCTTTTTATTTCTCTCTTCTCTCTTTCCTCCTGTCTTCTGGATCCATTTCCCAAAGTTTGCGTAGTCTTCCTTTGTCCTTCATTCTTGTTTCTAACCTCTTCCTCTTCTTCTATTTCTCTATTTTCCCCTAATGTCTTCTAAATTTTCTCCTCTGAGAGTAAAATCATCATATTGAGGGATAATTTACTGAATACAATTTTCTGGTTTGTTTTAAGTTTTGTTATATAAGCACAAATGTAATTCATAGAGTTCAAGGTGGCAAATGAATAATTATCTCACTTTGTCATTTTCTGGGCTGTGTTTGATGCTATTGTTACTGCTGGTGATACCACTTGTAGCCAAGGTAAAATAACTGTTCTAACCAGTTGTTCTTCCTATTATACTAACATTGAGATCACCTAACACTCATAAAAATACTATACGTCAGTGCCAAACAATCACAGGCTGAGACAAATAGCAACTTTTCATTCCCAATGAATTTAAGAGGTGGGATCTTGCAAGAAACTCAAAAGTCAAAAGCCAGCTATACCTGAAAGACACCTCTGAGCAGTAGTTATTTCCTAAGGGCTTTAAATACTGGCAATAAAGCTGCTACTCACCATGGGCAATTTACAGTAATAAACTCAGGAATTAAACTAAAAAAGCTATAGAAAGTGAGAAGACACTTTAAAAAGATGCAATCCCAGTCATCCGGTTCACTAAAAGAAAAACCAGGGGGAAAATTAGGTGAGACAACTTAGAGCCACTCACTTGACCTCTCCAAAGTAGTAACAGCAGGAGTAATGAGTCAAATGAACAAGACTCTAGAAAAAATCAAATCCTAAATAATTTCTCAGATAACTACAGAGATGATGACCACAGTGAAAGATAGGCTTAGTGACACTAGAGCAGATCCAAATAAAAAAGTAGAAGAACTTAGGAAAATGATGGAAATCATGCATGCCTAATGTATGATAGAAAAAGAATCCATAAAACAGATTAAAGCAGGTATCCAGGAGATTAAAAATTTCCTTGAAAATATACACTGCAGGATGAGCTATGTGAAGATAGAATCTCAGATATAGAAGATAGTGGTTAGCAATCATGAAAAGAAGGAATTCTTAAAAATAGTAAGGAACCATGAGAAATCAGTCCAGCAGCTTTTAGACAATGCAAAGAAGAATAGCATAAGATTGATTGGAGTCAATGAAAAAGCAGGAGATAGTGAAAATGACATAAAATCCTGTTTACAGACATCAAAGCAGAAAATTCCACTGGCAGGGAAAAAGAATTTGACATACAGATAAGTGAGATATATAGAACTCCAGTCACTCATGATCAAACAAACAAAACCAGATTGAAACAAAACAAAACAAAAACAAACAAACAAAAAACTCTTAAAGCAAAGCATATAATAGTCAAGATTCCAGAAATTCAACACAACAACAGAATATTAACAGCTATTAGGAAAAAGAAACAAATCACCTATAAAGGAAAGCCTATCAGAATCACAGTTGACATCTTATTGTAAACCCTGAAGTCAAGGAGAACTTAGAGTGTAGTATTTCAAGCCCTAAGAGAAAACAACCTCTAACCCAGATTGATGTACCTCACAAATAATATATCTTTCAAAGTTGATGGAGAAGTAAGATACTTGCATGATGAAGAACACCTGAAGAAATACATGAATACCAAACCAGTACTCCAAAATGTTCTGAAGGACATTCTAGAAATAGATAAGTACTACAACTCCATGAACCCCAACTGAAGGAATCCACTAAGTAAAGAAAATAAGTGAGTGGCAGAAAAAAGGGGCTGATAACATGAAAATTACATGACAGAAATAAATCAATATGTATCATGAATAGCCATCAATGTTAACACCTCAATTTACATATCAAAAGACACACACTGGCAGAATAGATCAAGAAGCAAGATTCTACAATATGCTGTATACAAGAAATATATTTAATTCAAAAAGAAATTCATAGCTGGGGATTTATCTCAGTGGCATAAGTACCTGCCTGGCAAGAGCAAGGTCATGAGTTCAATCCCCGATACCGCAAAAAAAAAAAAAAAAAAAAAAAAAAAAAAAAAAAAAAAAAAAAAAAAAAAAAAAAAAAAAAGAAAGAAAGAAAAAGAAAAAGAAATTAATAGACTGAAAGTTAAAGGATGGAAAACAATACTTCATGGGATAGAAACCCAGAAAAAAATCAGAAGTAGATATTATATTTTCAGATAAAGCAGATTTCAAGCCAAGAATGAATAAAAGCAACAAAGATTACCATATCCTTGTAAAAGTAACACTTCAAGAGGAAGAAATAACAATCATGAACATATATGTGCCAAACACCAGTGCACACAGCTATATAAAACAAATATAAATGGATGTGTAAAATCAAAAAATACTAATACAATTGTATCAGGGAATCTCAATACCCCACTGCCACAAATAGATAGATCAACTAGACAAAAAAATCAACAATGAAATGTTATAACTGAACCAAGCTTTTAAAGAAATGAACTTAGTAGATGCCTACAGTGTTTTGCTCTACAACATCAGAACACATGTCTTCTCAGCTACACACAGGATGTCTTCCAAAATAGACCACATACTAGCTCAAAGAACATGCTTAATAAATGTAAAGGAATAGAAATTATGCCATGCATATTATCAGACCATAGTGCAATGAAATTGGAAATCAATGGCAAAAGAAATCTCAAAAACTCCATAAACACATGGATGTTAAACAACACCCTCCTGAGCAACTAGTGAGTGGGTCAAAGATGAAATTAAAATAGAAATTAGATAGTTCCTACAATTAAATAATAATGTCAATACAACATACTGGAATATGGGACATAAGGAAAGCAGTCCTATAAGGGAAATTTACAGAAGTGAATACCCATATCAGGAAAACAGAATGAGCCCAAATAAACAATTTAAGTTTGACTCTGAAGCTTCTACTAAAAGAAGAGCAAGTCATGCACAAACACATACAAGGGAGGAAATTATAAAGATTATAACAGAAATTAATGCAACGAAGACTAAGAAAACAATACAAAGAATCCATGAATTGAAGAGTTAGTTCTTTAAAAGATTAAATAAAATGAATAAATCCTTAGGCAACTTTACCAATAAAAGGAAAGTACTCAAATTCCTGTAATTAGGAATTAAAAGGGTGAAACCACCAAGGATCTAGCAGAAATCCAAAAGATTATCTCTATCTACTTTGAGAATTTGTAATCTTTTATTATTATTTTTATAGAGAATAAAATTCAGAAAAAATGAAAAACAACATAAACAACAACCCCTCAAATGATAATAGTATAGAATTTTGAGACAAGATGAAAGGAATTCAACAATGGTTGTTATATTGCATATTGTTGTCTTCAAAATGGTAGCTCAGATTACCAGATATAGGCATGTAAAATTGAGCAAATAATATGAGCATTAATGGAATTAGTATTAAAATTATCTTGAACTAATAGAATTAGTATTACAATTATCTTAGCTATCTTGTGTGTGTGTGTATACATGTGTATGTATGTATATAAATATAAACATAAATATAAATATAAATATAAATATAAATATAAATATAAATATAAATATAAATATACAGAGTTATATTTTTTCTTTTCCTTTAGTTCTTTTCTCCTTTCACCTGTCCCAGTTGCTTTTTTTCCCTTTCACAATATCTATTTTGCCTTTTTGATCTAAAATTACACTTTCAGTCTTTTACACTAGGGAGACAACTTACACATGCAAGTCTAATTTATTTCACTTATGAGTATGGTCTCCAGTTGCATCCATTTACCTATAAAAGCCTTGAGTTTATCCTTTTTTATAGCTGAGTGGTACTCCATTGTATAAAAATACCAAATCTTTTTCATCCATTCCATGGTTTATGGGTATTTGGGTCATTGCCAAGATCTGGCTATTATAAATTGTGTTGCTATAAACATGGGTGTACATTTATTGCTGTTGTATTATGCTTTAAATTCTTTTTGGGGGAATACCCACAAAAGGAATAGCTAGGTCAAATGAGACCTCTAATCCTAGTGTTTTTTTATTTAAAGAGAAACAAAAGCATGTAAAAGGTAGAGATAATACAGAATTTCAAAAAAAAAATAAACAGTAAGAAATCACTAGTTGATAAATTACATATTGTCCTCTTAGAAATAGTTGTTCAAGTTACAAAATTAAAGCATACAAAGTAGATACTCAAACAGTGAAAGTGTAAACAGCTACACATGCATGAATCTTTACATGTATTTCTATCCTTTCTGTATTAGAGGGAAAAACAAAACTTAGCAAGACAAAACAAAACAAATTCCTATAAAAACATGAAACCAAAAAGTCGTATAAAACCACAGTACAAGGTGATCTACAATGATTACTGTGTTGTTTCTTATTATCTTCAATGGAATGTCTATATCATCAGGCATAATTGAATATAGCAGTATAATTGAGTATAGCAGTAAATAACAATATTAATAAAAATAAAACATTGTAGACAGTATAAAACTTCAAGGCAGTTAATAATCAAACCATAGTGGATATTCTAGTGAACTTGGCATCTTAAGGGCAGTTGCCTATACTCTCAGACTTGATACTATCAATCAAACAGCTTTGAATAAAATCTGTCAATATAAAACAGCGATCTAACAAACCAAATTCAATTACGATCAGTCATGGTAAAATAGTGTAGGTTTTACAGAGCTTTAGATTAAGTTAATAGGAAATTAAGGATGATTACCATACTATATCCTGCTGTTTTAGGGATTACTACCTGTGCCCTCAAATCTAGTACAGGTAGAATGATTGGAACAGAATATAATACACCTAAGCAGAATAGTGTGAGTAATGTGGCTTTTAAATCCTGGTGCACTATTAACAATATAGTGTATCAAGGCCATCTATGTTAGTGATTCTAGTTATCCTTCTCTGCCTCCTTTCTGCTATGCTATTTTTTTTGCCTTTGTTTGTCTAGTTTTCTCCTTCATTCTACTGCCTGCCCCGCTCATTGAGGCCTTTCTGCCACTGTTCCTAAAATCCTGGTATTTTTTTTTCTCTCTCTAGAATGTCCTTCAGCATTCTCTGTAGGGTTGGATTGGTGGTCACAAACTCCCCCAGTTCCTCTTTGCCATGGAAGCATCTTGTTTCTCCATTAATTTCTAGTGACAGTTTTGCAGGATACATCAATCTGGGCTGGAGGTAATTTTCTTTCAGGGCTTAGAATACTTAGCTAAAAGCTCTTTTTGATCTGATGGTCTATGTTGAGAAGTCAGCTGTGATTCTGATGGGCTTATCTTTATAGGTAATCTGTTTCTTTTCTCTGACAGCTTTTAATATTCTGTTTTTATATTGAATTTCTGGTATCTTGATTATTATATGGCTGGGTGTAGCTCTGTTTTGGTTGTAGGTGGCTAGAGTTCTGTATGCCTCACATAACTGAATGTCATTTTCTTTGCCCATGCTTGGGAAGTTTTCCTTAATTATTTCTGTGAATAGCCTTTGTAATTCACCTGTGTGTATTCTTGCTTCTTCATTCACATTTCTTATCCTTAAATTGTAGATTCTCTTGTCATCTTCTAGCCTTTGTATTGTTACTGCCTGTTTCCTTGTTATTTTTAAGAGATCTTTCCTTTCATGATCAACATTGCAAACTTGTCTTCAAGTTTTGATAGTCTATCATTAGTTTCTTTTAAGGAGTTTTGCCAGCTTTCAATGGAGTTTTTAATTTCCTGGTAGTCTCTTTGAATCTGCTTCATGTATTCTATATTTTCTTTATATTCTTTATCGAATGTTTCTCTCCTTTTTTTGTGTTCCTCCCTTCTTCTGTCTGTATCATCCAGAGAGATGCTTCCTGAGAGCATTTCTTTTATTACTCTCCTCATATCTTGCTGTACCTGATTTAATATTTCAGTTTTGAGCTCATCTACAAGGTCCCAAAGATATCTCTAAATGTCCATTGAAGCCATGTCTGATGTTGTGTGTTTGCCGCCCTCAGCCTCCCTTGTTTTTCCCTCTCCTGGATCAGTGTTCTCAGGGTTCTGGGCTGGAGGCCTCCTCCTGCCTCTCTCTCCTGTCATGGTCCTGGATTCCTCCACACAGGTTACAGTGCAGGTACCAGCCCCCTTCCCCATTGGCCATGTTTCCTCCAAAGCATGCTGGTGAGGGACCTCCGCCCTCTCCTGCCTGTTCTTATCACAGAGGTGTAAGCAGCGGCAGCATATGCCTTCCCCTCCCCACTGGGCCAGCCAAACTTCAGGGGCCTTCACCCAGTTAGTATTTGCTAGGTGCAGGGAATCGATTTGGGATGGCTCACTGGGTCCTGGCCAGGGGCACAGCCCAGTCCAAGCAAATCCCACTAATCTGCTCTGGGGAGGGAGCAACCAACTGAAGTTACTGTTGTTCCCAGTTCAGGGCCCTCTTGCCCGATTCCAACATGTTGTCCATTTGGTTGTGCCCTTCCTGTATGGTGGGAGGTCTCATTCCCAGCACTGACCATGGATTAATGAAGGTCCCTTCACTGGCTCTGCTCTCTGTTGGGCTTACCAACCCCCAACTTCAGCGCTGCTGTGGTTCCTGTGAGTGGAGTGGGAATGAGTTTGGGCGGCTTTCCAAGCTGGCACAGATTCAAGCTGGTGCAAACTTGGTGGGTCACTGCAAAAACACTGTGTCCCATAATTTTTAGCTGTTTCAGTTGTAGTCCCGTAGTATTTGATGAGCTTTTTTATGTTTTAATTTCTCCCTGTGTCAAGAGGATCCATCTCCCTCTGTCTGGGTCTTTCCAGGGTGTTTTATTCTGGCAAATGAGCTGTTTCCCCTGGGAGACTTTGTATTTTTTTGCTCACTGATTGGCCATGTTGATTTCTCCTAATCCTAGTTTTTGAGGAATCTCTACACTGATTCACACCATGACTGTGCCAGTCTACACTCCCAACAACACTCCCCACAGCCCCTCCAGCAATCGCTATTGGTTGATGTTGTGATATTTTCCTTTCTGGAGTGAGATGGGATCTCAGTGCTGTTTTAATTTGCATTTCTTGAAGATGTAATTAAAAACCTACAAATAATTAAAAGCCTAGGCTCTGATGTATTCACACTGAATTCTACAAGAAATTTAGAGAAGACCTTATACTCCTACTTCTTAAACTTTTTAATGAAATTGAAAGGGAAGCAGTACACCCCAATTCATTCCTAGAAGCAAACATTACCCTGACTCCAAAACCAGAGAAGGATTGAACTAGGAAAGAGAACTATAGGTGAATTTCCCTAATGAAGACAGATGCAAAAGTGCTCAATAAGATACTTGCAAATAGAGTGCAGCAAATCATCAAGAAGATTGTACACAGTGACCAAGCAGGATACATTTTAGATATGCAGGAATGGTTCAACATACATGAATCAATAAATGTGATGCACTATATTAACAGAGCCAAGGATAAAAACCATATGATTATCTCAATAGATTCAGAAAAAGCATTCAACAAAGTCCAATACCTATTCATGATTAAAAAAATCCTGAAGAAATTTGGAATAGATGGTTTTTATCTCACTCTGATGAAAGCAATTTATGACAAACCAATAGCCAAAATCATACTAAATGGACAAAAACTGAAAATTATGATTCTAAAATCAGGAACAAGACAAGAATATTTACTTTTTCTGCTCTTATTGAGCACATTTCTAAAACATTAGAGCAATTACACAGGAGAAAGAAATAAAAGGAACAAAGATAGAAAAGAAAGAAGTTAAATTATCATCATTCATGGATGACATGATACTCTACACAGAATACCCCAAGAACTCCACCAAAAGACTTCTAGATTTAATAATGAATTTCAGCAGTATAGTTGGATACAAAGTCAATGGTCAAAAATCAGTAGACTTCCTGTACATGAATAACAAACTTACAGAGAGAAAAATTAGGGAAATAATACCTTTAATAATAGCATCCAAGAAAATGAAATACCTAGGAATCTAACAAAAGACCTCTATATGGAAAACTACAGTACTCTGGAAAAGGAGGTTGAAAAGGTATCAGAAAATGGAAAGATGTTCCACGCTCTTGTGTAAGAAGTACCAATATAGTGACAATGACCATACTTTCACAATTGTTGTACAGATTTATCGCAATCCCAATCAAATTCAGAAAAGCGTATCTCACAGAATTAGAGAAATTCCTAAAATTCATTTGGAACCAGAAGAGATCTAGAACAGCAAAGACAATTCTTAGCAACAAATGTAAGACAGGGGACATCACAATTCCAGACTTGAAATTATACTACAAAGCTAATGTGATAAAAACAGCATGGCACTGGCAAACAAACAGACCTGAGGATTTTATCCTCAGGAATAGACTAGGAGATCCAAAAACAACTCCAGACACAGCCACCTTATCTTTGACAAAAGTTCCAAACACATTCACTGGAAGAAAGATAGCCTGTTTAACAAATGGTGCTTAGAAAATTGACTTTCCACATGCCAAAGGTTAAAGTTAGACCCATATCTTTCACCATGCACTAAGCTAAATTTGGAATGGGTCGAAGATCTAAATACTAAAACAGAAACACTACATCTTCTGGAAGATATAATAGGTAGAACTCTTGATGACAATGGTGTAGGCAAAGACTTTGTGAACAAAATCCCAATCATATATGAGGTCTCAAAAAAGAGCAAAAACTGGATCTCATCTTATTAGAAAGCTTTTGCACAGCAACAAAAACCACCAACAGAGTGAAGAAACAACCCACAGTGTGGGAAAGAATTTTTGTCAGCTATAACTCAGACAAAAGATAACTATCTAGAATAGATAATAAGCTAAAAAAAATCAGATCCCTCAAATTTAAAGATCCAATCCAAAAATGGACATCTAAAATCAATAGACACTTCTCAGATGAAGAAATAGAAATGGAAAGTAAATACATGAAAAATGTTCAATATCATTTGTCATTCACAAAATGCAATTTAAAACAACAGTGAGATTCCAACAAGCCCCAGAAAGAATAACCATTCTCAAGAAATTAGCCAATAACAAATGCTGGTGGGGCTGGGCAGAAAAAGTACTCTTATTCACTGCTGGTGGGAGTGTAGACTGGTGTCACCACTGTGGGAATCAGTGTGGAGATTCCTCATAAAACTAGGATTAGAGGTCTCATTTGACCCACCATTTTCCTTCTTGGTAGCTTCCCATTTGAGGAAATGTTCATTTTTATCCTTGTTCTATGGCAAAAAAAACTGAGATGTAGAGAGTTTAAGATCCCAGGCATAGTAAGTAGTTCAGCTGAAGTTGAAGTGTTTTACTCCAAGAGTCTGTTATTGGTAGTGCACATCTCCACATGCTAATACATTTTACCTGATGCCGTATCTATCTTGGGTAGAGCAGATGTTTTTATACATTAACTATTAATGAGAAACTTGATGCACAGTGAGACCAATTAACCACATAATACATATTCTAGGCTCTGTGAGGTGCCTTCCTCCTTTCATCTGCGTAATTTTAAACTATCACGTTGTACAAAGATAAGCTTTTTGCACAGGGGACCCAAGAGAGTGAAGTTCTACTAAGATAATGCAGGGCATAGATTCTGTTGACCCCCTACTGAGTGTGATTCCATTAATCATTTTCCATGAACAATTCTAAGATTCTTCCAAGGTGTTTACTAATGAGAGCCACAGGCAGAAACAGTAGGTGAGACTGAAGGTCAGAAATGCTTTGTAGAATTTGGAAAGACAAAACAAAAAAAAAACTATTCCTAGGCATAACAGAGGACAATGTGTTTTACTGAGTGATTATTCTCAAAAAAGATCCTGCAAGCTAAGTTTCTGTGCTTTATTACTGTTTAGCTTTAGAGGCAAAATATATGCTTAAAATAATTTTTAAAATAATTGGCTGTCAATGTGCATAATTTCACTTTCTTCTATTCTCCATATCTTGGTGGACCAGATAGAAAACTACATGGGTTCGGGTCAGCACTGTGGACCAGGACTGTTACATTCTAGGAGAAATATTCAGCTAGGAACAATCTACTTTTTATACCATGATATTCATTTCAGCATTCCATGCAGTCTTCTACACCCATAAAACAGGTATAATAATGCCTACTCTGCCTTTATGACTGTTAAGTCAAATGACCCTTTAATCTCAAGTAAGTACTTGGTTTCCATCTGGAAGTAAAACATCAATTCATTAAATTAAAATAAACTGCTTCAATGGAAAAGCAGCCCACCATTGAAACCCAACTATCTGCTTCCCTTTCCTTGGTGAGATACTAATTCCATTTTTACAAGAATCTCACATTCTCTCATTTCCTCTGAGTTAATTTTGACATCCTGTTTCAGGTTACAAGTGCCCCCATGGTACCTTGGACATCAATAATTTTGTTCTAGGTTGTTTTACATTTTGCTAATATATAAGGAAGAGGGAATAAACTAAGAAATAGGGTTTGTACTTAGTCTCTTGTCTTTGCACAACACAATTCCATTTAAAAAAGAGAAAATCAGGCTCAAGATACAAATGGTTACATTAGTCAGTGTGGTCTATTATATAGAAATGGCAACCAACAGAAACACTTAATGATAATTGGGCCTGTGCTTCAGTTTTTTCCTTTTTGTGAAGTTTTAATATTTCCCTTCTTTCTCTGATATAGACATGTAACAATACAAAGGAAGGGAATTAATTCATTTTATGTTGCTATAACAAACTACCTGAGGCTGAGTATTTTATAAAGAAGAGAGGTTTATGTGGAACGGTAACATCACAACATGACAGAAAAATATGTGCAGAAGGGAGAGAGCTGTCATGTGGTGAGACTGGCAGCAGCAGAGATTCAGAGGCCAGGCCTTACATTTTTCTTGAGACAGGGTCCCATCATGTTGTCTGGGCTGATCTTAAAACTCATGGGCTAAAAATGATCTTCTTGCCTCAACCTCCCAAGTAGCTGGAACTACAAAGTATGCACTACCATACCTGGTGAGCTTGCTCTTTTTCTAACAACTTACTGTCTCAGGAACAAACACTTTCCATAAGATCATCATAACCTCACTGCAGGGTGATGCCTGCCATGACTTCATTGCCTTGTATTGAACTGTACTTCTCAAAGATTCCACCACCTCAGCACTGATGTACTGAAGATTAGGATCCAAGCACTTGAATGTTTGGGGGGTCACACTTAAGCCATAGCTAGACTGCAGTAGTAGGATTTACCATAGACTGTGAATGTCCAGTAATAGGGAATAAAGCAGTGAGATACAAGGCATTGATATGGATGAGACTATAGAGTAATTTGGGAGGCTTAGCCCTGATGTATGTGCCTTAACATGCATAGAGCTTACAGACTTAATATTGGGTGAAGAAAGGAAGTTGCAGAGAAGTACATACCCAGATCATTGTTAGAAAATTAAAGCCTTTGCAAGAGAATTATGGAGAGACGATAGATGCAAGCAGAGTTCTAAAATCTGTTTAAATATAGATATACACACACGCACACACACACAGGATATTTGGATAACTGTGCTAATCAGCTTTTTATCATTATCACAAAATACCTGAGAGAAATGACCTGAAGGTGGAAAGTTCTTGGTTTCAGTCCACAATCAGCCAGCTACCTTGTTTTCAGGCCTTAGGTAAAGTGGAACATCATGGTGGGAGCAGTTAGTCCAGCAAAGCAGCTCACCTCATGGCAGCTGGGAAGCAGAAACAGAGAAGATTCCAGAGTCCCAATATACTTTTCTTGGCCAAAACTACTACTTCCTCCATTGAGGTGCCACCCTCAAGTTTTTACCATTTCCCAGTTGTGCCACCAGCTGGGGACCATGCCTCTGACATATGAGCTTTTGGGGAAACATTTAAGATGTAAATCAGGCCATATTGGACCTTGGGGCACTGGGAAAGCAGGCAGCCACCAGCATGTCGCTCTGGTAAGTGGCTGCAGCCTGGCAAGCCATGACCGTGCCAGGGTGAGAACCATATCAGCGTTTCCTGAGACCAGCGATGTGCCATGTTGGACCTTGTGTTGCTGGGAAAATGGGCAACCAGTTCACCCCTCTGGTGGGCGGCTGTGAGCCTACCGGGGCGTGGGCTAAGAATCAAACATCCATCCATCCATCCCATCCCCACCCCAGCAAGTGAGAGCCGGAGATGTGAGCTTGTCTTGCAAGTTTGAGTATATGGAAATTAGCAAATAAGGGGGATTTTCTTCTGCCATCTCTTTGAGGGCAAATATTTTTATCTCTGTTTTGCTCTGTTTTGATCAATGGTATTGCTCTATTCAATATTCTGTTCTTGTAATTTTGGTATTTCCTTTGATATTGCTCTGCCTGATTGAAGGAACAACTATTGTGAAGAAAACCAGATATACTATTGTGCCTATTGCTGTTGTCCCAGTAGCCTGCTGTGAGATTCTTTGCCAGTTTCACTGCACTGCCTCAGTTGACTATGTCCTGTCTTTTTCTGCTGTATTTTATTACCTTCAAAATAAAATAAATAAATAAAATAAAAAATAATAAATAAGAAAAAATTTTAAAAAGTAAATAACAACAACAAAACAGATCAGTAAGGTACTGAGCAACCTGAAACATGATCTAACTAAACAGATAATGGACTTAAAAAACAAAAGGAGGAAAAGCAAGTGCTCTAAAGTATATAATGGCATGTATATTTAAGGGTGTAGGATTGATAATTATGTTGCTAAGTTCTTGTTAGATAAGAGAACTGAGCTGTTTGCAGCCTCACTGTTTGAATGTCCACTTTGTATGCTTCGATTTTGTAACATGAATAATTACATCCAGGAAGACAATATGTAATGTATCAACTAGTGATTTCTTACTGTCCATTTTGTTTTGAAATTCTGTATTGTTTCTACCTTTTTTTTTTCTGTCTTGCTTTATTTTTTCCCTCTCTTTAAATACAAATTTTTTAAAAAGATGTAAATCATAACCAAAACTCCACAGGCAATCATAACAGAAGAACTCGGGCCCCAGTATTCTCTTAGGTGAGAATGTGGATGTGCTATTACAACCTTAATGCTTGCAGCTATCAATGTCTGTACCATAAAAAGGATAAGAAAGCAGTGAATTCAGGCAAACCCAAGAAAAGAGAATCTTCACAGAACTGCCAGGTATTAGCTAGAGTGCTCAGTGAGACAATGAGAGCCCAGAAGCTGAGGTTGGTAGGGGTTTTGCCCACAGCAATGGCAGGTGGGTCCCAGGGGCTTAAGGGTCAGCAATACTAGCAGCAGACTCATCTGCAAGCTCTAGAAAATGACCCACCCAAGCTTCCTTCCAGGGCCCACACGGAGGAGAAACTGCTGGATTCCAATCAAAATTAAGCTGGACAGAAATAAAGCATAAAGGAATTCCAGATAAAAGTGGGCAGTGGAGAAGAGTCAGAGAATCTCAGAAAGCAAGCTAACCTATATTTTTAAACATGACACAGAAATAACAAAAGAAGGAGCTCTGTGCATTTAGCAAAGCTAACCTGAACCACCTCTTTCTAAGAGTTTTTGAGAACTAATTTCACATAAAAATGAACAACAGAAATGTATCTAGGTCAATTCCCATACATAGTTATTATAAGAAGAAAAGAATAAGGAACAGAATAACATCCCTACAGATAGCAAAAGCATGCCAGGAAGTCATGCCAAAAAAAGATTAAAACATAACATTATTCTAAAATGAGCTAAGAGGCATTAATAACATGATATAAGACATGAAAGAATAGCAGAAATCAGAATTAGAAAAACTCAGCTGTGGAACAAAAGAACTCAGGGAAGAATAAAAATTATCAAAGACATAAAGTTTAAACTGCAATGGACACAAAAACAAGTGAAAATAATAGATGATGTAAGAGAAATACAAGGTAAGAGGAGGAATAATTTTAAGGTTTAAAAGTAAATGAGAAGTAGGCATGGTGACACACTGGGATCATAAGTTCTAGCCCAGCATGGGCAACTTAGCAAGACTCTGTTTTGAAATAAAAAGAGATAAAGATGTAGCTAAGAGCAATGTCCCCTGACTCAGGCTCCAGTACCACAAAATATGAAATAAAAGGTAACACAAAATACAAAGTATGAAATAAACTATGAAATAAAAGGTACCCAAGAGATAAAACACTCTGTCAAAGATAAGCAATGAAGAAAATCAATATATAAATAATAAAAATTCCAGAAAAATAAAACCAAATCAAAGGAACTGAGGAAATACTAAAAACTTTCCTGAAAGTAGAAGATATATACTTAGAACCACATACTGAGAAAGCATGCTGTATACCTGAAAATATCAACAAACAAAAATTAACGCTGGTACATTTTCTAGTTAGGTAACTAACTTTTATGGGAAACAAAAGAGAAGAATATCCATTGCACCTTCTAGTCAAAGGCATCAAGTGACTTATACGGAAAAATATTAATTATCATTAGGTTATTAGTGAGATACTTAAAGTGTTTGGGGAAAGAAGTTATGAGCCAAGAGTTTTAAATGTTATAAAATGCTGACTTTCAAGAATAAGGGCACAGATGCTCTGTTATCGCCATACAGGACTCAGGGAATGTGGTTCCTGAGAGCCCTTTCTGAGGCATGAACTTCAGACTTCTTAAGTAGAGGGAAGTCTACTCAAGGGTGGGGGTACACATTATTCCTTCACTTTCTGGAGGAGCTAAGACTTTAAGGATGAAAGGGCTTGGATAGTCTGTGTAATTGCTATATGCACGGATAACAGGGATCAAAGATTTAAAATGGTGGAGAAACGGGAAAAGCATATGCAAAGAACTGTTTCAGCTGCTCTCAAGAGTTATGAATTATGTCAGTGATGGTAGTATTAGGGCTGATTGTCTGACACTGGCATATGTCTAAGGAGGAATAGGTAAATGAGTAAGCACTGGATATTTTAATTTGATCAATCAACCTATCCTTGGAAATTATGACTATAGAAAGGAAACACACAGATATGATATGGAAAGGATTTTTAAACATTCTATGGTTCCATGTTTAAACTTGATGTGTCAGTATAAATTCATTAGATACTGTTATAGTTTAGAATTAGAAGGTACCCCCCAGAGTCTCATGCATTCAGAGGTTGGATTATGGAAAATTATTGGATTATGGAGGCACCATACTCATCAGTAAGTTGGCCCCATTGATGGGTTCATGGGTGAACATGCTGTCAGGAGATGGAGCCTTGTCGGAGGCAAGGGCTTACTTTTGGGGAATTTATCTCTTGCCCAAGTTTCTCCTTTCTTTTTCTGCTTCCTGGCTTCTATGAGTTGACCCTTCTACCATAATGTTTCTGCCTTATAGCCAGCCAAACATGAACTAAATCCCCTATACTGTAAGCCAGATCAAACCTCTCCCCCTTTAAATTGAGGGTGTCAAGTATTATGTCCCTGAAACAAGAAATTTGACTAATGCTGATATTTTATCTTAATAATTTTACATGTAAGTGTACATACATGTGTTTCGCTGTTCATAAAGAAGACCTAGAAAGAATGACTAGTCAGGAGCAACAAGCATCCTTAAGCACCCAGATGGTGCCCTTGAAATAGTATTTCTCACTAAAAGAAATCAGGGCTTCTAGAAGAAATGATTGATGTGAGGCTTGGGACTGGAAACATACAAGTCAGGGCTAGGACACCTTGCTGCTTCAGTTCCTGAAGGTTCCTGTTCAAGGCCACAGCCACTCAGGAGTCAAACTAAGGAATTTCCCAATAGCCAAAGATGGGGTCATTTGAGCATCAGGAGAATAGTAATGGCAGCTGACTGAAGCTCCTTCTGTGTGCTTAAATTCATGAGTTCATTCATATGTTTTAGAAAACCAGTTGATTATTTTGGAATGATAATAGAAAATCTATTAATAAGTAAAAATGATAGACTTGAATATTCTAATTTTGTACCTCCCAATAAATTAATAAATGTTATCACTGAGCACCAGTCGCAGGTAAAAAGCAGAGTGAGAAAGAAAAAGAGAGAGAGAAAAAAACAGAGATTATATAATCTTATCAAAGTAATCATACAAGTTTAAGCAAGGATCTGGATCCAACTATTAATGTTCAGGAAATATAAAGTAAAGAGAACATCACTTATACCATGAGGATACAATCAGCACTGTCTAGACCGGACTGTGAGCAACTCTGCAGGTCAAATTCCATAGCTAAACTATAAAGAAAAGAGGAGGATATAAAAGAAAGTTATATATTAAAACAGATTTAGAAAGCACATTGAAACTGCAAAAACTGGGTGAGACTGGTATCTATGGATGTTCACTAGAATGATAAAACTATAAAATGCAACTAAACAATTACCATAAAATTCAAGACATTCTGTTGGGGTGGGGCTCAGAGAGGCCTGTGACAGCACAGGGCATGTGGGTATGACTTTCAGGGGAGACATCTATCTGTTATTTCTTGACTTGTGCTATGTTTTGAAGAATGTTCATTTTTCAATAGCTTTATGGTTTTCTACATTGTTTTACTCAGGAAGGGCTAAGTGCATCACTGATAAAACAAAATTATATAGTTTATGGATTTGTACAAGTGAAAATGTGAGCAAACAATTTGACAAGAACAATAGTCATTAAGTTCAAGTCAGTTATTCCTTATAGGGAAGTGGAAGGGAAATGGAGCTTGGGTAAGAGAAATCAAAAGTGTTTTAAATTTATATGCTATGTTTTACTTTCCTAAAAGGAAGATTTATGTCAAATCTTTAGGTTAAAATCTTAAAAAGGTCAATTTGAAATGTTGTAAACACAAGTGTTTGTGTATTATCTTGTTCTAGACATTTTTTAAAGTTTAAAATGAATAAAAACAATGATACAAAATTTCAAAACAAAATTATAGGAGATTAACAATGGTTAATATATTATATATTGTTATCTTCAAAATAGTTGTTCAGATTACAAGATATAGGCATGAAAAAATAGACTATGAAAGCACAAACCAATCTTTTTGATGAAAGAGATTAGTAGTATAGTTATCTATCTTGTGTATGTGTGTGTGAACTTTTCCTTCTTTATTTTCTTTTTCCCCTATCTCATTTGTTCTTTCCTTTTGAGCTGTTTCTTTCTTTTCCCTTTCACAATATCTATTGTACATTTTGGATTTTATTTACTCTTTCAGTTTTTTACACTAGGGAGACAATGCAACATTCACACATGTGAGTCTGGTTTATTTCACTTATGAGTGTGGTCTCAAGTTGCATCCATTTACCTATAAAACCTTGAGTTTATCCTTCTTTATAGCTGAGTAAGACTCCATTGTACAAAAATAATGCATCTTTTTTATCCATTCCACTGTTGATGGACATTTGTGTTGCTTCCGAGATTTAGCTGTTACAAATTGTGCTGCTGTAAACATGGGTGTGGGATGTAGAATAAGATGGCAGATTGATAGGTAGCAGGGTAGAGAGCCTCTCTCAGGGAAACAACTCAGATGCTAGAATTAATACCATGGAGAAGACCAGATGGAAGGAGAGGGAATCTCATGACCCAGGAAGAAACAGGAAAAAGAATAAAGAAAGAGAGAAAGAGAGAAAGAGAGAGAGAAAGAAAGAAAGAAAGAAAGAAAGAAAGAAAGAAAGAACATGGATGGAAGGCTGGAGCTGGATGTGCTCTCACCAGAGCCAGCTCCATGCTGTGCTAGGTGCCTTGGAGTTCAACGACTCCTGGATGACTCTCAGTCGTCCTGAAGTTGCAGTCATGCTGAAATCAGAGGTGGGTGAGCCCAAGGCCCTTGGTGGGAGGATGCGCCACAGTGGAGAGTGGAATGGGCATTGAGAGCTGCACTGACCTGCTGTGAGTGCTAGGAATTTGATCCTGCAGGGGGGAGGTGACCAGCTGGATGACATATTGGAGTTGGCCTGAACCTGGAACTGCCGTGGCATCAGTTGGCTTCTCCTGGCCCAAAGTAGACTGGTGGGATCTGCTTGGGCTGGGTCACTCTCCTGGTCAGGACCCAGGCACAGACTAATGTTCTGAAGGCACTTGCTGGTTGACTTGCTCAGAGGAGAGGGGTCAGCCCACATTACCCACTGCGTGCACCTCACAGATCAACAGCAAACTGGATAGGGCAGCAATCCCCTAGCCAGCACGCTTCAGAAAAACTGTAAGCAATATGAAAGTGTCCTGAGATCTCCACCGTTCACCTGTCTGAAAGAAACCAGTAACATGACAAGAGAAAGAAACAAGAAAAAGCCTCCAGCCACTGACCCAGGGAAAATAAGTCCAGAAGAGGTAAATACAGAGGAGATAGAGGGCAGCAAACATGCAATATCAGACATGGCATCAGCCAACATAAAGAAATATCTTCATGACATCATTGATGAACTTAAAACAAATTCTAATTCAAGCGAAGCAAGATATAAGAAGATTAATAAAAGAAATGCTAAGCACCTCCCAAGAAGACACAGATGGAAGAATGGAGGAATCCAGAAAAGGGAGAGAAACCTTTGATGAAGAATATAAACAAAATCTAGAATACAGGTTCCTTGAACAGGTTCAAACAGGTTCAAAGAGATTACCAGGAAATTAAAAACTCCACTGAAAGCGGCAAACTCACTTGACAGAAACTAAAATTAGAGGAAAGATCTCTGAAAAATAACAAGGAACCAAGAAGTAACAATACAAAGGTTAGAAGTTGACAAGAGGATCTACAACTTAAGAATAAAAATGTAAATGAGGAAGCAGAGGTAAACACAAATAAAATACAAAGGCTATTCACAGAAATAATTAAGGAAAACTTCCCAAGCATAGGAAAGGAAATGATATTCAGATTTATGAGGTATACAGAACTCCAGCCAGTTACAACCACAGATCTACACCCAGACAAATAATAATCAAGATCCCAGAAATTCATCACAAGAATAGATTTTTTTTTTGTACCAGGGATCAAACTTACAACTGCATGCTTGCAAGGCAGGCACTTATGCCACTGAGCTAAATCCCTGGCCTAAGAACAGAATATTAAAAGCAGTCAGAGAAAAGAAACAGATCACCTATAAAGGAAAACTCATCAAAATCACAACAGACTTCTCGACACAAACCATCACATCAAGAAGAGCTTGGAGCAAAGTATTCCAAACCCTGAAAGAAAATAACCTCCAACCCAGATTCATGTACCCTGCAAAATTGTCTCTCAAAATTAATGGAGAAACAAGATGCTTCCATGACAAAGAGAAACTGGGGGAATTGGTGATCACCAATCCGACTCTACAAAAAAATATTGAAGAACATTCTAGAGAGAGAGGAAAAAAACCCACCAGGATTCCAGAAACAGTGGCAAAGAGGCTGCAATGAATGGGGCAGACAGTGAAATGAAGGAGAAAATTAGACAACCAATGACTGAAAAACAGCATAGCAGAGATGAGGCAGAGAAGATTGGCTATAATCTCTAACACAGATGGTCTTGATACACTAACAAAAAGAAACATAGGCAGAGTAGATCAGGAGATAGAGTCCATTGAGATGCTCTGAATACGAATATAATCAACCTGAAAGTGGGTTAATGAACTGAAAGTCAAATATGAGAAAACAATGCTGTATGTGACAGGGAACTAGAGAGAAGTAGGGACAGCTCATCAAGCAGCTGCTGATAGGTTGAAAAGTCATGACACTTTTGGGCAGTGGAGAACTACTCATCTCTAAGGAAGGAAAACCTTGAGGCTTTAGTAGGTAAAGGAATACAGCACAAGATAAAGCTCAGGGGTAAAAAGTTTCAGAACCACTTAGGTAGATAGTGGATTGCACCCCTAATTTAAAAACTAAAGGAGTTAGTGGGACCCAAAATGTACAAAGCACCCTGTGAAAGTGAAAGGGGAAGAACTGTCTAAAAAAGGAAGGCAGAGGACATTGTTAACAGTGTATCAGGATTTAAAATCCACATCATTCTTATCGCTCTGCTTAGTTTGATTTTATTCTGATCCAGTCTGTCTACTCGTACTAGATCTGAGGACACAGACAGCTATCCCAAAACTAGCAGGATGTACTATAGTAACTATCCTTAATTTCTTATTAACTTAAACTGAAGCTCTATATTACTTACACTGTCTTACTGTGACTGATCTTATTTGAATCTGGGTTGTTAGATCACTGTTTTGTCTTGACTGATTTTATTCGAATCTGGTATGCTTGATAGTATCAAGTCTGAGAGTAGAAGCAACTACTCTGAAGGCGACAAGATTCAATAGGATACCCATTTCGGTTTTATTATTAACTGCTTTTGAAGTCCTATAATGTCTCAAATGTTTTGTTTTTATTAATATTGCTATGTTCAATTATACTATGCCTGATAATATAGATAATTCTATTGAAAATAACAAGAGACATCATAGTAACTATGGTAGATCACCTAGTATTGTGGTTTTATGTGTCTTTTTCATTCTGTGTTTTTCTAGGGATTTGTTTTGTTCTCCTGTTTTGATTTGTTTTTCCTTCTAATACAGGAAGAATAGGTATACATGTAGAGATTCATGCTTGTGTAGAACTTCTAAACAGTTTATAAGAATTGATTATATAATGCATAATGTAATGAACAGATACTTTGAAGAAAAAGAGACACTAAGATACCCATAGTGTCATGATATAAAATCTAGCAATACTATTATTCTCTGTTCAGAGTGATATTAGTCTGTTTTCTTTTGTTTAATTTCAACATATGTAAATGTATGGACAGCTACTTTGAGGAGAATGAGAGACATTATGGCAGCCATTTTTGACTATCCTATTGTCTTGTCTTGAAGACATAAAATGCTTTAATCATCCTGTTCTGATCAGTTTAATACTATTTTGTTCAGTATGAATTCACTGAGTGTGAAGATATGGACAACTATTTGGAAGAAAACAAGAGACAATATGATAGACAGTGAAGATCTCTGGTGGTCTTGCTTTGAAATCTCTGTTTCTTAAATTGTTTTCTTATGATGTTTTGTTCTGTTTAATTTTACCTTTTTTAAAAGAAAAAAATGCACATGAATGGGGGACCCCTAGCCCTAATTTTTTGAGGAATCTCGGCATTGATTTCCTCAGTGGTGGCACCAGTCTATGGATACTACCACCAATAGTGGAGAAGGGTTCCTTTTTCCCCACAGCCTTTCCAGCAGTTATTATTGATTGACTCCATGATGTTGGCTATTCTTTCTGGAGTGAGATGGAATCTTGGTGTTGTTTTAATTTTCATTTCTCAAATGACCAGTGATGTTGAACATTTTTACATTTATTTACCACGTTTATTTCTTCATCCTGTCCAAGTCTTTATTTTTAAATTCTGAACATTGTATCCTGCGAGGGCATTCTGTATATAATAAATACTGAAAATTCTTTGGTGCTATTGGCACAGTGTACCATATAAATCAAAGATATGATAGCCATTAGTACAACCACCTTATTTAACAGAAAACAATGTAGGAGGAACTAGCACTAAGTGGAAGAAAATTTGACTCTCAAAATGTTTATTCATTACCACTTGTTCATGCAATGGTATTCTATAAAGGAAAGAGATTTTTCCTTCTCTTAAGGCTTAGAAACAATTGTATAACTTTTTTGAGCCACTGATCATTTTCTTCTTTTGAAGGATAGATAGAGGACTTTGTTGAGATCCAGTTGATGCCAATGAAATGTTGCAGATTTTTTCCAGTTTGGGGTTTTGAGACCAGTTGTTTTTACAGTTTTAGGCTCTGTGTTCATAGCTATGCATATAAAAGTCAACATAAAATTATTGATATTATTCATTATTCTGACTTCTTAGTACTTAAGGTACCTGATCACCTGTTGGCAAATCATTATTAATGGTATCCATAAATTGACAATTGGTCATTCAACATTTTATTCCTTAACTGCCACGATGGAAAATGAATGTCAGGGAGAAACTTCCGAGAGTGCTATTTTTATTTTAATTTCTAAGAGTATCTTTGAATACCAACTCATAGAAATAAGACAATCCAGTTTGCCACATAAGCATATATAGGATAGAGACACACTCATGCTGGCTCAAGAGTGAGAGAACAAGCAGTCACAGCAGCAAGACCCCTCTAGACTTACCAGGCAAGTAGCCACACAGTCTCTCCATTGAGGCCTCCACTGTAGAGTTGTGAACTTGAGCCAGCTGTGTGACCACAGAGAGCGCCAGCACACACCCTACAAGGAGCAGAAACACAGGTCAGCAATGCCCCACAGGGAGCTGCGTTAGGGTGTCAGGGAAGGAAAGTGTGCATCTATTTTTGACCATACAAGCCTCATCAAAACAGAGTTTTTCTTTGCCTTTGCCTTTAAGAATCTTCTGCGTGCATCGATGCTCTATGCATTGCCATGGAATGCGAAGGAAAGATTGTGGATTTGTGGAGTCAGAAAGTGGTGTAATCAAACCGGCTTTGTGACTTGTGGTCTTTTTAGGGATAATTTAAGTTTAAAGGGGAATAATTGAGTTTTCATTGATTTCTATTTCTTCTTAGTCATGTGGAAGGAAGAGATGATGTTTAAATGAGATAGTGCAAATAAAATATTTAGAGAAGATAGATAGTAGCTTCTCTTTTCTCCATGTTTCTTCCCTTCAGCAGTATTTGACTTAATTATGAATATGATTGTTCCCATCACATAATTTCATCCTGTGACCCAGGCTTAGATTTTTAAATTTGGAAAAGTTAGTGGTGGGAAATTTCTGAGAGACTCACCATTGAGTCCTGACCTTGTAACCTTTGACTGACTATCCAGCCTTCCTGAACCTTGGTTTCCTCCTTATAAAGAAAGCAATGAAATGGTTCTCATACGGATGGCTATGATGATTCAGTGAAAAAATAATGCAACTGCATGAGTCTTTGAAATCACATCAAATGGTAAAATATTATTTTACCTCAAGCTACAAAGCATATTATTGAAAACAAGTACCAATACACTAAGTCTAAAAGGAAATTTAAATTAAATTGGAAATATATTCCTTCAACTCATCTAGTATGTGATAAATTTGCATACATAGACTGCTAGGCTGAAATTTGTAGAAGTTTTTATTTATGTTTTGACCTATGGAATTGATGGAAAAGCCCATGTCCTTTTTCTAAAGGTAAGGAGTACTTTTCCCTATATAAATTTCTGTAAGTATGTGAGAGGAAGTCATTATATCCTGTTGAGATAAGAGAACTAGGCACTTGCCCACAGATTTCTAAAAAGGTGAAAGAAGAAGCTCCATCATGGAGAAGTTCAGTAGAAAGTTTATGAACACAGGAAGTTCCAGATGCTTGATCCAGCTGTGGATTCATTATTGTCCATCTTCTCAAGGAGTTGGAACCTCATCTGTGTAAGTTCATCAAAATCAAATTCACACCAAGACCCTGGAAATGTGGCTCATACCAAATGCATACAGGGCATTTCTATGAACTTCAAGCTAAATATTACCAGAAAAGCCAAAGAAGGTCACTACGTATTAGTTAATTTAACAATTCAACAGGAAGAGATATCAGCCATAAATATATATGCAATGAATACCAGTGCACCTAATTTCATAAGACAAATGCTACTTAATGTAAAAGATCTCATAAACACCAACACAATCACAGGTGGCCTCAATACTAATTTTTACAAATAGATCAAGTAAACAAAAAATTAACAAAGAAATATCAGAGCTGAACCACATATTTGAACAAATAGACTTAATAGATATCTACAGTGCTGTACCCTATTATGAAAGAATGTACATTCCTCTCAGAGCACACAAAACTTTTGTCCAAGATAGTTATATTAATCCATAATGTCTGCTTCAGTAAATACAAAATAATCAAAAGCATTCCACACATGTTATCAGATCACAGAACACTGAAACCAGAAATCATTTGCAATGAAACAAAAACACAGAAGTTTTACAAATACTAGGACATTAAATAACATACTCCTAAACACACAATAGGTCACAGAAGAAATAAAGGAAGGTAATTAAATAAATTCTAAAACCAAACAATAATGCCAGCACAATATACCAGAACCTATAGGACACAAGGAAAAGAATACTAAGAGGGAAGTTTTTCACTGTGAATGCTCAAAATAGAAAAACAGAGTAAGCCCAAGTAACAGTGAAGCACCTCAAACTACAAAGCTACGAGTAGAAAAACAGGAACACTCCAAACCCTAGCACAGGGAAGGAAAATATAAAGAAGAGAGTAAATTAACAAAATTAAGACTAAAAATTACAAATAATCAGTGAAAAAAGTAGTTCCTTGAAAGAATAAACAAAACAGGCAATCTTTTAACCCAACTTACCAAAAGAAGGAAAGAGAAGACTCACATTAATGCAATTAGAAATAAAAAAAGTGAAATGACAATGGACATCATGGAAATCCAGAAGATTACTTTGAAAAATTATAGTACAACAAATTGAATAATATTCAAGAAATAGACAGATTACTAGACATATAATAATTACCAAAACTGAGTCAAGGAGATTTAAAATCTCTGAGCAGTTCAATGACAGGTAACAAAATTGATGCCATAAAAAAAAAAAACCACCAACTAAGAGAAACCAGCACTTGGATTTCCATGGAAAAAATCTATGTAAGACTATGTGAGTATCTAGAGCAACTCTGACAGGTTCTATCTTTTCTGCCTCTCAAGGTCTAAAGTTGTATATAGATTGCCAGAATATCAGAGGAATCTTCCAATATTCCCTTTAATAAAAGAAGCACATATCCAATCAACAATTACAAGAAACTTGCCAAGAAACTGCTAGGCTTTGGTGACCCCAGGTAAACAGAATATAACCCCTGTCCACAGGGAGTTCCTACCATGCTTCTCAAATGCACACAAACTGTATGATAAACGTCCATCAAATGTCTGATACAGAGATTTCTCAGAGACTGGAAGAATGGGTGGGAGGACAGGCATTCATTCCAAGGTCTGGTGGCCTGAAAGAGCTCAGCACATTTCTCCATAATTTTCACAACTTAATTAGTGGCAAATTTTCTTTCTTCTTAGTACCTACAATAGTAATTTTAAAAAAATAATTATTGGCATTATAGACTGGGTGAGATACCAGAACAGGGAAGCTACAATTCGTTTGGAGTAGTAGGAATATTGGATGAGTAATGACAATGCAACTGGGTGTGTCTCTTGGAATTTGACCTTAAGGATTGTCCTGTCCAGTGACCTTGGGGATGACTAGTTTCCTTCCCTGATACTTCCACTCCAACAGCATGTATTTGCATGTTTTAATCCATGGCTTAGAAGGATGAATGCAAAAATAACTGGGCTGCTGGAGACCAACCTGTGCCTTTGTACTTACATTTTTTTTTCTTTTGAGTTTTGCTCAGAGAAATCCCATCAAAGGCTTGGGGCTGCTGCAGTTGCCTTGCACTGCTGGCTAAAATTGGAAAATCATTAGGCAGATAAAGAGGAGCCACAAAGAGGCCAGCTGCCTCTGAAGACCAGGTGAATCTTCCCAGTCTCACTTTGTCTGGTGAAGAGTTATTATGATCAAAAGGCCCCTGCAGAAAAGCAAGTAACTGGGTTTGAAACCATGGACGCCCATGTTGGGCTCAGATTTGGTGGGAGCCCATCTCCGCCCAGCTCCAGTGAGTTCAACTCCCTTTTTCATGGGATTGTCATTGTAGGGTCCACAGCGAGGAGTGTGTTGGATCCTTTAGCAGCAAGAATTGAGGAACCGACTTTCCTGTGGTTTCTAATAAGAGGTTTCACAGCCTTAAGAAACTAACAAATGTTTTCCTCTGGAGAGACACATTGGTTGAGCAATTCCTTCATCTGCAGATGATTCTTTGGCTGCTAATAAAAGGCCTGGCTCTGTTGAAGGAAGTTTGTCCAGGCTGTCATTCATTTTGGGAAGAGAGGAGAGAGCAAGAATTGTACATTTAGCTTAGCAGTCATCACCTGAAATCTCACATATGGCAACTCTCTTCTCACCTGGCATCTGCAGATCATAAGTGTAATAGAAACAGACACTCCTGATGATGTAGGGACAGAAGCAAATGGGCCTGAATATGAGCACCTGCCACGGTGATCTGCTTCTGGCCACCCGCCTCAGGTCGGCTGCAGACTCTACAGAGGAATCCTTTTGAAATGAGACAGAACTCTTGAAATGAATCAAAATCCTATCAGTGCCACTGGAAACGCAGCAGCTGTGGCGGGCCATGTACAACCTCCACACTTCACAAGCCTCTAAGGTCCTCAGAGCCGGTCTGCGTGACCGCGCTTCCTTTTTGACCCTGAGAAGGGACATAAATAATTCATCACCTTGCTGGAGTGTGTGCTACAGTTTCCAAAGAGTTTCTGCATACATTATTCTCTCATTCAAATCTCCCTTGGAGATGTAGGAATGATTAATCTCATTTTACAGATGAGCGCATGAAGGTTTAGTGCACGTGTCTCACTGAGCTTGAGCTTATGCAGCCGTGAGCAGGGGGCTGTGACTTGAACATGGTATTGGGGAAAACAAAAGGAAATGAGAAAGGCATGGCAACAATCCCCTAAATGTATCCTACTGGCATCCCTGTTTCTCCAGGACGCTAGGCAGGGAGCAGAGCTGGTGGCATACCTTCTGCTTGTGAATCACGGGGTACTTCTACTTTTTCCTTCTGCATCCATCTCTTTAATTCCAGACATGGACAGGGAAAAGCAGGGCAAGAGAAGGAAAGAGAATGGAAGAAAGAAAAGTGAAGTCTTTCTCAGCTGCTAAGGTATAATGTAGAGCAGAATGTGGTCATCAGAGAAACCTTGGGCTTGACTCTGATCCTCTACCTTACAGGCTTGGAACATTTGTCAGGATTGCCAATCTGTGACCCTCTCTTCTGCTATCCTCAGAATATGATATTCATTCCTCCTGTGCGGTGCATTAGAAATATCCACAGGGATTTTGCACTTCCTCTCACAAAAGGGGCACCGTCTTGTCCCAGCCCCTTAAATCTGGCTACATCACCGGCTTTGAACAGTAGAAGATGCTAGAAATGATAGTATGTGGGTTCACAAACAGCCCTCAAGGGGACTCTGCAGCTTTTACTTCTACCCTAACATTAAAGCAATGAGCCTGTCTTTAGAGGCCCCGTGAGGGGAAACTAAGGCATTCCAGCCAATTGTCTTCCAACTGCCAGATTTGTGAATGAGTTCAATTTAGGTCACCCATCATCCCTACCCCTCCAGCTGAGCGCAGCAGCAAGTGTGAGCCCAGAGGACAGTGCTGGAGAATGGTTCAGCTGTGTCTGCCCGTAGTCACCAGCTCTTGCATGATTGGAATGTGGATGGGGGTGGTTGAGACGTAGCACTGTGAGGCCAGCATGACACAGCCCATAAGATGCTCTTGGCCCTGCTGCAGGGGAGGCATTCTGCAAGTGTCCCCTTCTACCTGCAATGCTCCCAGGGGGACAGACATCCATAAACCTTTGAAAATAGAAACTCGGAAGCCCTTCTTTGTGAAATGTGTGGCTTTGCCAACATATCTTAATGGGGCTGAATTTTCTTTCACTCCAGATATTTCATATTTTCAACTGATTTGGTTGGAGTAGGCTCTGTGACCTCACTTAACCACCACTTGGAAACTACAGTTTTTAAGGAGAAAATGCTCAGCGAGTTCCAAACTCCCAGCTTCGTGGATATCATTAGCAACAGGAGGGGCGCTGTACTAGGCAAAATTACTGGTGAAGAGAAGGGCAGAAGGCTCTGGAGGGCAAACAGATCCCAGGTAAGGCGGTGAGAAGCAATTAGGCTTGCGTTGAGAGATAGGGTGAGCTGCGGTTAAGTTAGAAATGCATTGAAAATTATCATAAGGAAATGAGAGACCGACAGTCTTGTTCGTCATTCACCAAATACCAGCATCTGCAGCTGTGCTTAGAAGCTGGAGGAGGCAAAGGTGAATAAGAGAAACCACAGATCAGTAAGAGAGGCTGAAGTTTAAACCCAACAATCCTGAGCCACCTGGACAGCAACCTGAGTGTCGTGATGGACGGATGACCTTCTCTGCTTTGGGAACAGATAGGACCTCCTTGATCAGAAAATGGGAAAATCCTTTCAGAGACAGAGAGTAGCGTGGTTTAAGACATGGAGGTGAGACAGGGAAGAGCTGGCCAAGCAGATTCAGGATTTGTGGAAACGGAGGGGTGAGAGAGGTTGGAGGAGCCAGATGGGAAAGAGGCTGAAAGGTCACACTGTGGAGCAGAGACGTCTACACTCCCGAGTGGGCTGTAGGACAATGGTTTTACACACTTGACTCTGTATCCCCTTGCAGAAATCTGAACAGTTATATATCTGCTCCACATTTTTATTTATGTTTTAAAAACTTTAATTGGTATATGTTGGCAAGACACAGTGATTACATCTTGGTTATTTCCCCTCCCTTCCCCATATCCTGACTTTGATTCTCAGATCTTCCACCCATCTCTGCAGCATCTGCTTCCCTGTTTCCTTCTATGTCTCTTTCAGTTTGCTCTTGGAATTGTTCCTATTTTGTTCTCTTTTATTAGAGAAATCATGTGTAACTTACATTAGTGTGACCTGCTGGGCTGCACTTCACTTACAATATGGTTTCAAGATATGAGCACAGTCCATTTTTACAAATGACTCGAATCTATCCTTCTCTCTAGCCGAGCAATACTCCATTGTGTACATATACCACATTTTCTTTATCCACTGATGTGTTGATGGGCATATAGGCTGTTGGCATGATTTATCTATTAGATTGAATTATCAATTTAAATAGCTATAAAAGGTATGGTTGGGAAGATTATAAATGTTATAAAACTGTTAAATCGTGTTCTACATAGGTGTGAAAGCATATCAATACTATGATTTATACCTACTCTCATTCACTTAAAAATAGTTAAGACCAAACTCTTCATTTCACATTGTGACATTTTCTTCTTGAATTCTATCTATTTCAGTGAAAAATTTAGTTTTCTGAATTCTTCTACCATATAATTTTATCTCGAGGTAATAGATTATAAAATTTTTTATATTAAAGAGAAGAAAACAAAACCAAACAGAACAAAGCAGATTAGAACAAAACAATGCAAGCAACACAGGATTTCAAAACAAGACAACAGGAGATCAACAGTGGCTACCATAATGTCGCTTGTTTTCTTTGAAATAGTCATCCATATTGTCACACATAATGAATTCAAAGTAATTTCTCAGTGACCGCATGGTTATACTTCTCAACATTAAAAATTATATAAAAAGCCTCAATAGGAATTTAAATTTCTGATAAGGTTGACACTCTATTAAAAGTGTCTCCTGAGCTGGGCACAATGGCAGAGCCCTGTAATCCCAGCACTAGGGAGGTAGAAGTGGGGTGATTTGGAGTTCAACCTGGGCAGTGTAGTGAGACCCTGTCTCAAAAGAAAAACAAAATTATTCTATAGATTTTTTTTTTTTAGTAAAACCAACTTATATAAATAATGTGTATTACCAATCTGATAAATGATTAGAAAATTACAAAGGCAAAATTCTATTCCAGTTGTACATACTTAATGCAGTGGTTAGATCTTTTTGATTGGTTCTTCTATCTATTGAAAATTATAATTTATTCATGGGAAAAGACAAAAATGTAGTATTTATACATAATTGAGTACTACTCTGAAATAAGGAAGGATAATCATAAGTCATTTATGGGAAAATGAATGCACCTTGAGACCATAATATTTTAAGATAGATAAACATAGGTACAGATGATGGATGGATGGATGGATGGATAGAAGAAGGGATGGGTGGGTGAACAAGTAAGCAGATGGATGGAAAGAAGGATAGACAGATAAAGGGCAGGGAGGGAGGGAGATGGATGGACAGATGGGTAGATAATCTTAGGCTCTGTGTAACATTGTTCAGTCTTTATCTCCAAGCCTCCTTGCTAACTTGAAAAGTTTGCATCTGCCTGCAAATGCTTATTGCTGCCAAGGTTTTTATAAATTGTTTTGTTGAAAGAAAAACACAGCATTTGCTTTTAGATTGTCTACTTAACAACCCAAATTTAGAAATAAAAACAAGACAGTACATACCATCCAAACCCAGTAAATGTATGCTTAGGCAATTCTGAGAGGAAATATACCAACATATCAAGAGTGATTATTGGGTTTTGAGATTACAGTTGACTATACTCTTTAAAAATAGTCATTTAGGCTGGGAGTGGTAGCGCATGCCTATAATCACAGCACTCTGTGAGGCAAGAGGATTGCAAGTTTGAGCCCAGCCAGTGAGACTCAGCAACTCAGGCAGACCCTGTCTCAAAATAAAAATGACAAAGGGCTGAGGATGTACCTGAGTGTCAAGGTCCTTGGTTACATCTGTAGTTCCACAAAAAGAAAAAAGAAAAAATACTCAGATCTAAAATCACTGTGAAGACATGTGTCTTTTATAATAAGAAAACAATTCTATTCATCAAATAATTTCTTTTTTATTTTAAAGAGAAAAAGACAAAACAAAACAAAACGGAACAAAGCAGGTCAGAACAAAACAATACAAGCAACACAGCATTTCAAAACAAGATAACAGGAAGTCAACAGTGGCTGCCAGTGTCTCCTGTTCTCCCCAAAATAATTGTCCATATCTTCACACACAATGAATTCAAACAAAACAAAACAGTATAAAACCTATCAAAACAAAAGAATGAAAGCATTACCGGCCTTCAAAACCAGACAATAGGAAAATCAACAATGGCTACTGTAATGTGTCTTGTTCTTTTCCATCAAATAATTTCTTAGTGAGTAATGTTTAAATAGCTATCTTCTACCATAATACATTTTAGGAAAATATAAAATAACATTGTCTATAAATATCTTCTTGATTTCGGGGTCTCTGCTAGGTTTATACACTCTACTTCATTTAGTCATTAAAACATATATAGGAGATTGGTGTTTCACATTTTAAGAAGTTAAGCAATGTGCCAAAAGCCTTTCAGGTAAGCAGTGGCTAACCGGTGATTCAAATCCAGACCTATTTTATTTCAAAATTTATGTTCGTTTAAGTGCCGTGCTGCACATATTAAGACATTGCCTTTGGAAAGTAAAAAGTGTTTTTCATGTTAATTAAGTAATCATTGTCATACTATCGTCTATATGATTTGTAAATATTGCCTCCCAGCATGGAACTAGTCCTTTCATTTTCTAATAATGCTTTCTGCAGAGTAAAACTGTTTAAGTTTGATAAAGTACAATTATCAGATTTAATTTTTATGACCTATCTAAGAATCTTTGCCTAATTTCATATCACAAAGGTGTTTCATGAGAATCTTGATGGGTATTGCTCTTGTGTTTAGGTCTATGATTACACTGAGATCACAGTTGTGTGTATGTTGAAATAAATCTAGGCAATACCCACCTACACCCATACCTTGTTTTGCATGCAGATATTCTGTTATTTCAATATCTGCTCTGAAACTACCCTGACCTCACTCAATTTTGTAGGAACCTTCACTGGAAGGAAATGAAAGTGGAAATCAAATGCCTGTAAATTGGTGCTTTTATTTCTGACCTTTATATTTTCCATAACAAGGTTTAAGCCAATACTACAGCACTTAATTACAATAATATTAGAGTAAGTTTTGAAGTCAGATTGTTTAACCTCTCTAACAATGTTGGCTGTTCTGGTTTCTTCCCATTTTTTTGTATAACTTTTGGAATCACCCTGCCAATTTCTCTTCCTCTAAGAAGAAAAAAAAAATAGTAGGATTTTGGTTAGAATTGTGTTTATAGACTGATTTGGGAGTATTGTCATTTTAGCACTAGTGATCTTCTGAGCCATTGACAAAATACATCATTCCATTTCTGTAAAGCTTTCTTTGATTTCTCTGAGCAATGTCTTATAGTTTTCTGTGTATGTTAATCTCATTTCTGCTGTCAAACTTATTCTTAAGTACATTTATTATACTGTGAATTTTCTTAATGTCAGTACTTGAATACTTGTTAATATAAAAACACATACTGTAATTGATTTTTGTATGTGCTATGGTTTGAACATGTCTCATGTGTTAGAAACACAATCCCCAAATTCATGTTAATGTTATTTGGGGGTGAAGTTTTAGGGAGATGGTTAGGATTAGATAAGGTCCGGAGGGTGGGGCTTTATGAGTGGAGGAAGAGAGATCTTCCTCTGGTCAAATTAAACCCATCTAATTGGCAGTAGATAGGACTTTTTTGTAGCCAGATCCGCAGTGCTAAAACTCTGATTTCATTACACTGAGCACTGGATAGAAAAGAGCATGAGGCAAGAAAACCACTGAATCGTTCTGTTCTTCGACTTCAAGCATTTCAACAAAATTTCTCCACTCCTTATGTTCTACTGGCACTTTCTAGTGCCCTACAAAGCTTCTTCTGATCACTTTTCCAGTTTTATCCCTGATCTTATGTAGAGGAATCTCCCAGTCCTTCACACCTTCATACTCAGAAATCCCTCTTACACTTTCTCATGGAAGTTGAAGCAATCTGACTGTTTAAAGTTTATAAAATAAAGGTCAAGTTAATCTTCTCTAATTTGCATTCATGTTGTTAAATTGTAAAAGATGGATTTTGGCCTAGAGAAAGTTTCAGATAGGAATTTGTCTTCCCCCCCAGCACTGAAAAACTAGTTCGCAGGGTGTGAAGGCCATGAGGAAATGCTTGCAAATAAAACAATTTAAACTACAAAACAAAAAATTCAAATCCAAAAAACTTGGTCTGCCACTTATTCTTTCTGTATTAATCTCTATTGTGTATTAATGTCTATTGTGTGAACCACTGGAGGGCTAAGCCACACAAATTTTCTTTTTATTATCACAGTTTTCTGACACAGTTAATCTGACAGTTTTTTTCTGTTTTGCACATTTCCATGGGTGGCAAGTGGAATTAGAAGCTTTCTGCCTTCTGGTTTATCTGTCAGAATGAGGGCAAGACTTGTGACTGTGCTGGGCTGTATGTCCCATGATGATGTTCTGTTATGTGACAATGACCAAGGAGTTTACAGTGGTGACAATGACCAAGTAATAAAGAACTTTCATCAGTTTATTTTGATTTTCACGGGTGGACTCAACCTAATCAGAGGAGCATATTAGCTGTATTTTCTGTGGCTGGTGCTGAGCCAAAAGAAATAGCTATGTTGCTACCCTCCTCTGCAGAGTCAGCCTCTAGTCATGAAGAGTGGTCTCTGGCTGACACATAGCAAGCAAGTAGGACCTCACTCCCACAATGGTGAAAAACTGAATTCACAAACCCCTGAACTTGGGAGGGAACCCAAGTCCTAAATCAGACTGCAGCTCTGGCTGACATCTTGATTTCAACCTTGGAAAACCTGAACATAGAACCCAATTATGTTATATCCAGACATCTACTGTGTAGAGACTAAGGTGATGAATGTGTGTTGATTAAGCTGATCAGTGTATGACAATTTATTACACTGCAGTAGAAAGTGCACACAGTGTGAAATCTTTCTTTATAAATGAATGTTGCCTCAAGACATCTCAGGTTTGAGAATTTGTATTTATATACAATATAGATGGGCATGTAATCATGCAGTTAATCAAGACTCCTTGCTTTATACTGGGTTTAACTGAGGGCATCAAAGGCAGCATTCCCAAACATTTCTTTGCTGATTTCCGAAAGAATAGATAATCACAATCCTTTGGAGTATTTACAATGTATCCAGTACAGGTCTCAGTCTGCCAAGTGTATTCTCATGCTTATCCCTCTGTCTTGCTCCGTGTAATTCTCATTTTACAGATGAGGGAAGAGAAATACGGATGAGGTAGTCCCCAGTGTCTTACTCATACTGAGCGCCAGAGTCAGGGTTCAGACTCAGGCTGTCTGACAAAGAGTCCTGATTTTATTTATCCTTTTTAACCTCTACGTCTTGCTTCCATAAAAAGTGTGGAAAATTCAGAAAAGCACTGAAAAGAAAACATAAATTGCTAGTGACTTCAGCATTCCCATATAGCCATATAATCACATTTTGGTGTTCATTCTGTCTAAGAAAATAGCCACATAAATAGAGAGCAATGGGCACATTATAACATAATTTGGACTTTGTTATGCTCAGTGCTGTTTCCCATGGTACATTTTTCTCTTTTCTGTGGTACATTTTTCTCTTCCCTACAGCACATTTACAAAAAGAAAACATTCACTTTCTTCTTGCAGAATACCATGCGGTCATCTTGTATGCTTTCGGTTTTTATTCACAGTACAATCTTTCCCCAAAGTTGTGGCCTCATTTCTTTTCTGTAGAATCTTTGTGATCTTTCTTTTAACCCCAGAATCATCCCAGAAAAAGAAAGCCAGATGATCAGAAAACTAACAGATGTGCTAAGGTTGGGTTGTATTCAATTTCAGTTTCAAAATAAAGGTAGAGGGCTACGGAGAGAAGAGTAGCTAAGGAAACCGCCAATGTGAAGGGCAAGTACAGAGGGGTCAGTCTGGGAGCCTGGGTGGGTCCAGCCAGAACCCAAGGGTCTGCAAGACCCTGGCATGGAGGTGAGAGAGAAGGTCAGAGGGGTGGATGGGACCATCCAGAGTGCTGTGTTAGATGTGACCAAAAGGTCCACCAGCCATGACATCTTAACTACAATTACAGGAGCTCTGGGGGCCAAAGACACAGCCACCCTGAAGGCTGAGAAGTGTGACTGTCAGGGCCATGCTAGGGCCTGTCTGAGGACAGATCAATCCTCAGAGGGGACAGAAGAGGACAATTTGAGTTACCCAAAGGAAACTAAATTTAAACGCATCAGGCGATGTTTTGTCTTCTGAACAAGTGCTCAGCTACAGAGAAAAAAAAAAAAAGAAAGAATTTTTGTGTGTCTAGATCCCGATCATAAATTTGTAACCTTCTCTGCTGGCTCTGTCTAAATTTGTCCTACGCAAGTTGGCAGATCCATAGGATGCCTTTGTCTCTTTGTCATTCGAACCACGGTGATCTCTGACCATTCTGTGGGGTTTGTGGCAGGGGGAGGGTGATAGCCTGACTCCGAAGGCATTTTATTGCATAATACAAATGAGGGGGGAAAGTAGGTTTTTAATTCTCTAAAAGTTTCCTGAGTATTAAAAAATGCTTTTAAAAAAATCCCAAAACTCAATGGATTGATTTTAATGCCAGTGATTGAGAACATAACAATTATTTCCTCTCTAAATCATCCATATAAAGAAAATGATGTTTTACAAAATTGAGTCTGACTTATCATTGATTCCACCACATTTGGAGAGTGGCAGCAATGGAGAGCCTGCCCAAGCAGAGAGGAATCAGCAATTCCCAGTGATCCAAGGGGATGACTGGCTCAGTGCTAACAAACAGTGGAAATTGAGGAAGGGGTCCCTTGGGATTCCCACCACTTAGTTCTGATTTTGGAATATATTGAAATCTATGTTCTATAGTCTCCTGGTTGGTTCCCCACCATGAGGCTCCTTGTTGCTGCAAGTGGAGATGGGGCTATAATAAGATTTTGGCCTAACAGCTTGGAAACTTCAATGGTGATTCCCACTGGAGTATCTCAATCTCTTCAGTCCCAGCACCCCTCCTCTCCATTCAGGGAGCTACATAGGCACTTTAGCTCACCTCACTCACACCTTCTCCTGTCTAGTGATCTAAAGACTTAGCTCAGAGTCTCTGTGCTGGGAAGCTGGGATGTGAATCTGAAGGAGGAGCCATCTCTGTGTGGGCTTTGCAATCGCATGCAAACCCAGGACCACAGGGGCCAGAAGTCAGCCAAAGGACTTAGAGCAATAAACACAGGTCATCTGTGGACAGCAGAAGAACCAGCAGCGAGAGGCCAGGAGAGAGGTTCCCTGGGGTCCTTGCAGCCATCATTTTTTGGCTCTTGGTTTGATTTTAGATCTGACTGATTTTCCGTTTTTAGGTTCTGAATTCCATCCCTCAAATTAATGTAAGAAAGTTTTCCTCTCTTTTTCTCTCTTATTTATTTATTTGCTCTGTTCATTTTGATTCCTTATTTATTTGTTTGTTCATTTTGATTACTTATTATTTGTTTAGGTGCTAGGGATTGAATCAGGGCCTGACACATACTAAGCATGCACTCTACAAGTGAACTATGCTCATACTTCCAATTTAATTCCTCTTAATTACAGCACTATCTGTTACACTCCTAGTTGCCAAAATGGCAGTTAGGAGCTGGGTGTCTGGGAAATAAGATAAACAAATGGACATAAGACAAGAGAAAAACAAGTTCAAAAGCTTTGATCTTAAATATAATGCACAAATCACAGAATAAATAAGTAAATAGAACTTCATCAAAAAGACATTTGCTTTTGGGAAGATACCATCATGAAAGTGGAGAAAAATCCAAAGAATTGGAGAAAGTATTTATAAATCATAATTTTATGGATGACTTTTATCTAGAATATATTTAAAAATTTACAATAGAATTACAAACCTACCAAGATAAAAATGGGCCAAACACTTGAATTAATGTTTCTTTAGTCTACAGTTATGTCACCCTGAACATGCCAGATCTCATCTGATATTTCTTTGAAGAGGAAATAGAACTGGGCAAAAAGTGTATGAAAAATACTTCACATTACTATCATTTGACAACAAATCAATGTCACAAATATTTCATTCCATATCTGCTAGTATGGGTATGAAAAGATAGATATCAGGTACTGGTGAGAATGTGGAGAAGTCATGCTCTTCCTATACAATTGGTGGAAATGTAAAATAGTGCATGTGCTCTGGTCAAGTTAGTCTAAGCTCTTCTAAGAATTTCCACTCTTAGTTATGCACGCAAGAGAAATAAAAACACAGTCCAAGTGAAAATTTGCCCATAAATGTTCACAGGGAAATTATTCACAATAGCTGAGAAGAACAACTGAAATGTCTATAAATAATGAATAGATAAATAAAATGGGATAGACAGTATAAAGGGGAAGAGGAAATAAACATGATTAAGATGTGATATGTGTATGTACCAATTCTCCAAGACAAGTGCAATTATTATGTATCATAAACATATACCAATAAAGAAAATGAGGTAAATCCCTAAAATGGAGTGTCATTCAGTTATGAGAAAAAAATGAAATTGGTAGGTGCTATAAAATAAAAGAGCCTTTAAAACATTATGCTAAGTCAAAGAAGCATGTAGCAAAAGACCACATATGCATTATTGCAACTATATGAACTGCTCAAGAGAAAAGGAATAAGTAGTCATTTCCAGGCACTGTAGAGAGAAAAACATGGGGAGCAATGGCTTTCTCTTTGGGAGGATAAAATGTTCTAAAGTTAGATATTGACAATCGATACCCAATGCATGAAAACACTAAAAGCCACTTCAATTTACACTTAAAAAGGGTGAACTTTATAGTATGTAAATTGCACCTCAATAAAGCAGGCATTATAAAAAATGTGATGAATAAACATATTAGCCTGACTTAATTACATCAAAAATGATACAATTAGAATTACAGTGAGGAATAAGAAGCCAAATTTTAAGTATCAGTGTAACCTTGAACAAGTTACTACTTCTCTGTTTCAAATTTGTTTATCTGCTAATATGTACTCTATGAGGTCATTAGGATGATTAAATGAATTAATACACATAAACCCTATGAAGACTTCATCACATAGCAAATGCTCAGTAAGTGCTAATACATCTAATAGTTATTAATATACCAATGTAATTTACATGGTTAAAGATCTCTTGGATATAATAATTATTTTCTGAAAGCATCATTCCAATTACTCCAGATTCAGCTCCATAAAAGCATGGACAGTTAACACCCCATGGAGAGGTATTGGGGGAGCTGCAAATAGGATGATGAACTAGCAGCAAAACAAGCCTTATGAATAAGAAGCACGCATGAATACTCATCTGCATAGAAATGGATGGAACGCAACTAAGTCAAGATGGAACTCCATGTAAAATAGGAAAGAAGTCACTTCCGTATGTTGGGAGGAGGGCCACAGTATTTTATTATGATGTTAATCAAGGCAGAAATGTACTCTGTGACTCAGTTAAGACTTTATACAAGCACAGCCACCAAAAGATAGATGATACCTAATAAGGATGAATCCTTCTTGCCCAACTGGGTTGACTGACATCCAACTGGCTGGCCAACTTCTCTCAGCAAGGTTGTGTTGGCCAGGATCTGTCAGGAAGGAGGTACCTGGTGCAGACTCTGAGATAACTGATGCTTCCTTTATGATCAGCCGTCTTCATGCAGAACTATTTCTAAAATTCTGAAATTTCAACATAATCCTCTCATTTCACTCAGGCCGTAATTCTCCCTTCCTGTGGTGACCACAGGCATTCTGCCCTCTGCTGTCTGTGTCTGTGCTGAGTGCCTTTGGCCCAGGCTGCATGGTTCTCTGCGTCTCTGCCATTATTGTTGCTACATACAGGGAGCTGGTCAAGGGCGCCTTATCACCTCTGCTAAGTGCCCAGTTCATTCTTCATTTAAAGAACCGTAATCTTAACCAGTCTCCAGGTTCTTGATTTTCTCAAAGCCAGACAATGACTTTCCCAAGGGCAGGCATTATTAAAGTAGCAATTACTCATCTCCTGACCTTGGCTCAGAGGACTGGGCCTGGCATATGGTGGCAACTGAGGGAGCGGGTGATGTGAGTGTACGGAAGGCTTTGGGGATCCTTCTTGCAGCTGAGTTTGAAGGCATAAAATCCTACTTTTTGTCTGAGAGTTGTTAGGGCAGTGACAACAGAATTAGCAAAGCCCCGCCCATGATTTCATCTCTTCTCCTGTCTCTGCCCTGAAGTTCTTTCTCTAACCACTGGCTGCGAGCCAGCTTCTGTCACTGCTTCTAGGACATTTCCCACACATAGCTCCGGGAAGGACACTCCAGGGTCCCTTTCAGAGGCACTGGCTCCTCTTAACTTCTTGGGGTGTTGATCGGAAGGATAATGGAAGCATTTGGCCTGAGAAATGTCTCAGGGCACCTCCCCCAGGGTCAGTTCTCATCTGGTGGCCACAGTATGGCCCAGCTTAGGCCTCGCTCACCTTAGGGCAGCCTTGAGGGACCCTCCGAGTCCCAGTGCTCACTATGGAATGGTCATGGTTTGAGGCTCTGGCTTAGGTCTCCTCCTCTTCTCCTGCCACTTTCTCTTTCTTACTGGTCTTTTGCTTGTGGGCACTTCAGAAAAATCCCCTCCTCATAAATGTCCATTTCCACACCCAACCAACATTAAGCAGGGACTTCTTTCAGCAGCCCTCCAGGTACCTGGCCAGTACTCAGCAGATGCCATTTTCTGAATGAGTCATCTCACATGCATCTTTCTGGTTACAAAGACAAATGACCAAGTCACACAGGCTGAGTTAGCAAAAGGTTGAGTAGAAAAGAGGAGGCAGGAATGATGCTGTGTGCCATTTCCAGAACCAAAATCTGAGGGATGGGAAGCTTCTAGTCCCTGCCTTTTGAATTCAGCCTGTGGGATCTCTGAACCGCCATGCAAGAAGTTCTACTACCCTGACACTGCCATGTGCAGAGATGGACATCTCCAGGTGACCTAAACTTCTAGCCATCTCCCATCCCAAAGGCACAGTGTGTGTCATGAAGCTGTCTTGGACCCATCAAGCCACCATCCAAATCCTACCTACTCACCTCAGTCACTCTTACAGGGAGCAGAAATGTCACCAGTCTGGACAAATTCCTCAACCACAAATAATAAATAATACATGTATTTTAATGGACTACAGTGCAACCAGAACAACCTCATCCAGGAATCCCCTCACTATCTCCTTCTAACATTCTGTGGCCTTACTGGAATGGGGCAGGGAAGGGAATCAGTATTGTGGGTCTGTTTGACCCAGGTGAAGGCCCCCAAACATCTGATTTGCATCCAGCCTAGACGTAGAACTGATTTCACTCAAATCGTTCCTCAAGTATATTTCCATCTGACAAGCTTCAGGGTTTTGTTTTGAGGAAATGGATGACAGTAAGTACATAAGGACACCAAGGCACGCACTTTCCAGGCACGGAGTAGCAGTAGCTCCAACTTCTGCTTCTTGGTCTCTGGAGAACAGATCTACAAGGAATCAGGATCTTCAGGTTGTAACTTAAAAGCTGGGGGATATTCTTTGACATGGATAATGACATGAGGCCACAGTTTTAGAGAGTAGCACTAATTCAGATATTCTTTCCTACCATTTCCAGAAATAATTTCTAAGTGTTAGACTATCTGTCCAGATTTTCCTTGGAGAGCATATGGCTACCATATTACCCCTCAATTTTTTTTTCTGGGTTCTCAAACTAGAATCCTATTTTGAACAATTGCTACTCACTTCAAAGTCTGTGTGGTTTGGTGGGTTGTCCCATTTAAATGGCCACCACAGCTATGAATATTCCAGGTACAATATGAATATCAAAGGTCTCATGTTACTTGTGACTCACTTCCAGAAGAAACCAAAATGTCAAACCAAATGTAAATCAAAAACAACATGGCAATAAAACATTTCAGCAAGAGATAAGTCAGTTGGCTTGTAGCTGACCACCAAGTATGGACTCCCTGAAACAATGAAGAAAGCTAAAATGGTTGAATCCTTACAATGATCAAATAGCATAAACTCACATGAGTGACCTGAGTTCTCACAGCCTCTCTGTGAAATAGGGATTATTACCCTGTTTCACTGGTGAGGACACAGGCAGTGTGAAAGTTAATAATTAATTCAAGATTTCATAGCCAGTAAGAGATTGGCAGGATGGGGATAAGGCAGGCAAAGTGATGAGAAGGTGTTAAGAATTTCGGGCTGTGATAACTGTTTACTTAAGAGAAACAAATACCACCCATCAATGAAGAAGAAAAATTTTCTGACTTATCAAACTAGCAACTGCACATCCCACATCTGTCTACACCTATATGCATATTCTGTGAATGCTTACCCCAAGACTCAAGAATTATCAACATCTGTGTGTTTATTGGTACCTTGGAATTTTACAGCCATGCATGTCATTAAGTAAGTGGTCTGTTATGCAAGCAAAGTATTATTAGACCTGATTATTATGTCCACATCAAAAAACACAAAAATACATACCTATACACTGGTGGCCTTTGGAGTGACCTATGCTGAACTGGTCATTGGAGACTGGAGAGGCCCAGGAGCCAAAGAGCAGGAGCAGGAACAGAGGAGCCACTACAAGGATTCTGCATGGGAACTTCATCTCCAAGGTCTCCACTGCAGTCGCCAGCTGGCTGTAGAGGCAGCCAAGTAAGGGATACTGAACAGAACAGCGTAACTTGCTCTCCTCTTTGTCACTTCTGTCACACACACACTTTTCAGTAAGTGTGAAGCAAATAAAAACCCACAGGAACACTCACAGACCCACAATTCAGTAATCTGAGAGAGGCACAAAATCCAGAGCTGGGAGGAGCTGGAGAGAATCTTTAGCGTGCAGACCTAAGTTAAAAATTGCAGGATAAAGGAAAGCCCAAGTTTCACAGGGTAGCAACGGCACTTCCGGCCTCCTCAGCTGAAGTCAGTGAACATAAACTGCCAGGCTCATTCTGCAGGCCTGTTGAGAGGGCTCTTCCCCTTTCACTCTTACAAAACAAAACCAAGGTAAAACTAAAACTGACAAAGAAACAAGCACACCACCAACACATATCCTTTCAGCGGTGTGATCACCGAGCCCACAGAGTGTAGAAATTATATTGTTTCATACTCATAACATAGGTTTGTTTTAAAGGGCTTTCTATGGTAAGGCCAGTCTTTTTGTTTTGTTGTTAAGGAATATTCTGGAGGAGTAGCTATGCGACACCAGAGAAGTTGGCTTACTCCTGAAAGGGTCGAGTTCTCTCAATGTCTTTCTTTTGGTATGTAGAGTATAAGGACAGTCAGCAGAACTGGATTTTAGTTGAAAGGAGAAAAAAAAATTGTTTAGAATTAGCCAACTCATACTTACTTTCAAGTGAGTGGACCACATCTTTATCCCCAGGATTTCAAAGTGTGTTTGTATTTCCTAACTGTGGGTGATTTGTTCATCTCTAAGAGGCTGCTTTTCTGCTTTGAAGGTGACAATAAAACACTATTTTGCACAGGGAAGAAAAAACCCTGTAAAAGATCATAGAAAAAGAAAAGGCATGTCATCTGAATGCTTTGTTCTAAAATAAGCTGTGACAAAGTCACGTGCTTCTCAGACAAGACCAGAGGACAGGGCCAAAGTACCACTGACTAGATAAGAGATCATGCGGTTCTTTCTGTCCCTGCTTAGGCCTCAAGGAAAGCTTATTACAGACTGTGACATATTACAGAAGCTATTTAAATTGGCAGCCTTTCTTGAAAGGCTGGAATTTTAAGCAGCAAATAAAGTTCTAGAACTGAATCTTTTCCAGAGTGTATGACATTCCAGCTTTTGGTGGTTTGAAGACTTTTTAGACAGGCATTCATCTTGCAAAGGTAATGCGGCTAAAATTCTCAAACCAGCAGGTGAGAATCACACATGTGAGTGTTTCTCTCATTACAAGCCCAGCATCGGTTGAACTAACAAATGTCATGAGTGTTTGAATGTCCTTGGTTACCCACAGACCTGTGACTTCCTCTGAGGCAAAAATGCTGCTTCTTCCGATCTTGAACCTGTGACCAAAGGAAACTTTGAGAGTCACTAGGACCATTACAGGGGTGGAGCCTAGATTTTGAAGTTCCTGAGGCTTCCTGGGGAAATCGGATAGTGGTGTGATGAAGACAGAAAGGCTCCTGTTGGAGCTGCAGATCTATCCTTCACCTCTGAGGAACATAAATTTTCTTGCGTTGGTTTTGTCCTTTTGTGGGGATAATGACAACATCAGCCCCATGGGGACGCTGGAGGGACTCAGGTAGGTGACATATCAAAGGACAAAGCAATGTATCTGACAAGAAATTCGAGCTTAGAAATCAAAGCTCCAGGTATTTCCCAGCAAGGGTGTGATGGCACTGATGCTCTTCCAGAGAAGTCTAAGAACATGGGGTTTGCAGGACAAGTTGTAATGTGTGGGGAGATGCTGTGGACACAGAAGGGTGGTATTTATTGAATTGTTTCTCTGTGTCTGGTAAAGTTCCAGGCACACACAATCTGGTTCATTTAACTCAGAGATTGGTGAGGAACCTTCTGAGGGCTCACGGAAGAGCATTCAGTCCAGTTTCAGGGTCTCCTGAGAACTCCCTGCTGTGAATGTATAGCTGTGAGCAGGTCTAGGAAATCTTGGGGGTAGGGGGGGCTACTTAGCATAAGGCTGTGTCCAAGTTTATGACGTTTGTCCTGTATATGTGAACCAGGCAGTGCCACCCAGAGCCATCCCAGGGAGGATGGTTCCTGAGAATATCTGCTGTGCTCCGATTTCGGAACTCCCACAGTGAGTGTCCCGGACTTAGCTGAGTAGACTCCTTGCCATGTCTGGGGGTGAGAGTCTTCCACTGGGAAAGGAGGTGAGATGATCTGCTTCATAGCATGTGCTGGTGTAATGCCTGACATCATGGGTTTCAGTTAATGGAAATGCTTTCCAGGCTCGGAGGGTGCAATTTTACTTGGCAAGGTCGAAAAAGCAGCAAAGAGACAAGGACATGGTTTTGCCAACTGAGGCTGATGGTGCAGTGTGGTGCACACACACTACTGACAAAACCTCAGTCCACTCACCATGCTGCCCCTGCCACATTTGCACAGGTTCCCTGTCCCTCAGGCTGGCTGGTGCCATTTCTTCCGGTGAAGCTGCCTTTGTTCATAAACACATTGAATGTCAATGACTCAGGATCTCTAAATACCCTGCTGGAAGGCTTGGATCCACCTGGGTTTGGGACAATGTGTCAGACTCTGTATATGTCCCCACAGGATCCTTACTGCCAGATGCTCCAATTTTGATTTTCTCAAAAAATCTATTCTTGAGAAGGAGAGTTTTGTCTTGAAGCACTTTTGTTGCTTCGTTCAAAGAGCCCCAGCTCAAGCCACAGCCTTTTTCTTTGCCGCAGGAGGCCAAGGATTGACAGCCTCTCCACATTGCCCCTGCAGGCTGGCTGGAGCTGTGTGAATACACCTGCTTCCTGATTACTTTTTGACTTGCATTGGCCTCGGCCATCTCATTCAGAGCAAGTTCCTGAATCAGAAAAGAATAAAGGAGTAGGAAAAGGCCTGGGTGACAGAAGATACTGCAAAAGCCGGTGACAAAGGCATTATGTCCCGCTTTTGTCCTCTTTCTGATGGCCAGGTTCATGCTGCCCTCTCCCTACTCCTGGCTTCCCAGGATTTTTTGCTGAAGTCTTTGGTCTTTCCAGCCTTCCTAAAGCAGACGCATGCAGGGTTCCTTACTCTAACCCCCTTCTGCTGCCTCTCGAACCTCAGCTTTTTGGTGAGGAAGTGGCCAATTAGCCCACGACCAGCAAGCATGTGAGCTACTTAAAAGAAGCCCTGGGTCACATGGGGAAGCTGCATCGTGGTTGCAGCTTCACCGCTTAGTAGCTGTGTGCTCTGGGCAACCTGCTCTACTGCTCTGATTATCAGTTTATTTATAAAATGAAGGACATAATGCTGATCGTATAGGAGAGTTGTGAGGATTAAACAGAAAACATGAGTGAAGAAGCATTAACAGCAGATGCTAGGTAAATTTAAAGCTGGCAATGAGAAATGTCTCAGGTCATGTATTTGTCACTAACTCTGATTGGGTCCTTATATATCACAAGCTTGTGTTGAAATGTCACACTGTACCCCATAAATTTGTATAACTACTATATCTCAAATAAAAATAAAGGTATTTTTTTCAATGCAAGACTAGCAAAGAATTCATATGATCTTTCTCCGGATATTAGCTATGCTTATGTTTCACTGTGACTAGTGTCTTGGAAGGTTTAAATGGATTTGTGGTGGCAAGGCAGGCACGCAATTTCAAAGGAACAAAACTCTGGAGAAATGACTTTGTAGATTTTTTAATAACTGGAGAGGATTTCCTTGCTTGGAAGTAGTGTTCTTGTTGCATATGTTTAAAACACATCAACCTGTGTATGGCTGCTGGCAGAAGAGTGTGGAAGACTGAGAAAACCATCACTATGAGCCACTCTGGTAGCTCACAAGAAGATCCCGGGTCTTCTAGGCATTATTGATACACAGCGGGTGACTCATTGACCAACAGGAAGTGGGATCTGAGTTCCAACACCTTTCTCCTCCCGCACAGCTCCAAATGTTCGTTCATGCACTTTGAAATTCTGGAGCACTTTAGAGACAGATTCACACCTATTAGGAATGGTGACGCTTTCATTCAATCTTCAGAAATATACACCTCACATAAACTCTGTCATTAGTAATTCTGACTACCTGCTAGCCAGGGTGAATTCTATTAAGCAGAATTTCTCTTGTCTTCTGGGCAACCAGCAGCTTGGACAAAGGCACTGAGGCCAGTGAACTACTATTCAAATGTAAGGCAGAAGCATATGGATACAAAAAGAAGAGAAAGGAAGAGGGAAGAAAGAATAGCCAGGATGGTGGGTTCTTCTGGCTAAAGCTCTATGATAGAATTGGTAGGAGGTGGAGTGGAGTGAAGCCCAGCACTGATAGGAAACTCTAGTGGATTCTAAGTTTGCTGTTCCTGGGAGGGATTCTGCTTTACCCAGATGCATTTTTGTAGAAAACAGTGAGGAATTTGGGTTTCACGGTGGGCTCAGAGCAAGGCAGAGCTAGCAAGAGCGAGGTGAGGACCATGTAGATCTACCCCAGGGACCCACAGGGATCTCAGGGAGGGCTTTGGGCTCCCATATGCTAAGATGCAGGGGGGGTGAGCTTAACCATTTTTCCATAGGTCTCTAAGGTACAGTTAGTTTGAATACATGAAATTGAATAAAACAGTAGATGTAGTTTAAGCAAGCATGAAGTTATCTTGTTCATTCACTAATTTATCATTCACACGTTGGAAAAAGCCCTGTGGAGGTAGGCAGCTCAGGGTCAGTATGGCAGTCCCAAAGCATCTTCAGGGACCTCAGCTCCCATTTTCCCACTGTCCTAGACCAGACTTTTGTCCTCACAATCAACTAAAGATTTCAAGTGACTACTGTGGCTCTCATTATAATGTCTGTGCTCCAGGCCTAAAGTAGAAGGAAGCAGAGAAAACAGGTAGAACTCACAGCCTCCCTTAGGAGGAGATTTCCCATAATGTTTACTTTGATTTATGTCTCATCTCACTGGCCACACCTGGTTGTAAAGGATGCTGGGAAATAGACCCAGATGTTTACTTCTAGCCATAAGGGAAGTTGAGACTGGTAGTCTTTATTCTGTTGGAAATGTGTTTGGCAAAAAAAAAAAAAAAAAAAAAAAGAACTTGAAAAGGGAGTGAAATGGGATTTTGGGAGTGAAGTGTCCACCCTGCATCTCATCTGTAAGTACATATTTGTGTTTTTCTTCCAAACTGAATACATTTCATTGCACTGTGTGTGAGGTTTGGAAGGCAAGAGGAGGAAAGGGGAAATACATGCTTCTGCCGACTCTTTCCAGAGGGGTTTTCTTTGAATACTGAACACACAAGTGTCCCCTAAAAGGGCTTTTCCCACTGTCCTTGTCCTGAGTTGCTTCAGCTGAGACTTTTCTGGGACAGGCTAGGCTGTGGTTGTGGGAACCAATGTCAGCGAGACAGACTCCCGCACTACTGGACATTTACAGGTCCAGTTTTTAAAATTAAAAATCTCTTCTGGGAGCACTTTCATGGAGGAAGCCCAAGGAAAAATTAAGTAGGGTAAAAACTAAATATGATCAAAGAATGTTAAAAACTGCTTCGTGTTTCAGGGACGATGCGGAATGTGGCAGAGGTTTCCCATTCCTCAACCTCTCTTCGACATCTCTTCCCCTCCTTACTTATAAAAGCCTTGTTTCTATTTTTCCTTATTTTCTTATCATTTTTTTCTTTTCCCTTTCTCCCTCTCCCCACTCCTCCCTCCCTAGTTCTACTATTTGAACATTTTCTTCCCATTTCACAATATCTATTATACATTTTGGTCTTTATTAAATTTTCAGTTTCTCACATAGGGGAAAAATATGTTATTTACAAATGTGCATCCAATTTATATCATTTAAGAGTATGGTCTCAAGGTAGAAATGTCTCAAGTTTATCTTTCTGTATGGGTGACCAGCACTCCATTGTACCAAAAAGGTATCTTCTTTACCCATTCACCAGTTGATGGGAATTTAGATGTTTCTAAGATTTGGTATTACAAACTGTGATGCTATAAACATGTGTGTGCATATATCCCTGTGGTATTTTGCTTTTAATTCCTTCAGGAAGACTCCAAGCAGGGGAACAGTTGTCATAGCACCCCTCTACAGATCAAGTTGGGAATGAAAGACTCAGAAGTTCTTCACCATGCCCCTGGCCATGTGTGTAGTCACCTTCTCATGTTCTCTGTTTTTTCACCATACCAAATCACCTATGACAGCCCTAGTCATGCCCAGATGTTCATGCTGCAGTGCCTTGGCACAAGCTTTTGCCATCCTGAAATGTCTTTTTCTTATCTCTGCAGAACAGCTCCTTCTCCTTCTCTTCTCAGAAGCCCTTGTCAGCTCCTTCCAGGAGTTTGGTCCATTTTCAATGTTCCTGGGAAGCCCATCTGTGCCTCAGTTCTGGGGACCCCAGATCACAGGCCATTTAGCATCATCACTGTGAAGCATGCACCAGACTCACCAGATAGGCAGTAACTCTTCATGGCCGGGGGAATGCACAAGAGAGAGCAGAACAAGAAAATGTGTTAGTTCTCACAGCAACACAGTGGAGTTTCTGTAACAGGAAAGTACTTGGGGCTGTTACTGGGGCTCAGGGCTAAATCCTAACACAAACATGGAGGGGTCAGGCCAGCAAAGGGTGCTAGCCACGGCTGAGCCTGACTCAAAGGCAGCCCACAGCTGGGAGGGAGAAATGAGAAGCCAGCTTGGGAGGCTCCCGGCGGGGAAAGTTTCAAGCTCTGCAATTTCCTCCAGGTCTGTCACAAATTTTGTAATAAGATGACAAAGTTCGTTTCCCTGAGGTTTAGTGCCCAATTCAGCCCTGGGGAGTGGAGTTGCTTGGCAGAGCCCAGGGAGTGCTGCTCTCAGGCGCAGGAAGTGCACGTACCTCCAGGTTCCTGTCACATGTTGGGGAAGAAGCCCCCAGAGGCCTCAGTGTCTCCTTCAGCAGCTTTCAGTGCCTGACCTGCCCTTGGCTGGGTCTGATAGCTCCATGCCATGATTTGAGAGCAGAGACAGGAAGAGGAGAAGGGCTGGTTTAATGGTAGATGACAGAGCCTGCTAAAGGCACTGTGCAGTGGCCTGGTCCCTTGCTGGACAGATTTTAGAAAGAGGAGGAGTCTGTCTGGAGTTTTCTTTTCCATTAACATCCCAAAGCATACTTTCTTATGTTATTTTATTTACTATCATTATTGTTTGGTACCAGGGATCGAACTGATGACCTTGTGCTTACCAGGCAGGCACTGTACCATGGAGCTATATCCTTGGCCCTCGAAGAGTATTTGTGAAAGTGACTCTCCACCATCCTGCACTCCCTCTCACTGCGCAGAGTTTTAGAATATGTGCGTGTCTATTATCACACAGGAAGCAGGGCACCCATCAGAGTGGTAAGGGCAGGTCTGAATCAGCGATCACTCTTCCAACAAGGGAGAATTCAGTATGAATTTAATTCAAATTCCATCCATCTCCAGCCTTTGGAGCCAAACTGGGGCATTTTAAAAGGAGGATGAGGGAACAGAAGGGTAAGTGAAACTCACCCCAAGGGCAGGTGGGGCTGGTCCAGGTGCAACCCATTTGGCTCTTTGGGGAAAAGACAGCTTCTGTAACAAAGGGCCCTGGGGAAACAGGTTATCAAGTACAAGAGATTGAAACCATTCATTCATTCACCCTCTACTAAAATCAAAGAAAAATGGATCAAAGACATGATAGGAAAACAGAAACTTTGGAACTGCAAGGGGATGATACAGGGGAACACTTGAAGCCATAGGCCCAGGTGAGAACTTCCCGAACAGAATTCCAACAGCACGAGAAATATACCAAGAATCGACAATGGGGCTACATGAAGTTCAAAAGCTAACCCATGCTTCTTGAAATCAAGTTCTTCCCCTCTCACAGACAATGGGAGAGGAGCTGTTGGTTGGCACAAACAGTAAATCTGGCAGCAGCTGAGAATTTTCTCAGACAGGTAGAGACTCAGGGAAACCACCCAGGGATTTGGTCTTGGGTTGTGAGAAGCCACATTAGTGTTTGTTCAAATTAATTTTCCTAGTACTGGGATTGAGTCTGTAGCCTTGGACATGCTAGGAAAGTGTTCTGCACTGAGCTATATCTCTAACCCTTTTTGTTTTATTTTGAGAAGGGTCTTGCTAATTTGCTCAAGCTGGCCTTGAACTTGCAGTTCTTCTGTCTCAGCTTCCCAAGTAGCTGGGATTACAGGTATGGACAACTATGCTCAGCCTTTGTTCAAGTAATTTTAGGCCAAGGTGGAGACCCCATAGGCAACAGGTTTCAGGGGTGCTGGGCTAGATTTGGTAGAGGAGACACTTTTGTCCTGGTGTGTGGATATGTTGGAATAAAGACTTGAGGCTGATCTTGAATTCTTTGAAACTCCCTCCAGGGAGAGAGGAGGTTTATTTGCTCTTGACTCTGGTTTAGTCTGAGACTGCATCCCTGTGTTAGTAGCAGGTCCTACCTGTAAGAGAATTGGATGTTTTTGCTTCAGTCTCATGAAGCCTAAATTTCCATGCAGGAATTGTGCTACAGAGGTCACCAATACTCCCCAAGATCACTTGGAGAGAGAGGAGGGCTTTGCTGACGCTGACTCCAGCTGTCCCTGTGAGGCTCCTGGCATGTACTGAGCCCAACCTTGACTTTCCACACCAGCGTTTAGCCATCTCTGACCCTCCAGACTGGCCCAGTTGCCAGCCTGATGCCAACTAGGCTCCCAGTTACACTACTTGAAGCTGAAGAGTCACCGGTTGAGCACTGACAATGCAAGAGAAAATGAAAAGATGGCTGTTCCAGCCCCTACATTTTGGCCTTATTTGTACGTAACTGTAGACAGTGGGAAGAGGATGAGAGGCTGGAGATTGGGATCTGCATCGCTCAGGTAGTGAAGGGTTCTGGCAGATCCAGCCTGCTTCCTTGGTGCAGTACCTGAGGGAACATTAGAGTTCTCCATTTTACATCGAGCCAATCCACAAGCCCTGGGCTTTTCTAGTGATCAGATATGACTGTCACATGTCCCGGAGAGACAACAGGCCAGACTCTGGCCAGGACCACATGAAACCTTTAGTCATAAACAGCTTCAAATAGTGGCATGGGTCATATTTCCATGCTTTTGCCTTTCACATCTCCTGATAACACTTGCACTGCTTGTTTGGGAATGTGGTTTGATACTCTGTTGAGAGAAAAATGAGAACCATGGGGTGAAGTTCCCTGTTCAAGACTTGTACCTGTGTCACGACTAAAGTAGGAATGGACAGTTATCTACTCTGTGCCATGAGATTCCGAAAACTTTTCCAGAGCTGAGAAGGGAGGTGGTGTCTACCTTGATTCCAGTCTTCGCAGAGCACAAGAGGCTGTGACTTTTAAATCCTGAGGGAGCAGGTGCCAGGGAGACAGCCCTATGGACACCAGTCCCTGGGGAATGGAAGAGGGTGGTCTCTGCCCAAAGCCAGGGAAGCCAATTCTTCTGTCATTTCCTTTTGGTTCCTTTAAATGCCCTTGTTTCCCACATCTTCCTTTTAAGGGACCTTTATGGCATTAGTCTCTCACATTTTAATTGAAAATGTGTTTTGTAAGAGGACATAAAAGTAAAAAAAAATTATTGGTTTAATAGAAATCACACATCCAAATACGGTATAATCAGAGCAAAATAACTTCACCTTACTATATCTACCTACCGGTTAAATTCCACAATTTAAAAATTCATTTGAGGACTACACTTCCCTAAGACAATATCTCCTGGCTTCTGCTTCCATAGCCTTAGGCCACAGTTACAAAGCAAAGGTTTTGCTAAGGGGGTGGTGAGACTGTCATCCCTTAGACAAGTGTAGATTTAGCTGAAAACTTGGGCCTGACTTACACATCGCAGGGGGGTTGCTCCAAGCCCATGGGGATGTGAGTTCCCTTCAGTGCATCCAACTTTGTATCTATGGCTTTTCTCAGGAAAAGGCACAGGACTCTCACCCCACTTCTCCTCTAATTTCCCCCAGAACAGGAAGACATGTTGCAGTCCACAGCTGGAGAAGTTTGAAGTTAGCACCTGCTTGTCTCAGGGCTTTGGTTTTGGGGGGAGGTCACTGCTGGGTCAGTACTCAGGTCTGATGGGTTCAGTCCCCTATCAAATCCTCTAGGTCCCCACCTGTGTAACTCTCACATGCTAGGGCCCTGCCACTAGCAAGTTCTTGCCCTTTCTTTGAGCTGAATGGCCTGCGTCTATACCTTGCTGATGGTGTTTGGAATCTCACTGGGGTAGCCATTCCCTCAAACCACACTTGTGGCACACCTGATTGGTCACCTGTCACCCGTCACTCAGTGATAGCTTGGTGCCTTAGGTACTTTTTTTCTCGTCGTTCAGACAAAATACCTGACATCCAAAATTAGGGAAGGGAAAGTTTATTTCTTACAATTTTGGAGGTTTCAGTCCATATTCATTTGGCTCCAAGCAGCAGGATGGTATAGCGGGCCACTGCTCCTGGCCACAGCAAATAGCAAGCATGACATATGCCTTCTTCCTTCTCACCTACATTGTATGCTGGTTCCACCCCTGGGTGGATGTAGTACTCATACCACCAATCTGAGCACTAGACAGCAAACCAATCACAAATGCTAGATTTGGCCGTGTCCATGATGGCATGAGGCTTCCAGGGGGCCATTGACATAAGCCATGACATCTGGCTTCTGGACTCCCTGTACCCTTTGGAGCCTGAGAGTCAGGCCAGTATCTCCCCTGGTAAGAACCAGCCTTAGTAGCAGTGTTGGGGCTACCTCAACTTGGTCCATCTTGGTCTTTTCTACCCTCACTGGTCTAGAAAGCCAAGTCTAGGCAGTTTTGCTGCTGAAGTCACAGAGGTTAGAATGTCCTGGGTATGGAGTCATTTTAGGGTGGAACCAAAATATGGAATCTTTCTAATTATCCTTTTCCCCTAAAAATGATGTAAATGTCCATGACACCTATAGTAGGATCTGGGGTCTTGGCTGTTGGCCTTATATCAACTCTGTCTGCCCAATTTGCTTGACTGACAGTGGTCCTGTCCACTGACCATCATCCTATTATCTTTTCCTGAAAGTAGACTGTCTCAAAGACTATCAGTGGACAATCTGTCCCCTACCCAAGAGCCTCCTCTTCTCCCTGCCCTGTCGTGCTGGAGCCCTACTTCTCCAGAGGCAAGAGAGAATGGGACCCTTGAGGCAGGCATCTTCCGCACTGTGGCTCATAGGAAGACATCTCCCATCAGAAGGAGCTGTGCAGGTAGAAAAAGCAACCAGTCAGGGCTTTGCTTCAAAGACTCTGGGGAGATTTCTCTCTTGCAGGGGGTATGGACAGTTTGTGGCTGGCAGGCTTGATACAAAAAAAATCTTAATTTCAGATTCTTAAGCTTTCCTTCTACTCTTTGATGTGACAAATTGCTTAGACTTGGAAACAGCACCTCAGATTGAAAGGCTGCTCTGTGGTAGCCCTGCCTCCAGATGGGGATGTAGACAGGATCCATACCAAGTTTATTGCAGCCACGCCAAAGACAATCCAGTTAGCGCAGGACTCCCATGAATAACAACATCTTTGAATTCCTCCATGCAGGGAAATTGCTTATTCTTAACCACCAAGGGCAGAGACCTTTCAACCTCTTATGGGTAACTCAGAAATTTAGGATTTTTATTTCCCTGAGGTCACTTGAGTAAACAAATCAGGTAGTGTTCTTTCCTTATATTTACTTTCATGGGGGATTATCAAGACATATGCTGAATGTTTAGATAAAAATGTATTATAGCAAAAATACATTGCTATTAGTTTCTCCTAAAATATATATAAAATACTTTTGCTTTGAACACGTTTGACTCATCATTCTTAAAAATGTGCTTTTCTAAGTTTTAAAAATTTTTTAAAATATTCATCATACTTTTTATCACTCCATATATATGAATTTTTGATGTAAATGCAAGGTGATATTGCATTGGTGGAAGTCACTGTGTTTCAGTGAACAGCCTCCAGACATTCAATACTGAAACAATTATAAGGAAAACTTACAAATTTTTGTTCAATGCTAATATGTGACTTTTAAGTAAAATCAAATATATTTCTTACTAAAGGTAAAACAAATTAAAAAATAAGACTACTCATACTCTATGTTGATTAATTTAGTCAATGTACATTCAGTGACTGCCTACTGTCAGGCACTGTTAGAAGCAAGAAAATTTGCATAGATTTCTGCATTTGCTGTTGCGTTGGTACATCATTTGGCAAGTTGATTCATTTAAAGATGGCTAAATTGCTTTTGCGTTTTGTCATTATTCATGTGCATGACCAGAGATGATGCTGTAGTCAAAGTCCTCAGTGGGACACTCACAAGCCCAGTATTCCCAGGAGACAGGAGGTTGACCTTGCTACAAAGTGTCCTTTGTGTGGGGCTAAATTTGAACTCCAGGGTGGCACTGTGCACTGGTGATCTCTGTGTTGACTGGAGGCCCATTTCAGGATGAAACAAAACAGCTTGGTGTACAAGAAACCACAGATTTATATAAAATACTTTTTATACAGATCCCTTTGACAATGTGGTGAAACATTTTTTAGAAGACATGTACATAACACAAGCACATTACACTTTACATGTAAAACACATGAATTTAAAACAACAATGGGGCCCTGAAACCCACTTATTTTTCTTCTAGTGGTTCATGGGTTCCAGGCAAGATCCCCTGGTCTGGAAGCGCTGCTGTTCTCTAGTTCTGGGAAACTTCTGTGATTTGAAATTTCCAGGAAATTCGCCCACTTGGATTGAGACAGTATGTGAAATCCCCTAGGCACTGCATTAGCCTGGTGGTATAAACCCTTCCTCTTGAGCAAGGTCAGTGGGGTAAACATTCTAAGTCCCTGTGCTCAGCTATTGCTGTGGGAAACTCCAGCCCAAAGGATGGATTCCTTTTTTCAAGCCAAATACCATGCACGGATTTTCGTTTCCTCTTTCCAATTTCTGGCAACAAAACCAAGGTTCTTTTGTATATTTCCTTCACATATTTGAGCAAGATCTTTTGTACAAGTCTGTATTCCTGTTTTTGTCTTTGACAAGATCTGCTGAACACTCCATCTTGGCCATTCAGAGAAAGAACAGGTTTATGCTCACCAGGGTTGGTTGTCTCCGTTTCCCTGGCCATAGAGGGAGAATTTTCAGAGGGTAGAATGGTGAGGTTAATAAATTCATTGCTCAGTGTGGTAACTATATAACAACTCCCCAAAGATGTTCATGTTTCCTAATCCTGGAATCTGTGAACAAGTTACCTTACATGACAAAACAGATTTTGCTGATATTTAGATTATTTCAGGAATCATGGTAAAAGAGGAGCAGGTCAAAGTAAGACAAGGAAGCATGAAGTCACCTAGAAACTGCTTACCAGTTGTGCTGCTTTGTAGATCTTGATGCACTGTGCCTCAGTTTCTTTCACTGTAAAATGGGCTTCATATCACATGCCCTCTATTCGTCCTCTCTCGATCCTTACAAAGGTCAGGTGTGATAGCTCACGGAGTGTTTTAGTTTTTAGCTTAATAAAATAATTCTTGTTATCCAAAGTCACAATGAAAATTTTATTGATCGCTACCACTGTTTGGAATACCAAAGTTCTTTAGGTTTTCAGGTAAAGATTCCTTCACTTACTCCTTCCTCAGGTACTTGCTAAGTTAATTCTACTTGAATATGTTCCATGTAGCATCCAGGGCTGGGTGAGGAGACCAGATGTCCAGAAGCCAGGGTGCTGGGAAAAACAGAAATTGGAGATAATGCATACCTAAGTCTGAATCCTCTCTCTGTGGATCTTTCAAATCCTACTTTCTTCATTAGCAAAAAGATGCTAATGATACCTGTATGAGACTATGAAGCAGCTATAAAATATATAAAATGATATATAATACATATTATAAATTAGCTATGAAATATATAAAACACCAGGAACATAGTAGGCAATTTATACATGTTTAATAGTTATAATATTTGGCAGCTATAGAAGCCATCTGTTTTCATTTGGAGTCTTTCCCAATGCCACCATTGACATCCAGATTTGGTATGGATGGAAACCCATAGGATTCAGCACATAAGTCCTCTCATAGACCGTTTTCCTGGGGAGCCAGGTCTGCAGACTTCCTGGCTAAGATAAGGAGAAGGCAGTGACATTGTTTCAGGTTAGACAGAAAAGGAAGGGGAGGAACCTTAGAACCAGAAAAGTAGAAGAGAAAGGAGCAGAGTTCTTAGCAGCAATCAGAGGTCTATATTATAGCTTCTTTCTCTCTAAGCCAAAATTAAGGGTCACTGGGGTTAGAAACAATGAGGGGAGGGTCAGGTGCAGGGAAACTTTCCCTGTGACTTCTTCTTGGATCCCTGCAGAGGGCACCTACCCTTGAGAGGGCAGAAAGTATGGTGTAGCAAATTTGGAAGGAAAAAATTTAAATTGATATTCTAAGCTTCCCCAGGCTTAGGTGTGGTCTAGAAGGGGACTCAGACATTTACACATTTCTTGTAGAAGCAGAAAATAGCAGGTGATGCTGCGGTGAGGTTTATTATTACCGGGATAAAGGAGCCTGGACCCCCTGGGCGGGGGCAGGACAGATATCACTCAGGTGGTGGCATTGGCTAAAGCTAAGTTGGGCCAGTACTAAGAAGAAGACTGCTGTGCTAAGGTGGAGCCCAGAGGCCACCAGGAAACTGGGTCCCATGGGGTGATAGGTGCTCAACAGTGACTGGAACTTGGCCCAGGGCAACATACAGATGCAGGATGGGTGGGGAGGGTCAGCTGAGCCCAGAGGGTCCTCCTGGGTTCCCTGGACCCCTGGGTCCTTATAAACTAAAATCACCCCATTCCCCACATCCAGATGTCACTTTAAAAAGAAAGGGGTGGGAAGATCTGAAAGACTGAACTGCTACTCAATAGCAGACTGGTCATCCCAAAGAGACAACACCAGCCTCTAGAGGCGAAGGTCTTCCTGACTGGCACGTTTGAAATGTAACCTCCATGCACACAATCCACAGGATGATAGGAAGAGTTTCACCATTAGCAGAAAGAGGAGGAAGCCGCATCCTACTAACCCAAGTAAACTGAGAGTGGGGAGTGCTGGTCCTAGTGATATGGTGGCCATAAAGAGGGAAGAGAGATGTCATGTGGGTGACTCAGCCCCTGCCCTTAGGCAAGACGTCTTGGTAAAATTCATGAGTGGCCAAGACTAAGGGCCAGAGCAGAAGCAGAAGCTGCCAGGAGAGGCAGGGAGCAAGGGGAGGCCAGCTCCACAGGGCTTTCCCAGGAAAGGGGGTGTGGTCACAGGTCAGGGAGCATGCTCACCCTGAATGCTATGTGAGGGTCCCTGGACTCTTTGGATTGCAAGTTATAGTCACCTATGGGGAGCTGGCAGGAAAACCTGAATCCTAACAGAAAAATGCTCAAACTCAGGGACTGTAAGAACAAAGAGATCATGGGGTTCAGGGAAGGCACAGGACTGGAGACCCTATAACATATCCCAGAAAGGTGTTTTCTGTGTTTTTCTCTAAGCCTCTGCTTCCCCTGGCCTCGGACTGCTTTTCCATTTCCAGCAGGAGGGCCTCTGACAGTTGCTGAGTTTGCACACAGCAGGGCCAAGTTTCTATCTCTGCCGGTTTTCCACGAAGGGGCTGGTTGGCCTCCTCGGCACCCACCATCTCCACGGACAGAGGAGGCCAAGAGACCTCAAGGGCGTAGTGTTGTTCCCAAAGCCACCTGCTGGGGTGCCTAACGAGGCCTGTGTCCTCCACAGAGCACTGAGCACATCTAGAGAGGGGAGACTTGGGAAAGGGGAGCAAGAGTGGGCCAAAGCGAGCGGGGGCCTCCATCTCCCCATGAACTCCAAGTTGTGAAAGCTGAGTCAACACTCTCCAGGCCAGGAGTCAGGAAATGAAGCAGATGAGGTGAGTGCAGGCCCACCCCACACACTGTCCCCTGTCTTTCCTTGAAGAAATGAAGTGCTGGAGCATGCACCCTGCACTCTAGGAGGCTGAAGCAGGAGGACCACAATTTGGAGTTCAGCCTGGGTAATAGAACAGCTTAATATATATATATATATATATATATATATATATATATATATATATATATACAGAACTGTCAGTAAGGAAGGGAATAAATTTTGAGGATATTACTCAGAGGCAAAAAAAATTGGTTAACCATTTCTCACTGGGGTTTCACAACAGGTGTTGATGCTGATTTTTTCACAACTCCTTAATGAATCTTGGGAGGAAAATGATATAATTTTACCAGTGTTTTGATTGCTTTATTCTCAGGCCAGCCTGAGTTTTTAATCATGTTAAATCAGTCATTTTATAAGCTTATATAAATAAAAGTGTAAGCACTGGGGTGTCCGATGTGGCATTTAAGGAATTTGAGGTGAGGTGAGGGTAAGAAGGAGGTGGCCAGAGAGGATGGCTTTGCTCATGGTCTTGGAGAAGACCGTGCCAAGAGCCGGCATTTAGCACTGAGTATAACTTGAGGTTCTGGAATGCCCTGAGGTGTCAGGCGACCTGGGACACACCCATTGTCCACAAAGTTGGGGTTGTTACCGTTGTACCAGGAGAGGTGGTACACGCCATGGGGAAGTCAGGGGTGTCCCCAGAGCAGGGACAGGGGAGTGTGCTCACTGAGGCCCAGGGAGCTGCAGTTAGTAGCATTATCTTAGCATCGTTTGGTCAGGTTTTGTAAGCTAGACAGTTCCTGAAAGAGCAGAAGATCTTAGAACACATGAGTCTGTGTGGAGCTACCCGTAGGTCAGGCTCTCTGTGACCTTATTTTGGAAGAAATGTGTCTGGTGTTTCAGGCCAAGGAGCCTCAGTCTCCCGTGGGGCCCACCTTGGTGTGATCTGGCACCAGTGATGGGTTTTGTGAGTGAGGCTCATGTTTTGAAAGCTTCTGTCTCAATGTTCAATTCTCTGTCCCCTCTCCCTCCTCCCTCCGGTCCTCTGGTCTGGCTGCCAGCAGGGTTCTGCTACATTTTTAATCACTATTTTTCTGTTTTGTAGCTATGGTGATTCTATTGATGTGCTGATACAGGTGTAACTGAAAGAGACCTTGGACCAAACAACTTCTTGAGAGATGACTTCTTTTGTTTGCAGGAAAAAGCTGGGAATAGTGCTCACTCCTAGAAATTTAACACTCAGTACGTCACGTAGATCGATCCATCATCCTGATGGATCTATTTCTTAATTGCATGTGGCAGATGTTCATGGCTTAGATTTGCCAAACAATTCAGCTCAAAATGACAATGTTGGAGACATGAGTTCTAAGAATTACCCTCCACCCCACCATTTGGGGTCTTCCTGAAGGCCTGGTCAGGACCCCAGCAGGGCAGGCTGCCTCCTGGAACTGGGTCCTTGGGTGGATGAACTGCCTGTGAAGTCTTGCAGAGCAATAAACAGATATCATCTCACATCTGAAGATGTCCAGGAAGAGTCTTATTAGCAATTTTGAAAAATATTTACCATATATTGAACACTGTGTGGTCCAGGTTGCTTTTATTTACTATCCATTCTGTAAGGACAATAAGGTTAGTTCCCTTTTACAGATAAAGAAGCTGAGGCCCAAGGAGATGAAATTCTTTTTTTAGTAAATTATAGAAGCAGAAGTAAAGGAAATCACATCATAGTTGTACACTTCCTCCCTTATGTCTTTGTTCTAAGCTTTATTTCTTTGAGTTAGTTTTCTTGTCTTTATCAACACCAGCTCTCTGGTAGGCAAGTAAAGTCTTACATTGCATATGTGAGTTAGGAGTCCAATAGATGCGCCCATGTTCTTGCTTATAACTACCTTTCACACCTCTGTGAGATTGTGGAGGTGTTTATGAATAATTAAATTATACTTGATACTGCCAACTTGGCTGTGGACCACTTTTAATTCTCCTTCTTGAGGGGGGAAAAATCTTGTTCCTTAATAAAGTAACCAGTGTTGCTTGGAGTCTTTGAAAAGCAAAAGGGAGGATCTTGGATGATGCTACAGTTTTCCTTCACCTCTAAAATGACTTGTATATGTAGTTGTCAAACAGGATTTTCAAAAGGCATTTTATTACAAAATGAATGGGGGCAGTCTCTTGCCAGAGTGTCTTCATAAACAGTTGAGCATAAAGGTCCTATTTGTGGATCTGAATTCTGAATGAGAGATATATACATTTGAGTGTAGCCACTGACAGAGGATTTAGCTTAACACTCAAGTAGTGAATACAGGCAGGAAAAGAGGCAGGAAATTTCTCCTCTAGATATGATCTAAGGTGGGCTGGACCTCATCACATGGAAGATAGCAGGACTGGAAGAGATGGGCTGGCCCCTGATGCTGGCCTCTGTTTGCACATGACAATTACCTGGGTGATGTATGAGCTAAAACTTTTGGAGGAAAGCCAGAAATCCTTGTGGTAAAGAGCATCTTAATCAATTTCAAGTCATATGAGAATCTCTGTGCTGGGTCACTATGCCCAAAACTTAACCAAAGATGAGAATCACCAGTCAGACTTGGTAATTGTGCTCCTAGGCTTTGTGATGGTGAATGCAGACACCAGAAATCAGTGGACTCTGAAAATCACTGAACTAAAAGGTCACCAGAACCCTTTGTAACAGAAATATGCTATGACTTGGACAAAAGGATCCCATTTCACTTTACTTTTGCTTGGACAAGAGGATCCCATTTCACACGCAAAGATGACTGAGAAACCACAAGGAGTTTCCAGAAAGTATGAAGAGAATTAGATGGGGATACAGAAGAGAGTTTAACCCAACATAGGGAAGCAGACTCCTCAGGCAAGTGGTGGTTGTGTTATCTCCAAAGATGACTGAGTTTGAGTAGCAGGAGGTGAGTACTTCATGATGACTGGTAGCATGAGCGAAGTCACAGAGGCTGAAAGAAGATGACAGAGGAGGGAAGAAAATATAGGCCAGGAAGCTAGGGCGTTGACACTGAGGCTTTGCAAGAAACATGATGGAGGAGGACATTGTGAAGTGATAGGCTTTGGCAGAGAAGTGACAGGCTTTAACTATATCACTACGGCATCTCAGAGACTAGTGGGGGGTGGTAGAGGAATCTGGAGGCAGGGAGACAGTCAGATAACTCTACCAGCTCTGGTGTTGCTGGGATAGAAAAGGAGATACGGAGTGGGACCTCTGGGATGTCATGACCACACTGTCTCATATTTGTGTGAGGAAGATCGTTTTCTCACTTTCATCTTGTAATTTTCCACAGGGTACTGAGGCCACTCTGCCTGTGTCACAATGTCTTGAGAAGTCTGGGTGAAAAGGATCTTGCACATCCCTATTTCCCCTCATAGACAAATGTTGGCCTACATTGGAGAAACTGAGTGTTAACAGGCAGATCCCACGCCGGAATCTGAGCAACAGCCAAGCCAGCCAGCTGCTTGTCTCCCTTACTAGCAGTAAGGAGCATAGAAAATGGCATGGCTAAAATCCTGGCTCAGTTGCTTGCTAGTTTTGTCACCTGAGGCCAATGATTGAACCTCTCTACACGCTGATTTCTCTATTTGTATAGTAGTATTATGTTTGGATCTGAAATGTCCACAATAGGATCATGTGTTCTTAGGCAGAGCTTTTGGAAAGTGATTGGATCATTGATATAACAAACATTGATGATCTTATTACGAAGTGATGAAAACATATAAATTGGGGCTAAATTGAAGAGGATGGGTCATGGTGGTATATGACTTTGGTGATTATATCTTATCCCTGGCCCCTTCCTCTTTGGGTCTCTCTCTCTGTCTCTGTCTTTGTCTCTATGTCTCTCTCTCCTACCATGTGATAAGTAGCATTATTCCACTACACTTTTCTGCCATGATATTTCTGCCTTGCAGTTGGTTGACCATGGACTGAAACCCCTGAAATTGAAAGCCCAAACAAATTTTTCTTCCTTTAAGTTGTGTTCCTCTGGTATTTTGTTACAGTGATGGAAAGATAATACAAATGGGAGCAATATTAGAACTTAATGTTAAAGAATTTTGTGAAGATTAATCACCATTGAACACTAAACAGTATCAAGTTAATCTTGTACTAAATTGAGAAATAAAAATAAGTTGCATCTGGTGAGTGCACAGTTGATCCATCTTAGACCTGCATAGCTCAGTCTTGTAAGAATGTGTTTCCAGATTATGTATTGAGGGCACTAGATTGTCATCTGGAGTGGTCCTGTTCTTTAGGATGACCTCTTGGTACTAAGGGGGTTGCTTTTTTTTATTTAAAGAGAAAAAAAAAAACAGAAAAAGGGTAGAGATATTACAGAATTTCAAAAAAAAAGATAAACAGTAAGAAATCACTAGTTGATAAATTACATATTGTCCTTTTAGAAATAGTTGTTCGAGTTACAAAATTAAAGCATACAAAGTAGATATTCAAGTTGTGAGACTGCAAACAGATCTGTTAAACAATACAACAAGAACTTAGGAATATGGTTATCAATCCTACACACTTAAATATATATGCAGTTATATCTTTTTAGCACTTCCTATTTTCCTCTCTTTGTTACAATAGCAATTCCATGTCTTTAAAATTTCATTTAAAGAGAAAAAAAGAAAAAAGCAAAACAGAAAAAAAGGTAGCAACAATACAGAATTCTAAAAGAAAAAAAAAGAGAAAAAAACCACTAAGAAATCACTAGTTGATAAATTTCATATTGTCATCTTGGATATAGTTGTTCAAGTTACAAAAGTAAAGGATTCATAGTAGACATTCAAATAGTAGACTGCAAACAGTTCTATTCAAAGATCCAACAAAGATTCAGCAATATGGTCATCTATTTTACACACTCAAACATATATGCAGTTATATCCCTGAGAGCACTTTCTTTTCCTCTCTTTTTTACAATAGCAATTACACATTTTGGGTTTCATTACTCTTATAGTTCTTATTACTTTTTACACTAGAGACACAATGTGATATTTATAAGTATGATTCTTATTTATTTCACTAATGAGGATAGTCTCAATTTGTCTCCATTTACCTATGAAGACCTCAATATCATCCTTTTTTATAGCTGAGTAATATTCCATTGCATAAAAATACCACATCTTTTTCATCCACTCTGCAGTTGATGGGCATCCTGGTTGTTTCCAAGATTTAGCTATTACAAATTGTGCTGCTGTAAACATGGGTGCATATATATCACTGTGATATGACCTTTTCAGTTCTTCTGGGAAAATACCCCAGAGGGGAAAAGCTGGATTGAATGGAGCTTCCAATCCTAGTCTTTTGAGAATTCTCCATATGGATTTCCATAGTGGTTGCACCAATCTACACTCCCACCAACAGTGGAGCAGTGTTCCTTTTTTATCCCAGACTAACCAACATTTGTTATCAGTTGATTTCTTGATGGCAGCTATTCTTTCCAGAGTGAGATGAAATCTCAATGCTGTTTTAATTTGCATTTCTTGAATGACCAGTGATGGTGAACATTTCTTCATGTATTTATTTGCCATTTGTATATCTTTCTCTGAGAACTGTGTGTTCATCTCAGATGCCCATTTTTGGAGAGGGTCTTTGAATTTGGGGAGCTTGATGTTTTTCAATTCTTTATATGTTCTGGATATAAGTCCTTTGTCTGAGGGGTTGCTGGCTAAAATTCTTTCCCACTCTGTGGGTTTTCTTTTCACTGTGTTGGTGAGTTCTTTTGAAGTGCAGAAATTTTTCAATAATATGAGATCCCAGTTGTTGATTCTTTGAAATGTTTCCCGTGCAGTTTGCATTTTGTTCATAAATTCTCTGCCTACAACTATGTCTCCAAGACTTCTATCTACCTTGTCTTCTAGTAGATTTAGTATTTCTGTTTTAATATTTAGGTCTTTGATCCATTTAAACTTTAGTTTTGTGCATAGTGAAATGCATGGATCTAGTTTCAGTCTTCGGCATGTAGAGCCAATTTTTCCAACACCATTTATTAAAGAGGCTATCCTTCTTCCAGTGGATGTATTTAGCCCCTTTGTCAAATATCAGGTGGCTGAGTGTCTTTGTAGTTGTGCTTGCATCTTCTAATCTGTTCCATTGATCCTCAGGTCTATTTCTTTGCCAATACCATGCTGATTTTATCACTGTGGCTTTATAGTACTGTTTCAAGTCAGGAATTGAGATGCCTCCTGCCTTGCCTTTGTTGCCCAGAACTGCCTTTGCTATTCTAGGTTTCTTCTGTTTTCAAATGAGTTTTGGGAGTGTTTTCTCCAGATCTGTAAGGTATGTCAATGGTATTTTGATTGGGATTGCATTAAATCTGTATAACAGTTTTGGGAGCATGGCCATTTTCACAATGAATATCCCTCCATTTTCTAATATCCTCTTCAATCTAGTTTTTCAGCATAGTATAATTTTCAGCATATAGGTCTTTTACATTTTTAGTTAGGTTTATTCCTAAGCATTTCATTTTTTTAGATGTTGTTGTAAAGGATGATATTTCCATAATTTCTCTCTCGGTGAGTTTTTTGTTTGTGTACAGGAATGCTATTGATTTTTGAGCATTGTCTTTGTATCCAGCTACACTGATGAACTTGTTTACTACCTCTAGTAGTCTTTTGATGGAGTTTTTTGGGTCTTCTATATAGAGTATCATGTCATCTGCAAATAGTGATAATTTAACTTCTTCCTTCCCTATCTTTATTCCTTTTATTTCTCTCTCTTGTCTGATTGCCCTGGCTAGTGTTTCCAGAACTATATTGAAAAGGAGTGGTGATAGTGGACATCCTCATCTTGTTCCTGATTTTAAAGTGAAAGCTTTCAGGTTTTGTCCATTTAGGATAATGCTGGCTGTTGGTTTGTCATAGATGGCCTTTATAATAAGGTTGAGGGAGACAACGAGTATTCCGAGTTTCTGAAGTGTTTTTATCATGAACATGTGTTGGACTTTATCGAAAGCTTTTTCTGCACCTATTGAGATGACCATGTGGTTTTCATTTTTGGCTCTGTTGATGTGGTGTATCACATTTATTGATCTGTGTATGTTAAACCATCCCTGCATTCCTGGAATGAGCTCCACTTGGTCATAATGTATAATCATCTTGATGATTTGCTGCATTCTATTTGCCAGTATTCAATTGAGAATCTTTGCATCAATGTTCATTAGTGAGATTGGCCTATAGTCCCCCTTTTTGGTTGGGTCTTTCTCTGGTATAGGTATCAGAGTAATACTTGCCTCCAGGAATGATTTAGGGAGGATTGTTTTCTTCTCAATTCATTGAAGAGTTTAAAGAGTATTGGCATCAAATCTCTAAATTTCTTGTAGAATTCAGCTGTGAATCCATCAGGACCTAGGGCTTTTCTTTGTTGGTAAGCTTTTAATTACATTTTCAATTTCAATAGCTGATACTGGGTTGTTCAAAATTACTATATCTTCTTGGTTGAGCTTTGGTAGTTCATATGTTTCTAGAAATCTGTCCATTTGCTCTGTTTTCCACTCTATGTGAGTAGAGATTTTCAAAGTAGGTATTCATGATTTTTTGAATTTCCATGGGTTCTGTCATAATTTCCCCTTTTCAATTCTTATTGTGTGAATTTGGGTTTTTTCTTTCTTTTTCTTGATAAGGTTAGCTAAGGCTTTGTCAATTTTGTTTATTCTCTCAAAAAAACAGCTTTTTAATTCATTTATTCTTTGTATTGTTTTTTCAGCTTCTATAGCATTGATTTCTGCTCTAATCTTTACAATTTCCTCTCTTTTATGAGCTTTGGATTTAGCTCACTATTCTTTTTCTAGAAGCTTGAGGTGGAGCATTAGGTTGTTTATTTGTGTTTGTTCTGTTTTCTTGATATGACAATTTATTGCTATGTATTTCCCTTTTAAGACCACTTTCATTGCATCCCACAGATTACAGTATGTTGTTTCTGTATTTTCATTGAATTGTAGGTATTGCTTCATTTCTTCTTTAATTTCATCTGTAGCCCACTGGTTGTTCAAAAGGTTGTTATTTAATTTCCATGTATTTATGCAGGTTTTGTAATTTCTTTTGCTATTAATTTCCAATTTCAGTGTGCTATGGTCAGGTATTATGCATGTGATGATTTCAATACCTTTGCATTTACTTAAGAATGTTTTATGGGATAATATATGGTCTGTTTTGGAGACTGTCCCATGAGCAGTTGAGAAGAATGTGTATTCTGATGTGTTTGGGTGGAACACTCTGTAAACATCTACTAAGTCTAATTGCTCACAGGTATGATTCAGTTCTGTTATTTCTTTGCTTTTTGTCTAGTTGATCTAACTCTTTGTGACAATTGGCTGTTAAGATCCCCTGTTATAATTGTGTTCTTGTGTATTTGGTTTTTCATGTCCATTAGTATCTGTCTTATATAGTTGGGTGTGCCTGTATTTGGTGCATATATATTTATAATTGTTAGTTCTTCCTCTTGAATTTTTCCACTAATGAGTATGTAGTGACCTTCTTTATCTCTTTTAATCATTTTAGGTTTGAAGCTCACATTGTCTGAAAATAGAATAGTTACCCCTGCTTTTTTCTGGTTCCTGTTGCATGGAATACTGTTTTCTATCCTTTGACTTTTAATCTATGAGTTTCCTTCTGGTTCAGATGTGTTTCTTGTATACAACATATTGTTGGATCATGTTTCTTGATCCATTCTGTCAATCTATTTCTTTTGATAGGTTAATTGAGGCCATTTACATTTATGGATATCACTGATATTCACTGGCTCGACTTTGCCATGTTATGTTCCAGTTGTTGGCTCTCTGCTTTTCCCCTTGTTTAAATTGCTTGTTCTATCTGGTTTCTTCCTGTTGTTGTTCTGGGTATTGTGGTCATTTTTATCTCTGTCTAGTATGTCCTTCAGTACTTTTTCTAGGGTTGGTTTGGTGGATGTGAATTTCTTCAGTTGTTCTTTGTCATGGAAGTATCTTGTTTCTCCATTAAATTTGAATGAATGTTTTGCTGGGTACATCAGTCTGGTTTGAAAATTGTTTTCTTTCAGGGCTTGAAATACCTCACTCCAGGCTCTTCTTGACCTGAGGGTTTGTGCTGAAAAGTCTGCTGTGAATCTAATGGGCTTTCCTTGATAGGTGAGTTATGTCTTTTCTCTAACAGATTTTAGTATTCTGTGTTTATGCTGTATGTCTGAGATCTTAATTATTATGTGTCTGCATGTGGATTTATGTTGACTGTGACTGTTTGTTGTCCTATATGCCTCACTTATCTGCATATCAGATAAGTTTGGGAAATTTTCTTCTGTTACTTCTGTGAATATTTTGGGTATGTCATTTGCATTGACCCCTGCCTCTTCACTGATGCCTATTAATCTTACATTTTTTCTCTTGGCATCATCTTGAAGCTGTTGGATTGTCACTTCATGCTGCTTTGTTATTTTTAAAAGTTCTATCCTTTTATGATCACTAATTGTGATCCTGTCCTCAAGATCCAAAATCCTATCCTCAGCTTCATTTAAACAGTTTTGCATGCTTTGAATAGAATTTTTTGTTTATTCCATGTCTCTTTGAGTTTGTTTCATAAAATCTGCATGTTTTCTATATTGTTCATTCAAGGTTTCAATCAGTTTCCCATGGTCCTGTACTTTTTTCTCTATTTCTTCTTTAGATGCGCTCAGCAACTCCTTTACTAAGGTTCTTATTTCTATTTTTACATGGGAGAGTACTTTAATTTGATTTCCTCTATAGCCTCGTGGAGTTGTTTTCTTATTTCACTTGCTATGTTTTCAGAGATTTCCAGCATGTTACTTTTGGTGTCCTCTATTTCAATGTCTCCTGTACTTGCTCCTGGTGGACTAGGAGTTTGAGACTACATTTTCCTTTTTTGTTTTGCCATTTTCACTCTGCCTAATGTTTTCTGTGTGTAGGAGAGGGTCATCCACACTCTTTTCAGACTCACCAATGTCTTACAGTTAGTTGGAGGGGGTTTTACTACTCGCCCTATTTACCCACTGTACATCTCTATTTTAGGGGCATACTCACCACACTGACACAGGTAATCTGCTGTAGTCCAAGTTTCGCCACCTGGGCATGAAGTTCCAAGTTTTTTTTGTATGCTTGGATTCCTCCAGAGCAAGCGGTCTGGGCTGGAGACTGGATTCTGGGTCCTGCTTGCCGCTTGGAGTTTGCTGGGCGTGGCCCATTTAGGGCCCCCCCCTCTGGTCCTTGTGTGTGCCTTGTTGTGGTCTCTGACACAGGGTGAGGTCCTACTGCCTGGGAGAAGGCTCAAAGTCCCTTTCCATGCACTGGGATTCTGCCAGAGTGCGTGATCAGGGCCCGAGTCTGTCTTAGTTACTTTTTATACCAAGATACAATGACCGGACCAAGGATTTAGCTCAGTGGCATAAGTGCTTGCCATGCAAATGAGAGTTCGTGAGTTCAATCCTTGGTACAAAAAAAAAAAAAAAAAGAAAAAAGATATAATGACCAACACTACGCTGACCGGAGCCTGCTGGGGTCTTCTGTTTGGGTGAGGGGTTCCTGAGTCTCTCATTGAGCCAGCACAGCAATACACTGTGGTTCAAGGTTCCAATGTTCCCAGTGGAAGGGCGGGCCCAACAGAAGCAGTCCGGGGCAGTCCAGGTTGGGGCCTGGGGGTTGCTTTTTAGATCAAACTGATCAAGTTTGCATCAGTTTGTGTTAGGGTTAAGGGGTCAGAAGTGGGGTAGAGAAGGACAGAAAAGGAAGCGAAAGGAAAGAAAGAGGAAAGAAAGAAGACGAAAGAAAGAAAGAAGACGAAAGAAAGAAAGAAAGAAAGAAAGAAAGAAAGAAAGAAAGAAAGAAAGAAAGAAAGAAAAAGAAAGAAAGAAAGAAAGAAAGAAGAATGAAAGTTTCCTGTAGGGTTTTTTTTTGCCAGATTCCCTGACTTTTAAAGTAATGATCTATTTGTAGCTACTTTAAAACTAACTATTGTATTCTTATTTCTACACTACTTTCTGCAAACCTGTGAAACTTATCACACAAAGTAGCTCCTAGCTGTGAGCAGCCAGAGCCCAGGTTAGAGAACCTGTGGCTTCCTGAATTCTCAGTTGGGCAGGCAGCTTCAGAAGAGCACCAGGTTTGTCATGTGTTGCAAATTTCTAAGACACAAAAGAAAAAAAAAAGTGATGATGCCTACGTCTGCCTTGTAATGGGAAGCATTTCTGAAAACTCCCTGCCTGGACTCTGAACACAGCCTGCAAAGGGAGTATCTTTTTAAACAGGCCCATCACTTGGTTTTGGAGTCCAGGCCACTGTCACCTCAATCAATCCAGGAGGAAGAGGACAGGACACAAACTCTATTTTCATGTGAGGAGAGTCTTTCTAGCTCTCATAGAGGTTCTCACAGGTCTGATTTACAGTACAATCATACTGGGAGTTTTGATTGTTACTCAGAGAGGTAAGTCAGCTTGTGACCAAGACCAGAGAAACTGACTGATGGCTTCATGTCTACATTGCTTATTAAGGCAAATGCTTTTTCTGATTGCCCTGATACAGATAAGTTCTGTTCCTAGATTCCTATCATTCCCATGGCTAGCAAACAAGTGTACTGTAGGTATGAATATAATACCTCTTGAGGATCAGAGCTGGGTAGTGTAGCCTCTCTCTCTCTCTCTCTCTCTCTCTCTCTCTCTCTGTCTCTTTCTCTCTCTCTCTGTATACCTGTGATCATGTGCACAGCTGTAAATCCTCTCCAAGTATAGACCTCAGTGAAATAGTTGATATACTGGTATCCCAACAACAGCTTTCATTTCTGTTTCAGATATGCATCCCCCACCTTACTTAGAGGGGTTAGGATTAGCCTTACAAAACCAATGCTTGAGATGAACTCTAGACTGACTTTGAAGTCAGGCCAAGGACTTCAGTGGCTGAGGAGAAGGGGATAAGCAGAAGATAAAAACTGTTCCTGAAGTCTTGCCCATGTTCATTTTCTCTGGATCATAAGAACATCAGTGCATCCCAAAGCTACAGACAAGTCAAATATGCACAGAGCATATATGTACATGGCTTAGTATGTGGGCAAAATCATGGAGTCTGTACTAAGTCTGTGTTTGTTCCCATCCCCTTTCTGGAGGCTTAATATGTATATACATATGCATGAGTCATGGTTTCAAGTCTTGAATTTTTCCAAATGAACACATTTAGGTGCTTAACACCCACAAGGAGAACACTGTTAGCATTTGTGATGTTTCCTTTGTGACCCAATCAGATATGACCCACCCTGAAGATATCGTCTGCGTTTTCTTCCCATAGGTTAGTTTGACCTGGTTTTAGTTTTACATAGAAGGATCATCCAATGATTAGTTTTTGTGTGTCTCAGATCTTCTACTTCATATTATGTTGTTGCATTCACGTGAGTGTTCACAACACTTCACTGCTATGGGGGGGGTAGCAAATGTTAAAATATTCATCCTTTCTATTGCTCGTGGTTTGTTGGGTGTTCCCACTTTTTAACTTACTAATAATGCTGCTATAGAAAGTCTTCATGACCCTTGCTGCACATAGTACACATTTCTGTTGGGTATCTAGGAGTAGAGATGCTGGATCAGCAAGCATGTATACTTTCAAGTAGTTTTCTAAAGTAATTGCACATATTTATATGTTCACCTGAAGAGTGTGTGAGTCTGTTTGCTCCATCTCCTCACCAATGCATAGGTTTATCAGGTTTTATTCATTTAATGTTAGTAGTATTTTATGGTCTCAGTTTTCCTGAAGACTAATGTCTTTGAGCACTTTTATTTATGATTTTTATTTATTTATTTTAATTTTGACTTATAAATTTTTATCAAATTTAAACACTTCAACAAAAAAGTGACATTCCTCAAATATCACAATAATTATGCCAAAACCAATTGTAACAATGTTAACTCCAGGTATTCAATTATTTTTATCTTTATTTTTAATTCTTTTTCTTATCCTTGTTTGAACACTTTCCCAGGGTTCCAATTTTTCATATGTTCCTAGGTTTAAATTGTTACACCATGTGCTCTTTTGATAAATTCTTTGAGTTTTAGCAATTTTATCAAATCCAGAATGAGATTTATGCATTAGCAACTAGTTGATCCTAGATCAGGGAATCCATAAGATCTACTTACATAGACAAAATTGCTTTTCTTTTTGTGAAAAAAATATAGGGCTATGTCACAGGAAATTTTAAGACCTTCCTTTTGTATAGATTTTAAGTTGTGAGACTTGAACTTTCCCAAAAACTATTCTCCTGTTACTTTGGTATGGTGATTTTATTGACTAGCATTATTTAAAGCTTTTATATGCTTTATTGGTATAGTTAGTAAGGCCATACAACATCTTCTTCCTGAAGAATGCCATTTTGGCAATCAGTTTTCTTCCAGAAAACACTGGGCTTCTTCATTTTGTGACATACAGTTGAATCTTTCTTCTATTTGATTATTGTTTGTGACCATTAGCACTGGTTAAATGCTGAACCATCTTTCATCTCTGCCTGTTCAGCTCTTTCTGTTTTTTTATATGATTCTAGAATTTTCCAGAATTATCTGGCTTTTTCAGCACCCTAGTTTTTCTTTCCAGATTAAACAAGAGCAACTCTATATACATATATATACACAAACGTGTTTATGTATATTTAACATTGAAAAGTACATGTTACTTTTAAGATTGATAGTGAATTATGAATACTATACTATATTGTACTATATTCATCTCTTTTTTCAACTGAATTTAGTTCTAATCTTTTTCATAGGATTTTTTTTTTTTTTTTTTTTGTACCAGGGATCGAACTTACAACCTAACTCTTGCCAGACAGGCACTTAGGCTGCTGAACCAAATCCCCCTGGCCCCTTTCAACTGAATTTAAAACACCCAATTGTATTAACTATGTTCTTGGGTATCACTATGAACAGCTGGTCTCATATGCATGACTGTTTTCTTTTTTCACATTTTTATTTTAAAGGGAAAAAATAGAAATAAAAATAAAACAGAACTTCAAAAAACGATAATAGAAGAGTAATACAATAATTAATACACTGCATATTGCTGTTTTCAAAGTAGTTACTCAGAGTACAAGATATAGACAGGAAATATTGTCCAAACAATATTAACACAAACCTCTTCAATGGACTAAGAGAATAGCAATATTACTATTCTAGCTAATTTCTTTTCCATCCTTTCTCCTTTCTTACATCACAGTTTCTCTTTCCTTTTGAATAGTTTCTTTGCAACTCACAATAATTTTTGTACATTTTGGATCTTATTTATTCATTTAGCTTCTTATACTAGTGAGACAATACGATGTTTACACATATGTATTTGATTTATTTCACTTATGAATATGGTTTTGAGTTACAACTCTACCTATAAAAGTCTCAAGTTCATAAAGAATGACTGAGTAGTACACCACTGTATAAAAAGATCACATCATTTTTATCCATTCCTCAGTCGATTGGCATTTGAGTTGTTTCCAAGATTTGGCTATTACGAATTGTGCTGCTATAAAAGTGGGTGCACATTTATCACTGCGGTATGAAGTTTTTAAACCTTCTGGGAAGATATCCAGAAGAGTAATAGCTGGGTCAAAGGGGACTTCTAATTCTAGAGTTTTAAGGAACTTTCACACTGATTTCCATAGTGGTTGCACAAGTCTATACTTCTACCAACAATGGAGAAGTGTTCCTTTTCCCTCCAGCCTCTCCAGCATTGTTATGGGTTGATTTCTTGATAATAGCCATTCTTTCTGATGTGATTGAAATCTCAAGTGTTGTCTTAATTTGCATCTCTCAAATGACAAACAACATTGGAAATCTTTTCATATATTTATTTGCCATTTGCATTTTTTCATCTGAGAAGTGTATATTCATTTTCAGATGCCCAGTTTTGGATTGGCTCTTTGAATTTGGGGAGTCTGAGTTTTTTCCAATCCTTTCTATGTTCTAGATAGAAATCCTTTGTTTGAGAGACTACCGCCTATAAGTTTTCCCCACTCTGGCATTGTCTTTTTACCCTATTGGTGATTTCTTTTGTTGTGCAAATCCTTTTTAATAAGGTGATTCTTTGTTTTATTTCCAATGAGATCTGGATTTTGTTTATGAAGCCTCTGCCTATACCTGTCTTCAAGATTTCTACCTATTTTCTCTTGCGGTGTTGCATTTAGTGTTTCTGTGTTAATATTTAGATTTTTGACCCATTTTGTCATGTGGTTAGTGCATGGTGATAGACATGGGTCTAATTGTGCAAAGACAGTTTTTCAGCACCACTTATTAAAGAGCCTATCTTTCTTTCAGCGAATATTTTGGCCCTTTCTTCAAAGATGAGATGATTGAGTGTGTTTGGAGTTGCATCTGTATCTTCTATTCTGCTCCACTGATCCTGAGGATCCTGAGGTCTGTTTTTTTCCTCCAGTACCATGCTGATTTTATTACAGTAACTTTGGAGTATAATTTCAAGTCAGGATTGAAAGCTTTCACTCTAAAGTCAAGAACAAGACAACAATGTCTACTATCACCATCCCTGTTCAATATACTTCTGGAAAAATTAGCCAGAACAATTAGACAAGAGAAAGAAATCAAAGGAATAAGGATAGGAAAGGAAAAAGTTAAATTATTATTGTTTGCAGATGACATGATAGTGTCCATAGATGATCCCAAAAACTCTACCAAAAAACTTCTAGGTTTAATAACCAAATTCAACAATGTATCTGGGTACAGAGTCAACACTGACAAATCAATAACATTCCTGTACACAGGTAACAAACTCACAGAGAAGTTAGAGAAACCACACCCTTTACAACAACATCCAAAAAATCACACAAAATATTTAGGAGGTAATCTAACAAAGGAAGTAAAAAGATCTATACATTGATTATTACAGTACCTGAAAAAGGAGATCGAAGAAGATGCCAGAAAATGGAATGACACCCCTTGCTTGTGATAGGAAGAGCCAACATAGTAAAAATGACCATACTGCCAAAATTATTATACAGATTTAATGCAATTCTAATCAAAATACCATTAGCATACCTCACAGAACTAGAGAAACCATTTCTAAAATTCATTTAGATCCAGAAGAGACCCAGAATAGCAAAAGCAATTCTAGGCAACAAAAGCAAATCAAGGACATCACAATTCCTGACTTGAAACTGGACACTTTTTAGGTTCCCATTTGGGTACTCTTTGTTGTTCTGGTGTTATAGGAATGCAGCACTATTCACTGCTAATTCTGTTTTTTTTTTGCTAAATTTTTATCATAATTTTTTCTATTCACTGCTAATTCTTTTTTTCTAAATTTTTATTATAATTTTTCTATTTCAATATTTTTGACTCTTTATTATTTCTTTTTTGGGAACATTGACATTGGTTAACTTGGTTTTCTTTTTCAGTAGCTTTTTGTGAAAAATATTTAAATCATTGTTTTTTTTTTCTATTTTATCTAAGTAAGCTTCAAGCTTGCAAATTTCCTTTAGTCATATCTTCTGCAACATTCTATAGATTTTAATGTTGCATTTTCACTATCAGTCACTTAAAATATTTTCCAATTTTCATTTTTATTTACTTTGATTCACAAAGTATTTTAGTTGCATGTTGATTGATTTCTATACATATGGGAATTTTCTGATTGTATTTTTATTATTGATTTATATGTTCTATTATGATTAGGAAACAGAATAATTGCAATCCCTGGATTTTGTTCATCTATCATATTTTGTGTTTTGACTGACATTTCATATATACTGAAAAACATTATGCATTCTTTTCAATTATTTGGTGCACTATTTTATATGTCAATTAGAATATGCTTCTTACTTGTCCATTTCAAATTTTTTCCATAGCTACTAGTTTTTTGGCTAATTATTCTTTCAACTGAGAAATTTATGTTTAAATCTCTAAATATTAATTCAAGTTCATCTACTTCTCCTTTTAGTCCAGTTGTCTTTGCTTTATAAGCCTTTTTGTTCATGTTACTAATGCTTTAAAATTTAGGATTTTTTTCTTTCTATCACATTGACCTTTCTATCCCTATGAAATATCCCATTTTAACACTAATTTGTCTGTTATTAATATCATTACACTGTCTCTCTTTTGTTGGATTTTTTGTGACATACCTTTTTTTATCCTATTATGTTCAATCATTTTATGCCTTCATATCTGAAGTATGTGTCTTTGAAGAAATATATAAATACAGAATTTCTACATCTCTTATTTGGTTGTTTTTCATTCAATTTAGATATTTTATATTGAACACATTTCTGGTAACAACTTCATTCTTTGTCAATGTCTATTAGGCTATTAAACTCACCTGTTGAATTCCTAATTGAATTTATTATATTTGCTGGTTGTAGATTTCTATTTGACTTTTTCGCCTTAGATTCCCATTTGGTGAAATTCTCCATTTTTCACTGGTGCTTTTTGTAGGATTAATTAGCTGCACTTATGTGAAGGTTTGTCTTTGATAATTTATGTGTACCAACCTTTGGTGGTTTTCTATTTTCTGGGCTTTTAGTTCTTAGTTGTTGGCTATTTCATTTTTTTTCTTGTTGTGCTTGCCAACATTTTACTTGAAAGGTATAAAAAGAGAATGGAAGTTCTGGATGCTGTGATTTTCTTCTAGATAAGATTCCGATTTCTTCTGGTAGGCAGGTAGAACACAGGTAGATCTTCTTCAAAAGTTTTCACTCACAAGCCCAGAAATCTATCTGAGCCCCTCTTACTATGCATGTCTGCAGCTCATTCTTTTCCTTCTCTTGACTTGATGAAATTAAATTTTTCTACTGAATTTTTTTCCCTAGGCAGCTGTTTTCTTTGTTTCTCATTGTTAGTCCCACAGAAGAACAACTGAGGAGTAGAAAATGAAAAGTATTTGTGTTCCGAATCCACCCAGTAAGTTTCCCTTCCCAAAGGCTCTTCCCTTTGTCTTTGGAAACTCTGCCTTATCAAGGAAATGTAGCTTCCTGGTATTTCTTTGATGCTTTCAAATGATTGCTGTGGTTTATTCTACTCAGCTCTTGTAATTGGTTTCAGTGGAATATTTGTCTGATACCAAGCACTTCATCATAGAAATGGAAGTCTTCCTGCATTTGGTTTGTAATAATTCAATATAATAGGCTTAGAGATCCATTAAATTTTAAGACATTAAAGCAAGATATTTTATGTCATTTTTATTTATGATTTTTCTGCCTCCGCATTTTGAGACATGGTTGCATACAGCAAAATGTGTGGATCTTAAATGTGAAATCTAATAGGTTTTGACAGATGTGTATATTCATGCAACTGTGTCATTTTCTTTTTAAATGAATTTCTTTATAGTACCTAATTTAATCAACAACAAAATAACTTTGACATATAGTCAAAATTCATAAATCAAAAAAATCTTCCGTAAATTGGATTTTCATGATGTTTAAGCAACTATGAGAGAATTTTAATACAATTCTCTCAAGCATACATCCATGCTCAGCTTTTAGAAGGTAAATAAATGTTTTCTAGATTGAAGTGAATTGCTGACTTTTTTTTAAAATTAAGTCACTGAAATCTTTTCTTTCTATACTAAAAAACTTTTAAGTTTGCAAGTTTTTGAATTATTTTTTAAATAATTTTTTTGTCATAAAGTAAATCATTTTATTGTATAAATTCCCCTAAATTTCCTCATCAGTAAGTCTATTTTAGATATAACCAATATTTAGAGTTTGGCTTATATATTATTCTTGGCATTTTATACAAAAACTTGTAAACTTTTAAAAGGTGAAAATACTAAAAAAAAAAAAATGAAAATATTGCACATAAATTTGTATGAACTAATTTCTCTTAAAATTTATGTGTCATTTATCTCATATCAATAATTATAATTTCATACTTGCTTTTTAAATAGCTGCAAAGAATTTATTGTATAGAATTTATTTTTAAAATATCGTATTGTTGGATCTTTGGGTTATTTCCAGTAATTTCCCATTACATTGATCTGGCTTGTGCATATCCTAAAGGAAAAAATTTTCTTAATCCACTTTTTAATTCCTCAGGATAAGTTCAGAACGGTGGACTTGCTTAGCGAGTGTCATGCACATTGTAAAAGTCTTTTCATGTGTTTCAAGCTTCTTATGAGAAACTCTTAGTTAATTTGTGCTTCATGGATCATAGGAAAACTCTTGATTTTCCCTTCACTTCAGCAATCCAGGGAGAAGGTTTGCTATTGCCGTTAGGCCTTTTTCCTCAGATGTATTTGCTTTGTGTGTGCTTTATATATGCATCTACGCTGAGTGCCTGTTTATTATATTTTTTATCCTTTTTCTCATTTTTTTTCTTCATCTGTAATTTCTCTTTATATATTAATTGTGGAATTTCATCTTTATTTGCAATCATGTCATTTTTGGGACCCAGAGTACACAGGTGGATCAGGACGGCCTGAGGGGGTTGAGCTAGGGTCCCAGGACAGGTCACCGCATGACTGGCAAGTGATACATAGATCTAAGGAAGATTCCCAGAAGAGGGAGAGATTCTAAAATATCCAGGAGGTAAAGTCTTCAGGCTTTTAGAGCTGGGTAAGGGCTGTATGAGAGGAAAGTGTGGCACAGAGGACACCCCATGTCCTGGCCAAGGCCGAGAGGAGGACTGTGTGCCACGGAGGATGTGGGCCACTAGGTAGACCTGCACTGGCAGGAAGATGGTGAGCACAAGAGTCCTGTCTTCCCAGTGCCTGTGTCCAGTGTCATTGACCACTGGAGCCCCATAGCTGTGTATAATCCCTAGCACAAGAGTGGGTTGCCCAGTAAAACTGAAATGAATTCACAGACAGGCTGCATCAAGTACAATGATGTCATCCTCTTTCCCTCCTGGGCCTGGTTCTATAAGCAGCTTTAATAGTCTCAGTTCAGGTTTTAGGAACCGACAAAAGAATGCAGGTCATGGTGGCATTGTCCTCTACCTCTGGCAGAGAGCCAAGACTTACCTGGGAGCCTATTTCTCTTTCTTCTCCACCCTGACATTCGTATGATCTCCCTGACTAAGGTAAGTGTTTCTGGAGCTCTGTGTGGGTTTCCTGGTAGAATCCAAAATTTCTATTACTCCCTTCCACTTGTCGGCAACAGGAGAAGCAGCTCACATGGATGCTTTTGGCCCAACATGAATCAACAGACTCCAGGGATGCACCGCTCCTGGCCGTGTGGAATGAGACCAAGCTGCCTCTCAGGCAGGTGTGGACAGCTGCAGGCAACCATGCTGGGAGCCTGTGGGCTCTGACTCTGGGGGAAACAAGGGAGTAATGGATGTGTGTAGTGGGTGGAGAGGTGGTAGAACAGAGACAGATCTAAGTAGACATGAAGGAGATTCAGAATCAAAGACATCATTGAATTTATGGTTCCTGATACAGCTGTTATAAAGCCCTCATTTGGGCCAATTCTATAAGTCATTAATCATCCACTACTGGTTGTGTTGAACCTGTGGCCACACTAGAGCTCTATTAGAAATTAAAAATTCTCTCTTGCATGTAGCATAGTCTGGTCGTAAATCTTGGTAAGGTTGTCCTACGCAGAAGAGGCTGCTGCATCTGTCGCCTACCTGAGATGCCTGGAATTCACGATCACCCAATCTCTACTACCTGGTACACAGACTGATTTGAAAAGTCTTCAGGGCCCTAAGCAAGCATGGTCCTGCATGCCAGGGATGGGTCAGAGGCAAAGAAAGGACCTGATGTGGGACCTCATAAATCAACTTCTGCACTCCTTTGGTTTTTCATATCCTTTACCATCCACACTAAAGCCTACTACCATGTGCTTTCTCTGTGCCATGCTATGACAGGTATGGGTAATTCAGGGTTGAATAAACCACCACTTTTGTCCTGGAGAAGACAATGAGCAGGTCATCATAATTCACACCACGGTCAGCACATGTTTCAATGCAGATGCACACATGAAACCCTGTGGGACCATAAGAAAGGATGCACACAGTGGTGTGAGGACATCAGAAAGGCTTTGGGGAGGAAAGGTTTGCAGAATGCAGTCTTTTACTGGGCAGAGAGATTTCCGCAGGAGTCCAGTCTGAAGGGACACTGCATAGCAGAGGGAATAGTAGTGGGGACAGAAGATTTCTGAAGACAGAGCCTGTAGAGAAAAGGCAAAGCTGAGGCCGGCGGCATAAAATGTGACCACTTGGGAAAAAGTTGGTGCTGTATGCATGGATTTTCTGTTGAACAAAAGCAAATAATTGCTCTTTGGGTGGCATGGGGATTTCTGAGCAGAGATGGGACATGGGACATAGAACTAAAACTGGAAAACTTAGGCTCTTAACTTTAATTCCATTTCACTACCATCATCAAATATCTATGCAGCTTCATGGGGGTGGGGGTGGCACTGAGGGTGGATGACACAGAAGTCATAGTGCTTGAGTCCCTATGGGGCACACACATAAGAATGTACATGGGACACTCTTAATACTTTTGCAAATCAAGTGTTATTCCAAGGCTTTTTTTCTGCCTTTTTACTTCGTTGACACCTTGGCATATTGATTTTCAAACATTTTCGACCAAAATTCAAAGCAAGAAATACATTTTATGCCATGACCTGGAGCCCATACAAAGACTTCAGAGTATGACAGAGATGTACTCTGATATTTTATATCCCATTTTATTTTAATTATTTGAAGGTCGGTCACTGACCCTCTAAATCGATTTCATGACCCACTGCTGGCTTGAAAATTCCTGCCTTCTCATGTCTTTGAGGTGGGAGATGAGGTGGAGGGATGAGATTACGGACAAGGCGGGGAAAGAGTGCGCATGTCTGTAAAGAGAAGGGGCGGCGTGAGCAATAGCCACAGTAAGACCCTATGCCTAAATAAGCAAGGGTATTTCCTTAAAAAGGAGAACCTATTTGCTGCAAATTAGGAGACAGTTTTTGATGTCTGACAGAGGTATCAAGTAGCCCTGACAAAACTGTCATCTGGAAGATTGGGGGATAATAATAGATGTCCTTTAAAAAATTGTTGAGCGATGAAATCAGTTTGAGAGAAGTTGAAATTTATATCCCCAATGTGGATGGTCACAATGCATAACTAAAGGGCTGAAAATATTTGCAGTAATAAAATCATTACATTCTCTTAAACAAATATACCAGAATTGAACTTATTTGATTAGAAAGCCTTTTCTATTATTTGGAATGCTTGTTCCCATGTCAGGGAGCACACTTTGTGAAATGCAGGTGTAAAGGAATCATTGCTGAATTTGAGAGAGAGGAGGAGTCAAGTAGATAGAGTGTCTGTGGGAACCGCCTTTCCTATTAAAGCCCAACTATGCAAATTTTTTTCTCTAAGTGGCCAGGTATAAATATCTTGGGCTTTTGGGCTTTTGGGCTTTTGGGCATTGTTCTTTGTTTCAAATGGCTTACTCTGTCACTGTTGTGTGAAAATGTCCAAAGAGGATACACAGAGAATGAGCAGACCTTATCCAATTTCAATTTCCAACTTTATTTATAGACACTGGGAATTAAGTTTTATTTGATTTTTCTGTATTTAAAAATATCTCATTTTTCTTTTAATTTTTTCCCCAACCCTTAAAAATGAAAAAGCCATTTTTATCTTCCAAGCTACACAAAAACAGATAGCAAGTGTATCTGGCCTGTGGACCGCATAGTTTGCCAAGCCTGGGTATAAATATTGAAGTGTTTGCCTCTGATGAGGAGACCAAGGTAGCAGAATGTGCCCTCTCCCTTGCTAGTCTCATGAAAGACACCCAATCTTGAGGAAATAAATCCTCACAAGTTTAAGATGTTTGTTCCCTGAGGTTTCTTGCTGCAGCAAGTTAGCTAGGAAGTTAGGAGAGTGTTAATTAGAAATACAAGGAGCCATGGTCTCCTCCATTGAGGACAGCCATGGTCTCCTCCTACTTTGAGGACAGCCATTCAGGGAAGCTCCTGCTCAGAACTTTCTACCACAGCCAGAGGGGAAGCTATTCTGAGTCTCAAACTCTACCCGATAAGACATTAATTTTCAATTTGCACTCTACTCCATAATTATTCTAATAACAGAAAGAACGTTTTCCCTGTGGAAAGTTTTCTAGTAAAGCAGGACTCCATGGAGAGGCACACTGCAAAACTCAGCAGACAATGAATGACTCAGACCAGACCCTCCAAACTAGGAGATTTTCAAACCTATATACCAGGAGACCACAAGTCCCTAGCATGGTTTCCAGCATCCGTGTCTCTAGGATGACCCCAGCTACCTGACAGATGAAGTTCAAAGCTGCCAAGAAAATGTCATTTGTTCTAGCCAATACCTGATGATAAGTCCAAACCCCTCTGTGACAGCATTTACTGGGAATGTCTCAGACTTGATCATCCTGTAACATAAGGACAATGGGTAATGACAGTGTATTACAGTCAGGAGTTCTGTTAAGTGAGGAGATTATGGATGCCCTAGCTAGAGGTGGGAAAGTGGGTAATTATGTATGAAAGATCATAGATGAGCTAATTTTCTTTACTGTAGTAACTATGAAAACAGCTATCTCCATGCAAACTGTGTAAGCCCAAATTTCTTGTCTCATAAAGTCCAAAGATGAAATCACAATCAAAAAGTAGGAAGTTGGAAGAATGTTAATTAGAAATATAAGAATAGCTCTCATTTGGGAGGGGCTCTGAGTGAGTTATCTCATGGCCTCACCATGCAGAATTTCTTATGGATAAGCAGAGCATGGGAACTGCTCAATTGCTTAGTGGCTGCTTATCACAGGTGAGTTTGAAATGACCAGTTGCAACTCAGGGTCTCTAAACCAGTTACTTAACATGTAGAGTTCAAATGAAGCCTGGATTTTAAGGAAAAACCAGTTATTCTGCATTTGAAATTCCTTGAAACTCCAGGGCTTATGGAAGGACTTTACCTCCCTTAGTAGGGAGGGGAGTGTGTTCCTTGTTGCCTGAGCAAATTAATTTTTAGGTCAAAGTCCTAGCACACTGCCCACTCTTATGCTCATTTGCATCCATGTGGGTGATCACTCAACTCTTATCTCAGGCCCTTCCCCTAGCTAGCTGCCTATTCATAAGCTAACTAACTAAACTGTCTTTTATACCATTTTATTGCACATACTGTATGTCTCACAACATCATGTTGTATACCTTAAATATATGCAATAACATTTGTTTAAAATTAAAAATAAATTTTAAGAATAAAAGTAAAGACCTTATGCTTGTGAATATGTACCTCCTGCAGTTCTGAGGGAGCTTCCTCAAGGGCCCTAAAGCCTATCCTCTATAGCGATCAGGAAGGATGGGACGTCTATCTCTTGTTCCCTTAGGAAGATAGAATCCCAACTTCCATGACTGCCAGCTCAGAAACACAGCTGGTTTTAAGTATTTCCACAGGGCAACCCACTGTAACTCTTTCACTTCCCTTTCTGCAGTGCCTCTGCTTGTCCCTTCCACCATGTCCCTTTAAAAATCCCTGTTCTCAAGGATTTATATCCAGGACACATAAAGAACTGAAAAACATCGAGACACCAAATTCAAAGACCCTCTCCAAAAAAATGGGCATCTGAGATAAATATGCATTTCTCAGATGAAGATATCCAAATGGCAAATAAATACACGATGAAATGTTCACCATCACTGCTCATTTGAGAAATGCAAATTAAAACAGCATTGAGATTTCATCTCACTCCGGAAAGAATGGCTGTCATCAAGAAATCAATTGATAACAAATGTGGAGGGACTGTGGGGGAAAAGGAACACTGCTCCACTGTTGGTGGGAGTATAAACTGGTGCAGCCACTGTGGAAATCAGTATGGAGATTCCTCAAAAAAACTAGCATTGGAAGTTCCATTTAATCTAGCTATTCTCCTCCTATTTTCCTAGAAAAATTGAAAATGTCACATCACAGCAATATATGTGCACCCATGTTTATAGCAGCACAATTTGTAATAGGTGAATCTTTTTTTTTGCATTTTTTATTAAAAGAGGAAAAAAACAGGAAAAGGGTAGAAGTAATACAGAATTTAAAAAAAGATAAACAGTAAGAAATTGCTAGTTGATAAATTACATATTGTCCTCTTAGAAATTTTGCTCAAGTTACACAATTAAAGCATACAAAGTAGACATTCAAACAGTGAGACTGTAAACAGCTATGCATGCATGAGTCTTTATATGTATTTCTATCCTTTCTGTATTAGAGGGAAAAACAAAACATAGCAAGATAAAAAAAATAAAATTCCTATAAAAAACATGAAACCAAAAAAGTCATATAAAACTACAGTACAAGGTGATCTACAGTGGTTAGTGTGTTGTCCTTAGTTATTGTCAATAGAATTGTCTATATCACCAGGCATATTTGAATACAGCAGTATAATTGAAGATAGCAGTACATAACAATATTAGTAAAAACAAAACATTGTAGACAATGTAAAACTTCAAAGGCAGGTAATAATCAAACCAGAGTGGGTATCCTAGTGAATCTTGTTATCTTCAGTGTAGTTGCCTATATTCTCAGACTTGATACTATCAATCATAACAGCTTTGAATAAAATCTGTCAATACAAAACAGTGATCTAACAAACCAGATTCAATTAAGATCAGTCATGGTAAAACAGTGTAAGTTATACAGAGCTTCATATTAAATTAATAGGAAATTAAGGATGATTACCATACTCTATCCTGTTATTTTTGGGATAACTGTCTGTGCCTTCAAATTTAGTACAAGTAGACAAACTGGAACAGAATATAATCCATCTAAGCAGAGTGGTGTAATGTGGGTTTTAAATCCCGGTACACTATTAGCAATATCCTCTGCCTTCTGTTTTTAGACTATTCCTCCCCTTTCACCCCACAGGGTGCTGCACATTTTGGGTCCCACCAACTCCCTCAGTTTTTAGATGCTATTTACCTAAGTGGTTCCAAACCTTCTTGCTCCAGAACTTGATCTCAAGTTGTATTCCTTTACCTACAAAAGCCTCAAGGTTTTCCTTCATTATTGCTGAGTAGTTCTCTACTGCAAATAAGTATCCTTTCTTTCCATCTATCTGCAGGTGGTGGTCGAGTTGCCCCTATTTCTCCCTGGCTCACTGTCACATAGAGCATTATTTTCTCATATTTGATTTTTGGTCCATAAACTGTCTCTCAGGTTAATTATATTTCCTATCCAGAGCATCTTGATGGATCCTACCTCCTGATCTACTCCACCTGTATTTTTTTTTTTTAGTGTATCAAGGCCAACTATGTTAGAGATTATAGCCAACCTTCTCTGCCTCATTTATGCTTTGCTATTTTTCTGCCTTTGTTTGTCTAGTTTTCTCCTTCATTCTACTGCCTGCCCCACTCATTGAGGCCTTTCTGCCACTATTCCTAAAATCCTGGTTTTTTTTTTCTTTCTCAGTATTCTCTGTAGGATTGGATTGGTGGTCACAAATCCCCCAGTTCCTCTTTGTCATGGAAGCATCTTGTTTCTCCATTAATTTCTAGTGACAGTTTTGCAGGATACATCAACCTGGGCTGGAGGCTATTTTCTTTCAGGGCTTGGAATACTTTGCTCCAAGCTCTTCTTGATCTGATGGTCTGTGTCGAGAAGTCTGTTGTGATCTTGATGGGTTTTCCTTTATAGGTGATCTGTTTCTTTTCTCTGATGGCTTCTAATACTCTGTTTTTATATTGAATTTCTGGTATCTTGATTATTATATATCTGGGTGTAGCTCTGTTTTGGTTGTAGGTGGTTGGAGTTCTGTATGCCTCACATAACTGAATGTCATTTTCTTTTCCCATGCTTGGGAAGTTTTCCTTAATTATTTTCGTAAATAGCCTTTGTAATTCACCTGTTTGTATTTCTGCTTCTTTGTTCACATTTCTTATTCTTAAATTATAGATTCTCTTGTCATCTTCTAGCATTTGTGTTGTCACTGCCTGTTTCCTTGTTATTTTTTTAAAGAGATCTTTCCTTTCATGATCACACATTGTGAACTTGTCTTCAAGTTTTGATAGTCTATTATTAGTTTCTTTTAAGGAGTTTTGCCAGCTTCAATGGGGTTTTTAATTTCTTGGTAATCTTTGAATCTGCTTATGTATTCTAAGTTTTCTTTATATTCTTTATCAAATATTTCTCCCCTTTTTTGCGTTCCTCCCTTCTTCCATCATGTCTTCTTGAGAGATGCTTAGCATTTCTTTTATTAATCTACTTATATCTTGCTTTACCTGATTTAATATTTCAGTTTTGAGCTTGTCTACAAGGTCCCAAAGATATCTCTTAATGTCCATTGAAGCCATGTCTGATGTTGCATGTTTGCTGCCCTCAGTCTCTTTTGTATTTCCCTCTCCTGGATCAATGTTTTCAGGGTTTTGGGATGGGGGCTTTTCCTTGTTGTTTCTTTTGCCATGTTTTTGGTTTCTTCCATACAAGTGTATAATGGAGGTCCCAGTCCCTTTCCTTGTCTGTTATAGTTCTTCTGAAGCATGCTGGTGGGGGATTTCTGCCCTCTCCTGTTTGCTTTTGGTCATTGAGGTGTAGGCAGAGGCAGTGTACGTTAACTCCTCCCCACCAGGCCAGTCAACCTTTGGGAGCCTTCACTGGGTTAGTGTGCGCTATGCATCCGGTATCCGTTTGGGACGGCTGATTGGGTCCGAGCCAGGGGCGTGACCCAGACCAAGTGGATCCCACAAATCTGCTCTGGGAAGGGAGCAACCAACTGAAGTCACTGTCATTCCTAGCTCAGGCTCCTCCTGTCCAATTCCAACATGCCGTCCATTTGGTTGCACCCTTCCCATGGGGGGTGTCTTATTCCCAGCACTCACGGTGGTTTAATGGAGGTCCCTTACTGGCTCTGTTCTCCATTGGGCTCACCAACCTCAGTCTTCAGCATGATTGGTTAGTCGCAGCCGCCTGGTTTAGGGTGCTCCAGTGGATTTGGGCCTCTCCGGCCAGTCACAGTGGGTCATGGCTGTGAGTTTGGGCTGCTCTGGCCAGTCTCAGTGGCAGTGTGAATTCAGGTGGCTGGAGGGTGCTGTGGCTGCTAATCTCAGCTTCTGCAATGTACTCCGGGACTGCATGTTTGACCAGCTCTTTTGCCTTTAGTTTCTTCCTAGGTTGAGAGGATCCATCTCCCTCTGTCCAGACCTTCAGGGAGTTTTATTACAGCATGCGTTGTCTCTCTCAGGGAGGCTCTGTGTAGTGTTGTCTATCAATCTGCCATCTTTCCCTTTCTGTAATAGGTGAATCTTGGAAACAACCAAAATGCCCTTCAACTACAGAATGGATGAAAAAGATATATTTTTATAAATAGAATATTACTCAGCTATAAAAAGGATGATTTTGAAGCTTTTATAGATAAATGGAAGCAATTTGAGAGTATACTCATATGTATAATCAAACTCACATTTGTAAATATTGTATTGTGTTTCTAGTGTAAAAAATAAATAATAATAATAATAAACTGAAGGAGTAATAAAATCCAAAATGTACAATAAGTATTGTAATAAAGAGAAAGAAAGTGCTCAAAAGGAAAGAACAACTTGTAAGTATACACATATAACTGTATATTTAAATGTGCAAGATAGATAACCATGCTACTAATTCTCTGTTAGTTCATGAAAAAGAATAGTTCATGCTGTTATTGCTTGATTGTCTGTTCTTTTTTATGCTTTGATTTTGTAACTTGAGCAACTACTTCTATATGTCAATGTATAATATATTAAATAGTATTGATTTCTTCATTTTTTAAAATTATACATTATTTATATCTTTTTTTCTGTTTTGATTTTTAAAAAATTAAAAATTGTTAAAAAAAAAATCTCTGTTCTCAAATCTGCCCGGAGCTCAGCTTTTTCCCCTACAGTAAGTAGCTCCTGAGTAAAATGTGTTTTCACTGCTTTAACTCATGTTGAGCTGTGTTTATCTTTGACAATCTGGATCCAAATTTATGTTCTAAATGTGTATGATATGCACATGATTTTAAAGGAGATCAGAGGAAGAGCTCCCAGCCCAGCCAGAAGGTTGGGAAAGGCTTTCCTAGGGTCCTAAAGCTACCTCAGGGAAATCTGTAACTTAGGAGGAAAGAGTATGTGAGTACCGGCATCAGATTCTTTAATGAAATGAACTTTTGTTTGTATGTTTGTTCTGTTAAACAGATCACCTTGGTGAGGTATTTGGCCCAGATGATCACTTGGAGGTGATTAGGAGAAAATGTTCTGCAAATAAAACAGGAAACATTTCATACTTCCAAAGGCCACCCTAAGGTCACCCAAGAGGAAGGAGCTAAGGGAGTTGGGAACAGGCTGAGTTCCAGCCGAGATAAGGAGGCCAGGGAGAGAGAGAACTGGAGAGAGTAAGAGACTGGGGGAGCAGAGCTTCCCAGTGGCAGATTGGGCCAAGGATATTAAAGAGAAGGGACCACATATCTAACCTGAAGTTGTTTGTTGTGTGAGAACCCCAGCCCCCAATCTGCAGGATGGGCCCTGTCTACCAATGTAGGCCTGAGCATGACTCAGCACTGATGTGGGTTCCTCAAGGGAAAAGCCACCTCACCAACATCACCTACTGAAGAGTCAGGAGATGGGGTCTTTCCTTCCTGGCAGTCCTCACCGCATCCCTTCTGAAGGCTCCCTTTTCTCTCTTGGACCTTACTTCTGTGTTCTGCTTACACCAGGGGTGAGGAGAGATGTACTTCTCCATGGCTAGATTCAAAGTCCATGGCTTTGCAGTCCTGCAGCTCCAAGATGGAGGAGCCCTGTGTGAGGTGGAAGGCTGTTTTGCAAATGTAGTCAGTGCGTGATGGTGCACAAGTGGAGCCTATTGGAACAGAACATGCAGTATGGTGTCTGCTCTCCTTCCTCCCCAACCCTGCAGGGTGCCAAGCACCCTCAGCACAGAATGTCAGAGCCCCCACAGGGTGGGAGTGTAGCCAGACACAAAGGGAATGTGAAGAAGGACACTGACAGCCCCAAAGCACCACACCTCCTGTGCATACCTGAACTTGACTCCAGCAGAGAGCAAAGGCAGTGACCCTCTAGGAACCTAGAATGACCAAGCATCTTCTCCATCCTTTTCACTCATGGACTATCAAAGTAATGTGAGAGTAGGAGAAATGTAAGTCTTCTAGAAAACAGATGTTAATCGAGGTGGAGTTGGGAAGAGAGCTATGAAATTTCCCCTGAATAGGAAAGAATTTCAGCTTTTGAAATGAAGTATCAAGCCAGGCTGATGACTTATGCCTGTCCTCCTAGCATTCTGGGAGGCTGAGACAGGAGTACTGCAAGATCAGGCACAACCTGAATAAGTTAGCAATATGATAGGAAACTAAGTTCTAAAGAAAGGACTAGGGATGTAGTTAAAATGTGAACCTCCTCAGTCCCATCCCCAGAACAGAAACAGAGGAGAGAGGGGAGAGGGGAGAGAGGATAGGGGAGAGGGGAGAGGGGAGAGGGTCGAGGGGAGAGAGAAAGAGAGGGAGAGAGAGAGAGAGGAGAGAGAGAGAATCTCCACCTGGCTACAGAACATCTGAGCCCTTAACACCTAGTTTACAACTGAGTCACAATGCCTGGCAGGAGGGAGACTGATACTAGAGTTCAGTTGTATTAATATGGCAACATTGGCTGCTGAAACAGATAAACCCTAAACATAATAAAAGCTCACTTATCACTTGGATAGTGTTACACTGGCTAGTCCTGCTCACCAGTAGGTGGCTGTCAATCAAGTGGCACTAAAGAACCTATGCCTTCTCCCCTTGGCCCATCTCCTTCTCTCCATGGGCTTCTGGTCATTCTGTCCTTTGTGCCAGTCTGAACAGGAAGAGCTTGGAGGAGCTCCCATGGGAGGTTCTAATGACTGAGTCCTAGAGATGGCCCTCAGCACGTGTGCTCACCGAAAGCACAAGCGGCTGGGAGATGGAGTCTTCTTTACACCACCAAGAGAAAAGAAAGTGGATTTCACAAACACCAGCCAATGAAGAAGCAGAGAAAACGTTTTAGAAGAGGGGACAGCATAAAAAAAAAAAAAAGGCACAGTGCTCAGACTGCTGTGGTGCATGGGGCTGTCAGAATGCTGACAGCCAGGTCAGGCTACAGACTGGGTGTGTACCGCACAGGCTGAGGCCACCTCCCCTGTCTGCAACTAGTAATGCGTGGAACACCTAATGCTCAGAGGGAAATAAGTATGGTCATCAGCTGCAAAATGACATTTTAGTCAATGGCAGGTCACATAGAGGATGGTGGTCCTGTAGACTTACAGGGAAGCTGAAAAATCTCCGAGTGACACTGAGTGATGTCACCGCTATCCAAGGTTGCAGCACAATACAGATGAATAGCACAGACAATGAGAATAAAGGGCCTTGTTACTGGCTTATGTGCAGGGCTAATGTTTAAATTTTTAAAATTATTACAATAGAAGATGCATTGCCATTCAGCCCCCTCATCATTTACCCTCTTACTTGGAACATTGTTGCACTGTTGCATTGTTCCTGCCACCTTCTGGAGCATTTCTGAAAATCCTCTTTCTGGTCTTTGGCTGTGCTGCCTAGATGTCCTGAAATGATTCAAAACATCGACCTTCCACAGTCATTTTGACTTTGGAGAAGAGCCGGAAGTCTCATGGGGTCACGTAATAAGGTGGATAAGGAGGCATCGTAATTCTTTTATTTGGCAAAAATTGCCAAAAACAACTTGAATCTATTCAGGACACTGAGGCAACCAGATTAGCAAACTAGAACTTCACAAAAGAAGACTTCCAGAGCTGCTCCAGAAAGTGGCAAGAACAATGGGATAAATGTTTTCAAAGCAAAGTGGAGTACTCTGGAGGGGATTCAAGGCAATGTGTCTTTTACTGCAATGAATTATTTTTATTTATCTGAACCTTTGTCATACATTTTGATCACACCTTATACTGGGCTATGCATCCTCACATTTCCTGACTGTCCCCCACTGGGTCTATCCAAGATGGAAGCTGACTCTCTAGGCTTCTAAAATTTGTGTTTGGAGTGGGGCTTCGTGGCACATGCCTGTAATCCCAGCACTCAAGGATAAGCCTGGAAGAGCACCTTAAGTTTAAGGCCAGCCTGGGCTACATAATAAGTTCAAGGTTAGTCCCCACCACAAAGCAAGACTGTGTTTCAATCCCCCCACTAAGGAATTTGCATTAGATGGCCACCTTCTCCATCTTCATTATGTCAGGAACCTCACGTACACAGGCATATGTGGCATGCATGACTGGACACAGGACATGGAAGCAGGACTCCCAATCCAACATGGCTGTCACAGACATGTCAGCACCCCACGGCTCTCCCACGCAGGCCCACCTCCTCCTAATGCCTTTCTAGGCTCTTACTGTGCCTCTTCATCTACTCTTTCAAAACCAGTAAAGAACCCAGAGCCTTCCAGGAAAGCAATGACATTCTCCTAGGAATGTAGTCCATGACTGGTGTAAGGGGTCTTAAAGGGTAAAGGAATCAGCCATCTGCATTAACTGAGTCTAGCCGAGAAAATTGTTTCTGTCTGCCCAGGCTTGACAAATCAATTGATCTATTACACTGTTCTCTGGGCTTCCTGAAAGCAACTGTTCAGCCTTTCTGCACAAATATATTGCAGTATTGAACTCAGTAATAGACAGAAGATTGGTTATCAGTGATCATAAGGAAAAAGAGCCTTTCTCTAATCTCTTCTCTGCACCAAATTGCTCTTATCCAAGTAGCTTAAAGGCAGGAACCCAGCTCTTTACACCAAGCATCTCTTGGTTATGTTATTCCTATGTCCCTCACAGGCTGCACAAAGCATATTACCAAAGGACCCTTGCTAATGCCACCCCCTCCCTTCCACACTGCCTTGACGCTTTCTGAACCTCTTAATGATGTTCCCGCAAAACCTCTCAACCTTCATTCTTGTACCATCAAGTTAGGACCAAAATGTTCCAGAGCCACATGAAGCAATGCCACGTGCACTCTTGGGCAGGACTGGCTACCTGATTGGCGGTACCCAGTGCAAGAGGAAAATGTGGGACCTCTTATTTAAAAAGAGGAGGTGTAAAGTACCATTAAAGGTGCCAAAATAAGGACCTTTTGCTTTTCTTTTATGGTTTCTCTCTTGTCTTGCAATAGTGTTTTTAAAATCTTTTTAAAAAAATACTATTGTAAGTAAAGCAAAATTACACCTCAGTTATTATCTTGAATTTTTCCATTTGTATCTGCACTGTGAGATATAATATAACTTGCAACTATCAGGTTGAAATGCAAATATGGAAAGCATTTAACTCTCAGTGGACTCACAATTCACATTTCATATGTATACATGCATATGTATTTTCTTTTTTCAGTCTTTTATTTTCATTACTACATGTTTCACAGTACATAATGATTACATTCACTGGGAACCGTTGACACACTCACATACCCTGTCTTAATTTGCTTTTTGTGCCCTTCTTCCCCCTTGCTCTCCCAGGGGTACCTTTTATCTTCTCCCCTTCCCCCTACTCCTTCCTTTCACTTTCTTTTCCCCTCCATACATCCCTTGATCCCCTTTCTTCCCTACTTCCTACCATCTGTCTTTTATTTTACTCTTGATTTATATTTTGGTTTTCTCATAAACAAGAAACCATGCAATATGTAAGCTTTTGACTCTGACTTGTTTCACTTACCATTATGGTCTCAAGCTGCATCCATTTTCATTCAAGAGTCAAGATTATCCTTCTTTATGGCAGAGTTGTACTTCATTGTGTGTAAATTCTATAATTTATTGCCCACTAATCTGTTGATGGACATGTATGCTGCTTTCAAGATTTAGCTATTATGAATTATGCCGCTGTAAACATGGAGATGCACACTTCACTGTAATATGGTGTCTTTAACTCTTTCAGGAAGATACCCAGAAGGGGAATAGTTGGGTTGAATAGAATTTCTAGTTTTGTTATTTTGAGGAGTCTTCCTACTGATTTCTTTAGTGGTTGTATTACTATAAATTGCCACCAGCAATGTAGAAGAACTCCTTGTTCCCTGAAGCCTCACTTATTATTATTTGATTTGTTGACAATGGCTATTTTTCCTGGGCTAAGATGGAATCTCAGTGTTGCTTTAATTTGCATTTCTCTAATGGCCAGCATTGTTGAACTTTTCTTTGTCCCACGTGTGTATGTATTTTTACTTCCTTTAAGCCAGAGGAAACATCCTACAAAAACAGAAACAAAGAGAAAAATCATCTCTGTTCTTATTTTATTTCTTGAAACGCACACAGTCCAGTGACACTCTTTACTCTTCAATGAACTGAGGAGGAAGGAATGAAATAAAGGGAAGTATTGTTCCCTTGTTTTTCTGTTCCTTCCAGGTCCTCAGTTTTTAGTATGTGGTCAGCTGCTATGGGGCACCCACTAGAGTCAGAAAGGATATGATAGGATTCCTTGGCCACTCATGTTTGTTAGAATGTCATTGTCTCTATTAGCATCTGAAGCCAGCCTGAGTTGCAATGGAAAGCACAGCCTCTCCGGCCTGCCTGCATTCTGCTCACTTAGCTGTGGACATTACGCACTATCCTTGTTTTTACTTTGAGACTTGCAGAATTCACGCAGATGTGGATCTACTAGGATCCTACACTCATGGTGCATCTCTATGGCTAAGCGTGTGCTGATGGGGTGGCGGGGGTCACAGACACGTGCATTGCATGTGTCTCCACTGTGTATTGCCCAAGTTCTGTGTCCCATTGTGCTCATAAAACTTGAGTGCGCAGGTGTGGAGAGTTGCCAGACAGTTACAGCAGAGCATTAAACCAAGCATGGGTTCTTCTGAGCTTAGCTCTTGCTTCCTGCCTGGGAAGCCAGCCCTAAGGGTAGAACATTCCCACATAGAAGTTAGCTACACACAGAGTGTAGTTCCTGCCTGCCTGCCTTTCCCCACCAGAATTTTGACAGTGATAATTAGAGTAACTCTACATCTTACATTATCTGGGTAGACTTTTAAATTCTTGAATCTTTTTTAAAAAGTAATTTTGGATCTTGTGTGTCACTAAAATACAAGCAATGGAATTTATATTATTAATCTAGTTATTATTATATTCAATGCTCCCCAAAGGTCATCCATGAAGTTCTGATATTATCCCACTGAGGAACCGATGCGAAGCTCCTGTGAAGCACATGGAGACTCACCTGGTCTCTTCCATACTGACTAGACTTCAGTCTCTAAAGGTGGAGCCCTGCTTTTTCTCAGAAACAGTTGCTAGAAGGTAATCCAGGAGGTTAACCCCAATTCTGTGTTTCCTTCTCTCTTCTTTTGCATATTGCTTCATCTTCTGGGACCCTTCTCTATCTGGAATCATGCTCTGTCTATGGGAATTGTGTTCAGATAAGGACATAGAATAGAATTAATTCTTGGACAGAAGCTGATTTGGGGGAAATGGGAAATGTTTTCCATTTTCAGGCTGCTAGAGAATCAATCATATGTAAATTATTGTTGTTATCTGTCATGGCTGATTAATTTAAGCAAAAGAAGGAAGCAAGATACCACACATTGGTTGGCTTAAATAGACATTTATGTTCCCGTAGTCTTGGGCTGAAAGTACAAGATTATGGATTCAGAAGGTTTGGTTTCTCCCAAGGGCTCTTTCTGTGGCCAGCCTGAAGGTGACTATCTTTTCCCTGTCCTCCCTTGGCTTTCCTCTGTGCACAGGACCCTGGTTGGTGCCTCTTCCCACTCTTACAATGACAGCAATCACACTGCATTCAAGCCCCACCCTTATGTCTTCAGTTAAAGGTCCTGAATCCAAAGACAATCCCATTGAAAGTTAGTGTTTCAACCTACGAACTTGGAATGGGAACAATTTAGTCCATAACCTTCCTGCCAAATGGAGAGAAGAAGCCAGTCAGGCAGGAGGGAGCAGCTGAGGGGCTCCCTCTGGACCATAATAAACACACCTGTTTATTTTTTAAGTGCAAGCTATATGGTATCATTTTGCTTTTTAATGGGATAAACATATTGGAGTTATGGGGAAGAGATCTGAGAAGCCAAAGGAGTGAAGGTTCTTCCCTGTTAACCTGGGATACATACACTTACTTGCTCTCCTTCCCACCCCAGCCACAAACCTATTTGCTGAGCTTAGGAGAAGGAGATGCAAGCAAGGTGGGGACAAAAGGTACAGTTGGTGGGAGACGAAGCTCAGGGTCATTGAAGTGAATCGTGTGGTTCAGCTTAAGTGTTGGCCAGTTTTCTTCAAAGCATCTACAAGTTAAATAAATGGTCCTTGATACTCCAATGAGGTTAAATAGAAACAAAAACCAGAATCTTTTCTGAATCTTTCTTTTCTTCTAATACAGATTAAAAATCTTCCTTGGTGCCTCATTCTGTCTTCTTTCTATACCTTGGCTTCCTCTCTTTCAACTCCTAAGGGACCTAGAGGATTAGAAATTTGTCTCTACTGTATCAGCAATTAGGTTTGCATTATTCCCTACCTCGGTTAGCTACAATCTATTATTTTCATTCATTGATAGGTATTAAGTGAACACTGACTATGGGTCAGTCACTGTTTGGACGCTTCTGGGAGCAAAATAGATGGCAACATCTTTTCCAGGAGAGCTTACCTTCCAGCTAAGAGGTAGCCAACGTACCCTATGTGAATAGAGGTAAGTTGTATATGGTAGGTAATGAAGTGTGCCATGGGGGTGGGGGGTGAAGCAGCACAAGATAAGGAGGATGGGGGGGCAGTGGCTGCAGCCCAGGGACATCTCAGTAATTAGAGTGCTCAGTAGGGCCCCTTGGTGGACATAGTGAATTGGATCACCTCCATCACCCTTGTGTCCTACTTTGGGCCCTACATGAGCTGCACCACCAGGCCCTCTTGGGTTGGCCTCTGTTTCCCTTGGGGTCAGGCCAATGGGTGACACTAACAAGATGACGAAAGGGAGCATCACACTGAGGTCGGGGTATTCATTCCAGCACAAAACAGAGCAGCATTAAGCTCCCTCCTAGCTAGGCCATGGCTATAGAGCTCACTGATAGTCACAGCTCTGGACTGTAGTATCTGCTCCTTCAACCTGGGGGTCCAGGAAGTGCTCCCTCCTGTTTCTGATTCAATGGTGCTTCTCATGGAAGTCTACCCATGCTTTTGTGCACCTTCGTTAGGTTCTCCAATTACCTCAATCGAATGGAGTATTTCCTGCTGAAATTTTGACTCACAGTGTAAGAAGTCTGAGGAGGAGGAGACTCCAGGATACTGCCTCCCCTCTGGGTGAGTTGATCATGTTTGAAGAATGCAATGGCTAATCTCTTTGAGAAGAGAGAGAAAGAAATGATGGTGATAATCCATGGCATGCTTTAAAAGTATTTCACCTTATTCAGTTCTTATGCTTTGTTCATTTTCCTATTCTCTCAAAATATAGTGAAAGCCAATGATCTCAATTGGAAAAATGTTTACATTAATTCCCTACCCTGCGGAATGAGGATTATACTGAGAGGAAGAACCAGTTGGGAGCCCCAAAATAAGAAACACAAAGCAACTGGCATCTCTAGAGGAACTGCAAACATAAATGCCATCTTCAGAGACTTGGGAGATATAGGGATGATTGTTCCTACTATATCTACATTTTGCTAGTCTATTTGGCTGCTGCAAAAGCCAGATGGGTCTTAGAGAATAACTGTGAATTGTCCCAGACTTAATCAGCTTATGACAATCACAGCTGAGGCTTTGGATATGGACTCTTCATTGGAGCAAATTAATAACCACTTTTGTCACCTGGTTTCTAGCTATTGGTTTATAAAAGTTGTCAATAAACAAATGGGAACAGTGCATGTCTGCCAGCCTCCTTCTTCAGTCATTCTGGTATTTTTCCAGCGGGCCACATTCAGAGTGGCCAAAGAGACAAAAATGGTTTGGACTTTTCATGCCCCAGCTTGACTTAGCTAGAGACACCACTAACCACCCAGCGTTCCAACAGCAGAGACCAACTCTGAGTCTTAATAAAGCAGCTTGGGTCATGGTTCATCCTCACTGGGATAAATGTAGGCCTAAAGATGCACTTGTCATCAGCAAGCACTTTTATACTCGTACCTACAAATGCCTTATCCTTTGACACCCATGTTTCATAAAATGTTTTAACCATCTAAGCCTCTTAGTGGCAATGGAGGAGGTGGGCCAAGGGGATTTTGACTTTAGTGGTGACTACTTTCTCCTGTCACTGAGATGTAGAAGGAATGATAAATCATTGCAATGGACCCATTTTAAGACAATTCATTATAAGCTGTGTCCTAAGCTGACATCCAGTATCTGATGCCACTGCCCTTAACTCATACAGCTAGGAGTCCTGGGAAAATAAGACTGACTGGATGAATGCTTGATTTCAAGAGTTGTATCCCATTGGGAAACAGAATCAGCATTCAATAAAATTAGGAGTTGAGCCTAATTCTAGATAATTTTGGGGTCTTCATGTCAGTAGCAAAGAAAATGGCAGCCACTCCCCTGACTGGGGTATTGATAGAATGAACCTGTGATATCAACCTCTGAAAATACCTTAATAAGTTTATAACCCATTGTAATAAATGTTTAAACACAATAACCTGCAAAAAGAGGTGGTTAAATGTCAAATTTGCATAAAAGATTTCTCTCCCTTCTTTAGAGAAGCAGAGGACAAAAACCCTAAAAGTTAGCAGGTAATCACCTTGTCCTTCCTTCCAAGGACAGCAGTTGCCAAGATGTTCTCCTCTCTAGCACATAGTCTTTGGAATGTGCAAGGCTTTTGTGGCCATCTCTTTAAGTTATTTTTCATATTCTACATAATCTTTGTTCAAAGGCACATCAAGATTTGATGATCAGCCCATAAAATAAATACCATGCCAAAAATCATACAAGCTTTAGCCAAGACTAAAACAATTGCCAACATTTTTTTTTTTGAGGGAAGAAGGCAATTTTTTTTTCTTGCTTGTGACAATTTTCTACAGCTTTCTAGTGCAGGAGGTTTTAAGCACCATGATTCTGCAATTACACCGTGCTGACTTGACATTAGCAAAAGCCATCACTAATTCCTCCAGCCTATTGTGTCTTCCAGACATGGTCTAACGATGCTTCAGTAGTTTCAAGGTCACAGGGTCAGGAGTGGCTAAACAGCAAGAGAGAGTAACAGTCTGGTTTGGCAGGCAGGTTGCTGTCCATCACTGGAGGCAGAGAGGCTTGGCAAGGGAAAGATCTGGCCGCCCTTGGTCTGAGGACAGAGATGGCATCCAGGAAATCTGCAAAGCCACACAATAACCATGGGCAGAGGAAACCTGTGGTTAAATAAGCAAGACTAGATCTACAGCTTCAGAGGTTTAAACAGTCACCCGAGGGCCACCGTCAACTTTTACGATGGAGCTACCTGCTCAGCTTTGCAGCAGTTGGCCAGATTCTGTTATTTTAAGAGGTCCTTACTAATTCTGTCCGCATTGCCCATATTGTCTGACTAAGGCAGTATTTCCAGTTGGCTGGAGCTTGAGAAAAGGGGGTAAATCCCAACTCTGGCATCTACTATCTGTAAAATTCAAGGGGCATCGTATGATCTTTCCCAAATTCCTAGTTTTCTCTTAGGAAAATTGGGAACCATATGTATTTCATTGAATGAGATCATGTTCATAAAACACTTTAAATAATATCTTGTACCTGTCAAGCTCAGTAATTAGTACTGATAGTGATGATGACCATTGTGCTGGTGGTGATGAAAACAATTCTCCAAGGTCCAGAGGGACAGACAGAACATTCAGACAGTCCTAGGACTATTCTTTTTTGAGTATTTTTTGTTAACTGAGCTGGACAATAGTTACACTAAGAAACTCTAAGATGGTAAAAAGGAGTAATGCATGAGTCACTGGCATTGAGCATAGTCAATATCCATGAGGATTAAGGAGTAACTGTACGATAGGAGGAAGAGGTACAGTAACTAGCAAGAATGCTCCTGGGAAAGTGACCAAGAGAAATTTTAAAAGTAGAGGAATAAAATGAGAGGAGATCTTAAGAGATAATTCCAAATCCAGGGGTAGAAGTGATTTAAAGAAGGAATGTTATAGAAGAGTCATATAAAGTGAAGACGGAGGATGGCACTGGATTGGAAGGAAGCATCTAACTCTACAAGTGAGGAATTTCCATGGAGTGGCAGTGTGTGCCCATCAAGGCTCAGTTAGAGAAACAAATCCAGTAGGCTATGCATGCTTAGTATATGCACTAACTATAATATTAATCTACATGGGATTTATTGCAAGTAATTTGTCTCGAACCTTTAGGGAGAGCATAGGGCTCGTGGACAGGAGGAGAGGACTACAGTAGGCTAGAATCCAAAAGACACAAGCTGGAACTTTCTTCAGACAGCAGTGGGGATGGAAGACCCAGGGGGAATAGGGGGCCCTTGCGAGGCAGCAGGTGCTTATGGTATCTGGTTCAGGAAAGGTTTAAACCCCCTGTAAAGGACTTCTAATTCATTAGGTAGGGTTTACTAGGATCATCTTTTGATGAACATAAAGTCAACTGATACTGCACTTTACAGCTGTAAAATCCCCTTTTGATAGTATTCAGACTAGTGTTTGATGGAGTTACAGGGAGAACATGGGGAGACAGTTATTCCCTCCTTCTGTCCCCCAGCTTCCATGAGAGAAGATGCCTGTAGCTCACTCCAGGTGGGGATACCTGAAGGGGATCATCTGGGCAGGGTAGTTCAGCTTAGCCATGTGAGCGCATCACAGAAGCATCACACCGAACTGAGAGGTACACACCTGGAAAAAGTGTAAGAACTTTGTGAATAGAGCAAGAGATGTCTGCAACTAGAAGGAGAAAGAGCTGGAAAGATGGTCCTACTGGAGTGGAAAAGCATGAAATTGTAGTTGGAGAAAATAAGTAGGTGTCAAGATTTCAGTTTTGCTAAGGCAAGGACTGGGAATTGGTAGAAGTAAGCCATGGTGAGCCCTGATCTCACTACATATTCTTTCTGGATACCCCAAAAATGCAACCTCCCAACCACACCTCTACCTAGGCCCATTCTCAGAGATGGCATTTGCAGTCGGTGAGCTTGAGGAATAAGGTAACATTTACCCCCAAAGAATAGCTTTGCTTTCTCTTACTATAAATGCAGTGACTCCCCCAGCTGCATATGCAGACACCCCAGCGACTCTCCATGTCAACAAAACAGGGCATGCAAGAGCAAGGGTGGGGAACCAATAGACACAGGTAAACATGTAGTATTATGGCTACTGCTTTGGTATGAGCAATAAAGTCCTTTCTCTCTGACCTGGGTAACTTTGTTTTCTACTAGCATTTATCAAATAATATTGAGTGAATTTATTTGCTTCCAAGTAGAGTAAAATTCAAGACACTGTATAGTTCCTGACACACAGCAGAAGAGAAATAAATTTTTTAATAACTACCTAAAGCATTATACTTTAAATCTAGTGGAAAACTATACACAACTAAATTGCTTTTTGTTTCAAAAATATCTGGCTTTTAAAAAAATACTTACTAATTGATTTTTTTTGTACCAAGAATTGAACTCAGAACCTTGCACTTGCCAGGCAGGCACTGTACTACTGAGCTATAACCTCGTCCCCTATTGACTGGTTCTTATAATTTAGAAAGAAAACTAAACATTTCCTCACCCAGCCCCTAAAGTACGATTTGAAATGTCTGAATTAGACAGGAGTGTAATCTAGTGTTTTGGAATCTAAGCTCTCCTCTTGAGCCTGATTTTCTTTCAATAGAAAATGGAGACAAGAACACTGGACTCATGTTTCATGGATAAAGAGAGATAGCACTTGTGACACACAGGGTCCAAGAGACAGCAAACACCTTGCAAACGTTGGACTGCCTCACCGTTCTTCTACCATTCCTATGAGACACACTGCCTTCGATTTACTTCTTAGGTTTTCATATGTTTTCATGTATTTTTACTCTAACCGGTAACATTCAGTAGAAAGTCTATCCCTTAGGTATTTTAAAGATCCAACCATGAAGCAATTTCCATATAATTTTCTCAAGATTTCACCTACTTAAATTCTATCTTTTCTTTTTTAATCTTTTTCAATCTATAGTCTTCTAAAATGTGCTGCGTTCTATAAGTGCCACTTGCAAGTGCTTAATGCTTTATACAGAGCGTTTACATTTATTACCTTAGACGACATTCCCATAATGCACTGTGTTATGTGTGGCAGTGATATTGTTATAGTACTTCACATTGCAGATTATGAAACTGAACTGCACTGTTATGGTTTGGATCTTAAATGGTCCCTAAAAGGTGTTGGAGGCTTGGTTCCCAGCCTGCGGTAGTACTGGGAAATGCTGGAACCCTTAGGAACTGGGGCCTAATGGAAGGAAATGGGCCACTGGGGGCTTCTCTTGAAGGTATTACCATCTTGGTTCCTCCTCCTCCTCTCTTTAACTTCCTGGCCACCATGAGGTGAGCAGCCCTCTTTCACTGCTGGTCCTGCCATGATGTATCCAAAGCAATGGGGCCAAGTGACCACAAATTCAAATGTCTAAAACCCTTTCTCCTATGAGGTGATCATTCCTTTTATCTGTCACAGGGATGGAAAGCGACCACGACTATGGTATCATTCACAAAGATGGACATCAGTATGGAGGTCCTGACTTTGCTCTATCTAGTCTTCCCTTTTCTGCCCATTTTCTCCACTCCTGGGCTTGTTGTCCCATGCTCTGCTTCTGACAGTGTTTTTATGATGGTCTTGTTTTTTAGGAGGGGCCTTCTCTACTCCACAGACCAGAATTTCCATTTACCGGATGGACTGACTTGAGCTGAGAAGGAGGCAGCAGCAGGAGATGTTGGCACAGCTGAAGCTGGGGGTTCTGAACTTCGGTTTGTCTCCTCTCTCTTCCTTGGCCCAGCCTCTTCAGGGTTTTGGCCTCCTTCACTTCCTGTTGTAACAACTAGGGCAGCAACTGGGGCCTTAGCCATTCCATAGTTAACTGTTCCAGGGAAAGGAGAGATACTGTCTTCATCTGTGTGTACAAAAAACAACCCTGTTTGGAGCAGGTGCCTACTCATGGAACTGGCCGAGGTTAATATGCCATAGCTGTTCTTTTGGCCATTCCTATGTATGGCAGCCCACCAGGTCCCCTGATTAGAATGTGGAGAGCATGTTTCAGAAGAGAGAGTAGAATAAAGGGCCTCTGATGGCAAAATAAAGACAAAACAGAGACCCATAGATGTGCCAACCAAACCTGGCATTCAAAATTGTTATGGATAAATCAAAGTCCATGTCCCATGTCTCGTAAAAACTGATATACATTTTCTCTGGATTTCCACATGAGGTTTTGTTCCTCACAGTCAGGACATTATTCACTAAAATTGGTGTGATGTTATTTAATGTCTGCAAAAGACTTTTCATAAAAATATATTTAAAATTCAAGAGAAAAGTGTTTGTCAGATCTGACTGGGAGCTGAGGAAATGTGGGTCCCCATAGGTAAGGACAGCAGAGTCCACGGGCAGCTGGGAATCTGTCATCTCCCCACCTGCCCTCCTGCGGCCCCCATTTCTTGTCCAGGAAGCCAGCCTGCTCGAGCATTCATGAATATATATTTAATGGTGTGACATTTATGCGATGCCAGGGAGACTTGGAAATGACTAAATTTAAAATAGATCTTAATACCTTAAACAAGAGAGAGAAAGTAGAGGAAATGAAGAACATTCTGTGAGTTCAGAAGACACATTACAAAAGAGCTCAAAGCAAATATGCCAACAGATTTCCAAAATAGAGGCTTTATTATTTAATGCCTACCTTGTCTCTTCCTTCCTCTCCATCCCAGATGTACCAGGCAAATTAAAGAACAGTGAGACAGCAATGGAAATTCCAATCTCAGTTAAGCCTCAAAATCCCAGAATGAATAATATCTATATATTACTGGAGAAGACTGAGGTTTAGAACCATTAAATATCATGTCAAGTTTAGTCAGTTGATAACACTTCTATTAGTTTCCTATTGTACTGCAACAAATTGCCAAATTTTTACAGCTTAAAAGATATAAAGTTGCCAGCTCACTGTACTGGAGATCCAAAGTCGGAAAGGGGTCTCACAATGCTAAAAAGAAGGTCTTGGCAGCCTAGTTCCCCTTTTAGTAAGCTCCGGAGGAGAAAACTCATTCCTCTGTCTTTTCCAGTTTCAGGATATGCCCACATTTCTTTGGCTCATGATCTTCTAGCTGAGAGTTTCTCACTCCGCCACCTCTCTGCTTCTCCGTTTTCCACTTTCCTTGTGGTTGCATAGGGTCCCCTGGGATAGTCCAGGATAATCTCTTTCTATTAAGGTCATTTCATTAGCAACCTTCATTGCATCTGCTCCAGTGTTTGCCTTTGTCATGCGGCCTAACAACACAAATCCACAGTGACTAAGACGTGGACATCTCTAGGGCCCATTATTCTACTACCACAGATGGCTCTGGCTCCCGCTCCTGCTCTTTTCTAGTTTCTCCTTTGCTTCTGAGCCTCAGACTTGTTACTGATGCCCTCGGACAGTTCACTGAGATGGCTCAGCCCAGACATACAAATGTATACTTGCAGCTGCACGATTCTAGGGAATCGCAATAGCATGAGCTCCTTGGGCTCTTCATTTAATATGCATTTGTTGTGCCCCAGCTGTACACTGAGGATAAGGATAGTCCTTGCCATCAAGATGCTCACAAAGGGAAGCATGTGATAAATTGTATTATCTTTCCTGTTGCTGAGACACAATACCTGAGAACCTTGTGATAAATTGTATTAGCTTTCCTGTCGCTGAGACACAATACCTGGCCCCCATAATTTAATGGAAGAGAAGTTTAATTTAGTTCATGGTTTCAAGGGATTCAGGTCATGGTTAGCTGGCATGGAGGCAGAAACATCATGACAGAAAAGCACGATGGAGCAAGGCTGCTTAGTTCATGACATCTAGGAAGTGGAGCAGGGTCACAGAGGAAGGGGTCAGGGACCAGATATAGTGACCAAGGTCACCTCTCCATGACCCTCCGAGACTCCCCTGGAAGTATGCTTTATTAATCTACTAGTCATTTCTTAATTCAATGAAGTTGATACATCAGGATTAAAAATCATGTAAATACAGTGCAGAGAAAAGTACCTATGTGTGGGTATGTGGTTTGGGGAACATTTTAGGAAGTGTTCAAACAGGGCTCAGAGTTGGGAGGCATTAGTGAGACCTATCAGGCAGAGTAAAAAGATTAAGGGCTCCTGACCCAGGAATAGCATAAAATCAGCATGGAAGATTAGCCAGTGTGCTGTATTTTGAAAAAGCACCCAGTTTGGTATTAATGGACCCCAGGTATCAACAGAAAAGATGGTGACACAAGCATGAGGAGAAAACAGACTTGCTAGTGAAGGCATAGTCGATGGAAGATGATTATAAGACTCCAAAAACAATGGCCCTGTTAAAGCATGTTTCTATTCCCTTCTCATAATGTCTGGTTGGCCAGGGATACCAGTAACTTTGCTGAGAAGGAGACCACCTAAGAACCACCTTGTCCTTGTACCTTTGCCATGTTGAGGATGAGTCACAGCCATTTCTGGGTTCCAGCTTAGGGTAGTAAAAAGTAAAGAAGCCTGAGTCAAGCCATTTCTTCTTATCAAGCCTAATTTCATCACATGACCAGATGAGAAATATGATCAATAGCTGCACCATCTTGAGAAAGAATTAAGAACTGAGGGGACAGCATATGAGGGGACATATGAGGGGACAGCAAAAACTCTGCCACCACAAGAGAGGATGGCAGGGCTGGTGAGGAGAACACTGGTGGCCATGAGTCAGAATCTAAATTCTATCCTGAAAACAATAGGCATCATCAAGATAAGGCAGATTTAATTACAAAACTGCAAATTCTAGCATAAGAAAGGACAATGTACTGGAGAAAAGTGAGCCGAAGAAGTAGCAAGCCCATGTAAGAGGCATTGTACAGTCATCCATGCTCTGGGGAAATTATAGGGAAATAGTGGATGGAATTGAGAACTACCTGGGAGAATCCACAGGACTTGGTGATTAGCTTACTGTGAGGATGAGGGTAAAGAGAGAAGTTAAGGGTGATTCTAAAATTCCTGAGTGAAAGAGTGCACTCCCCAAAACATCAGATTCAAAATATGATTAAAAATATGTTCAGTGTTTACATTTTTAAAAAAATTTTACCTTAAAAGACACATTGTCAAGAATCCCTCAGGATTCTCCCCCCCCCTCACTTCAAATACACTCATCCCATCATTTTGCTGCTCTCTGAAGCAGTTATGGGCATCCTCTTTCATGAGTGTCTTTAGTTGTGTTGTCCTGGCTACCCTGGTGTCCTGCATGAATTTAAAATGTGTACCTTTTATGGTCATTTTGATTTGGAGGATGAGCTAGACATTTCATGATGCTATGTCTGGTGAACAAGGTGAGTGAGGACACACTACGCTGTTTCATTTGACAGAAATTCCTATGAACATCCAATTAATTCAGGACACTGAAGCGACCACAGAGACTCTCATGAAAGGGGACTTCCAAAACTGCTTCAGAAAGTACCAAGAGTCATCAGAAAAGTTTGTTCAAAGTGAGTGTTTTGAGAAAGAGTTGTGATAACACTTCCTTTATTGTAATAAACATTTAAAACATTTCAACATTCATTATATATTTTGATTCTCACTTGTGTAAGCAGATAAATAAATTTGGGCAGAGAAGAAATATAATGAGGCAACTAAATTTACTCTTTAGAGCTCAAGAGAATGGTCTGCCATTAAGATATGGTTGTAACCATGCCCCCTGTGTGAATGGTCATCAAAAACAGGACAGTCATGAGATTTCTAAGGACCAGAGAATGAAATAAGCAAAGGCCCAGGGATGTCAGTGAAACAAGTTTGTGTAAAGCAGCACCATGGTGGTGGTGGTGGGGAGGGAAACCTCCCTGAAAAGACCTGAGATTAGCCTTCCAGGGAAACAGGAGAAAATGAAAAAGCAGCAGTCTGCAGAAGCAAACATAAGAGGTTTTCAAAAGAGGCACTAATAAGCTGTTAAATGCTACAAAGAGGTCAAACAAATTAAGCTCTGAAAGCTCAACCATTAGGTTTGACATTTGGAGTTCACTGGTTAGCATGGAGAGAGACATTTCATGAGGTACTGAAGAGGATGGGGAATTGGAGACAATTCTCCCAGGTGTTTGGCTGTAGGATGTGAGCCAATTTTTGCTTGCTTGATTTTTTTTTTAAGCATGGAAGAGCTGGAGGGGAAAGATGCTGAGAAATGAGAGCAGAGCAATTACTGAAGAACAGTAGTTGGAAGGAGTAAATGGGGTCCTGGGTCCAAGGAAAGAAAAGAATTCAGTGATGGAAGATAGCCACAGCTTTAGCGCAGACATTTCTCCTTTCAGACTGCAGTGTCAAAGTCAGCACAGAGGTAGAAGACAGTAAGTAAAGGGCAGCAGTGACCATTATTGCTCTAAGGAGTTGGAAAGTATTACCAGATGCAGGACATAAACCAACACCTAGAGAGTCAGGAAATTTTCTGAGATTAGCAAATTTAGCCCAAAGGAAAAATTCTGAGTTGAGTCCAAGTAGCAAAGTGATAAGTAACTAATTCCTTTCAAGTTCTACCAGAATTATCTTAATGGCCATAAAAAGATACATTGTATTGAAGCCAATTTGCTTTCTTCCACCCTCTTCCCCAAGTTTATCCCACTGTAGAGGATTCTGTATTAAATCATAATGATGAGTCGTCTCCGACTTGGCTTGGTTTCTCTATCTGTGAGGTCCTGATCTGATTTCCTAACTCCCTGAATTCCACTGTTTCCTTCGGGGAGATTTTAGGCATCTACATCCTAGTTTTATTTTAGTATCTTGATGGTATCTTTTGGATTACATCAATAATCTGTTCATTTTAGACTTTGCTGTATGGAACCTAGTTAATTAATGCATGCTTTTAAAAGTGTAAATATAAATACATACTACAAAGTGCATCAAAATTGAAAAGCAAAGAAACAGTTTGTGCTTGTCTAAGTAAAGCCTGCACAATCATGTAGTATAACCAACACTGAATCTGTAAGGATGAATTATAACAGGTTCCTGCATGCATGGAATTGATGCATGTGAATTTCTCTGTGTGACACTTGATCTGTCCCAAGTACTTATGCGCTGGTTCTCTCTGTTCCTTTGTTTACCCTCACAGAGTTCACTGTCAAGTGAAGTGGATGGATTTGATTAAGTACAAGATATGATCAAAATATACTGTGTTTAAAAGATTATTATAGTAAAAGACTCATTGCCTTTAATTCCTCTCTAAATACTCCTCACTTCAAACACTCTCATCCCATCCTACTTGCCACTTTCTGAAGCGGTTCTGGAAGTCTTCTTTCTCTTGTTGCTGAGACAAAATACCTGATACTGAAAATGAGGGAAGGAAAGGTTTATTTAGCTCACAGTTTGTGAAGGTTTCAGTTCATAATCAGCTGGCTCCAAGTCAGGTGGTGTGGCTTAGAGGCATCTTGGCAGCTGCAGCAAATACTAAAAGCAACTAGGGCAAAAGAGCAAAAAGGAAAAAGCACACCTCCTTCCCTCCCTTATATTGTATGCCAGCTACTCCACACTGCCAATCCAAGTGTTAGGCAACAAACCAATTACAAATGCTAGACTCAGCTGCCTTCAAAAGGCCCTCCCTTCCATGACCACATGAGGCTTTAGGGGGACATTTAAACACAAATCATAACAATGAGGCAGTTTGAATTGAGGGGAGGATTTTGAGGGGGAATCATGACATACCTATTATAGAAGAAGAAAATGAGAAGTTTAACTGTATGGAACTTTAGTTGTGAAGGGACAGAGGCATGAAAAAGCATATAGCATGTGAGGAAGAATGAAAAGGAGCAAGTACACACTGGAATTTTCCATAATCTGGTCAATTGTCATGGTTAGAGAGATTATAAAATAAGAATGTAGGCCAAAAATTTCTCAACAGAAGAAATTTTTCCTGCATGATTTTTTTTTCTGTCATTTCCATTTGTTTGTTAATTCATTTGGTAAATTTTTAAATTTCAGATTTTTTGTACTTCTCAAGTCCAGATTTCTTTGCTTCATTCTTTCTATGTTTCTATTTCTCTACCTAGATTTCCTATTTTGTCATTTATTGTTAACTCATTTTTTCTTACTTCATGGAACGTAATGGTAAATAGCTGTTTCAGGGATTTGGTCTGCTAATTCCACTGTGTGGATATTCTCAAGATTGGTCTCATTTTATATTTCTTTTAAAAATGCATGCCAATGGTTTGGCTATTTGGAACTTGGATAATTTTGCAGTGCATCTTGGACATCATCTTATCTACTTTTCTCCTGTTGCTGAGACAAAACACCTAACACCAAAAGTTAAAGGAGAAAAGATTTATCTAGTTTACAGTTTGTAGAGGTTTCAATCTATAACAGCTGTTTCCAAGGCAGAGAACAGTTCACAGTAGGTAGAAGGTAGTAAAAGCAATAACGAACCTGAACAGTGTCTTTTCACCTCTGTTTTTTTTTTAATTTTAAAAAGCCAAACAGAAAAAAGGATAGAAATGACACAGAATTTCAAAAAAGAGAAAAAAGTAGAGAATTAACACTAGTTAATATATTGCACATTGTTATCTCAGAACTAGTTGTTCAAAATCTAGATACAAAAGTGATCAACCAAACAATGACAGCACAGATTGTTCTTTTTGATGAACTAAGAGAGATTAGTAGTATAGTTATCTATCTAGCATATATATATATATATATATACATATAAAGTATATATGTATTTCCCAATTTATGTATAATCTTTTCCTTTCTTCCTCTCCCCTATCCAGTAGTTATGTCCTTTTGAGCACTTTCTCCTCCCATCTGCCTTTTTGGCCTCTTTTATACTCTATCTAGCTACAGAGATTAAGGTGGTGGCAAATCAATCAGTGGACTGATTTAGTAATCACATATTCTTAATCCCAGCATTACACCATGAATCAATCACACACTCTAGATCCAACCACCTTTGAAAAAGACCCACCTGTGACCAAATGAGGTTTGGGGTGGCCATCTAGACACAAGCCACAACAGACATGATGAGTATAAGGTTACAGACGTGATGAATATAAAGTTACAGACATTGTGTGTTTTGCTATTTAGCTTCAATGAGGAAAACTTTAACTGCAAACTTTATTTGGGTGTGGCTGCCTTTGTTTGCATAAAAATCTTTTGTTTTTATCTAAGCATCTTTTAGTCTACGCTGTGCTTATGTGGTACAAGTGTGACCCAGAGCTAGTCAGGGTTTGAGCATCATCTCTCTGACGCTTTCCCTTTCTAAATTCATTTTTACCTCTCACCCCAAGTTTTCTTCTCAAGGAAGATTGTGATTTTTCTTCTCACCCTGAAGGTCACTCTTAACTACATAGGCTACAATTGAAAAGTGGTCCTGTAGTCCTCCTCCTCTGTGGATGGGCTGTTACCCTTGAGTTTAGCTATTCTGTTGAATCTCATATGTCTAAGGAAGGTGCTTCTTGTAGGATAGCCAAAGCTTATCACTACTGAGCTCCAAAAGGCTGGTCTGAGAGGATCTTACTCAGCTCTTAGTGGAAGCAGAAGTAAGAAGTCTGATGTTGACCCAAGATAGATTTGAAGCAGGAATCAGCACAATGAGTTCAATGACTGAGAGCAAGGAACCCAACATTTTACAATGTGCCAATATTTCCAATTAAAGTCTCTTGGAGAGTCCCTTGTAGTTTTCTGTAGCAGATTGCAATTCAGTCTATTTCTGTAAATGATTTTCTGTGAATAGACCCATTTACAGGTAGGGAAACTGAGCCTCGCAAAAGTTAAATTGCCACAACTCACAGAGCTGGGATTCAAATGTTAAGGTACTGACATCCAAATGTATGTTGCTTGCATTATGCTCCACACTGTTTGTTATGAATCCTGGGACAGTGTCAGGCTAAATCTGATCATTTTCCCTTTTCCATGAAATATAGACCTGGGGAGTGCTTCTATGTTTTACAATGAAAATTAAAGTCCTGAAATATATTTAAATTACTTTGACCAAAAATACTTAAAACTTCACATTGATAAGTTCCCCAGTTCTGTTATAAAGAAATATTTAAAGTCCTATATCAATTAAGTTTAACTGAGCTGAGAAAGCAGAGAATCAGAAAATTATGGGAAGCACAGTTCATGTTTCATCGGGTTCATTTTGCATATGGCATTAAAGTTGGGACACGAAGCGATGAGCAAGGCCAAGATGTTTTTTCCAAAGCTGTCTCGTGTTCCCCTTTCACAAAGCGCTGTGTGGCGCAGTGGCTCCTGTATCCCTGACAGCCCGCCACAGGGATAATAATTCCATGCCTCATTTAGGTTTGCCTTGAAATACCTGCATGGTTTATCTCTCTCTTTGGGCTTCAAACAAGGGCAAAAAAAAAAAAATCAAAAGAAGAAAGTGTTCCACATTGATCCAAAATGCTCCAAAGAGAGAGTTTCTCTCATGGTATTTAGAAAATTATGAGATTGGCACTCACACCCATCCTATTCAGGTTATTTGGACTGTAGAAAGTGGAACATAGCTTAGGGTACTCCAAAAATCACATAGGAAAATGAAGAGGCAGAGGGGTATATCTTAGATTTGTCTTAAAATTGAGTTACCTTTCAGGACATTGTAGCTGTTCCTCTATCTTTATGGCTTAGCCTCTGTCACTGTTTGGTTCTCTGTCTAGTGCTGTGGTGTGAATATAGACAGAATTCCACAAAGGCCCACATGTTCAAGGCTTGGACCTCTGAGAGGTACTATTTGGGAGGTTATATTGGAAACTTTAGTGAGTGGGCTCAAGGAGGAAGTCCTTCAGTCACCCAGGGCATGTCCTCAAAGGAGTTTGTGGGACCTCTGTCCCTTCCTGCCCCTGCTGCCTGGCTCTTGCAGAAGTGGCTTGCTTTGCCATGAAGTCCTGCTATTGTGGACTGCTTGATTTGAGCACAAAGCAATGGTCCTACCCAATCTTGGGCTGTGAGCTAAAATACATCTTTTCTCTTGATATATCTGTAGTCTCATGTGTTTTCTTATAGCAACAAAAAACCTGATTAATCCACATGCTTTCCTTGTTGGTATCATCGACTTCTCTTTAGATCTATCTACTTCAAGACACATGAAGCTTCTGCTTACAGCTTGCTACCTTCATTCAGTAACAAATAACAGAAATAGTATTACTACTAAATACCAGTTATACATGCCCAATTAGTACCAAGCACTGTTTCAAGTGTTCACAAAAGGTAACCTATTTAATTAGTTCATTTGAATGTGAGTAGGAAGATAAAGAGATTTTGTTCCTGCTTATTACTCTCATCTGAGCCCTTCCAACAATCTTAGGCACATAGAAGGTGCTTAACAAGTACTTCTTTGAAAAGTACATGTTTCTGGGTGTTTTGCATTGAAATCTCCAGATAAAAATGCCCGATAACTCAACAGTCACTTTACAGAAGGTAGCAACTCTACCTGTTGAGTTTACAATCCAGCCACTTTGTGAACCTCAGGCCAATTGTATGTAGGGAATTAATATTTTCTACAGCAAACCTCTGATTTGCTGGGTTATGACAAGAGTAGAGGGGCAAGGAGTAAAAGTGCATGTGACTATGAATTTCTTGGGCAGAAGCATTGAAGATGGAGTCAGCTACCCAGTAGAAACACCAGCCACTTGCATATTCACTCATACATAGTTCGGAAATGCACTTCATGACTAAAACTGCCACTTCATATAGTATATAGGTGAGAATATAGAAAAGAATTATAAAAGATTATATGTTTAATTTCACTTTACTGCTAGTATTCGTGAGGAAAAAGAAATACTGGATAAGATATGAACTGATTAACCCAGTGTTCCCTGGCCAATATTGCAATGCATTTACCAGGAAAGGGCTCCTGGTACCCAGGGCATCCAGGCTCCAAGAGTAGCACTAGATTGGATGTAAAGGCCCTATTTTCTAAAACTTGGGAGAATTATCATCCTGTATGTTTCTGTAATCACACCCACACCCCCAGAGGTAAATAGATTAAGCAAAGCTTTTTGTCACATACTAAATATAATCCAGGTAATAACAATAATCCTGCTGTTGAAATAGAAAGTGATTGTAAAGATAGCTCTCAAAGTATCATTTAAAGTGGAAAATGGTGGAAAGAATCTAAATCTCTAACAATAAGGAATTGAGCAGATAAAGCATGATCAATTCATAGAGACAAATATTTTTTCATTGTAAACATTTTGCTTAGAAGAGTAACCAATCACTTGGGAAGATACTAAGATGTGTTGTTAAGTGAAAGCAGTGAATTATAAAATGCACATGTTTGATTCCTTTTCTCCGGGAAAGATCTACTTTTTACCTCCTCACCTTCCTACCCATCAATCATCCACCTATTGAAGGATATACACCAAACCGCTCAAACTGATTATCTCAGTATGGGAAGATTATGGATCATTTTAGGTTTTATTTTCCTTTTGCTTATCTTTGTTTCTATGGTATTTTTCTATGTTGGATATTTTCTACCTCTAAACTAAGAAAACTGTGATGCATTACAATGAATAACAGTCTGTGTGTGTGTGTGTGTGTGTGTGTGTAAGGGCATTGGAAATGCAAGCTGGAAAAAGTGTCTCCATGAAACTGAAATTAGAGTCCATTTTTCCAGAGCTCCACTGTGTCCCCTGGAGTCAATTCCCTCCTTCACTCTGAGGACAGTTCTCACTATGAACCTGTCTCACAAAGTAATTCAAGTCTTGCTTCTTTATAGATCCTTTTGATTACCAGCAAGTATATTAGATACTTTCTTGCAACTAAAACATGATACCTGACACTTGCAACTTCAAGGAAGTGAAGTTTATTTGGCTCTTGGTTTCCAGTGTATTCAGTCCATCATCCACTGGCTCTAAGGTAGAAATGGCATGGTGGAAGGGCAAGGAAAAGCTGCTCATCCCATGGCAGCCAGGAAGCAGAGAGAGAGAAAGAAGCCAGCATCAAGAATACTCATTTCCAGTCCATAGTTCAATGACACATCTCCAACCAGACCCTCCATATTATCTGCATATTCAGATATCCACTGGCCAATGGATGAATCCACTGATGAGTGTAGTATCACATGATCCAATCACCTTCCACGTGCGAGTCTTGGTGGACATTCTAGATCTAAGCCATAATAGCTATCTTTAAATTGCTCATACTTGTAACCTAAAACCAACTCATGTGTACAACCAAGTCTCACTTAGAGTCTATTTCCCCAAAGCCGTGTATTTATAATATAAAAGTATTTTTACTTTTTGTGAGACCTTAGACCATAGATGATGTGCCAGGCTACAATTATCACCTTTATGAGTGTCTGATACCATTTTGCAATACATATATACAAATACTTACACAAACTTCTTGACAATGCATGGTACCACAATTTTCAGTTGTCATTTACTAATGTTCTTAGTAGTTTTTTTTTTTCTTGACACTGAAACAAATTTTCTCAACTACATTTCTGCTGCTGGCCCATGAGATGTAATATATAAAAATGAATGTACACTTCTAGGTGTTATAATTTACATGCAAATAAATTTTCAGGAATTGAGATTTTATTATTTTAGAAATGATTTTTATGTTTGCAGTTTTCTTTCTTAAGGTTAAAAACTGTGCATTCAGAATTACTTCAGAGCTTGTTTTCTGTATCTTCACTGAGAAACTACTGCATTTATTCACTCTGTCGAGATCATGGCCAGAATAAATTAATGAATAAATAAATAATAAACAGTGTGTTTCGGCTAACGAGTTTAAGTGGAAGGGTGGTTTACTAAGACGACTGTTAATTGGAAAGCCTGTTTCTGGGTCTAGATTAAAGGGGAAGAAGGAGAAAATGACAGTCCTGGAATTGAGGAGAAGTCACCTCTTGAAAGACAGGATACACATTGGAATTTGTTTCACTGATAATAGAAGTTAAAGCCAAAGCAACAAGCAGCACAAATCCACAAATGAAGGCTTTAATTGAGAAGGAGGGGAAATAAGGAAGGGATTTCAGGTTGTACAGAGAAGCCGAAAGGTTAGCAGCTCTGATGGAGAAAGCCAGATGGACCATTAGAAAGAAAACACAACCTTCTTTGAAAGGTATCGCTCAGATCAGGGGAGGGTCAATAATTTTCCATAGGGGTCATGAGTATGTCTTTTTGCTGTTGTTTGTTTTACTGTTTGCCTTGTGTTTTAAGGATTTCCTCTCTGTAGAGGATATGAATTAGTGGCCATTCCTGTCCTACATACAATGCTCCACCCTTCCCACTGTACACATGGCCTGGTCCTTCCAAGGCAAATAGCACACAGGGAAGGTGAGTCCCATATATTGCTGGTGCAGGAGAGTGAGCAAATGACATATGTTCACCTCTATTGGGAACCAGGCCATGGATTGGGGCCTCAGAATCCATGTCTTTTGTCCCCATGAGGATCCCTGTCCTAGTTCAACCCTACATAACTTGGCACTGTGGAGCACATAGCTTGGCAAGTGCAAAGTGCAGTAGCAAGCTGGGTTTTGTGATACAGGTTTGGAGGCTGAGGCAGAAGGATCTCAGGTTTCATATCACCCTAGGAATATAGTGACTTAAGCAAAACTCTATGTCAAAATAAAAAAAAATACACAAGGACTAGAGATGTAGAACTGAGCGCAAAGGTTTTGGGTTCCATCTCTAGTTCAGAGAAAGTATAAGAGCAGAGGGAGTGGAAATAATCATCTTACTCACTCAACAAATGTTTTAAAAATGACTGCTGATGTCCCACGCTAGAAAGATACACTAGAGTGCAGGATATTTATTTGGGGGTTTGTAAGAAGCTCCAAGGGGTGCAGCCCTGGAGCCAATCTTGGTTTCCTTGAATGCTGTTCCTACTTACAGTATTTCAGTAGGAGCAGCTGGGCATGGGTTAGACTGCCTCAGAGGCTCACTGCCTCAGCTCTGCCTGCATTTCTGCACAAAGGCGTGCTTTGAGAAGCCCTAAGGTGGGGCTTCTTATAATCAAGGGCAAAAACATGGTTTAATTTTAGAATTTTACCTGAGAGAATTTTCTGGGCTCTTTATAGGCTTTAAAGAAAATACACAAACAAAGAATACAACACAGGAGAGGCACTGAGAGGCAGGCACAAAAGCAAGGAAATGAGCTATTGAGAGGAAAACTTGCAAATGGTGCTTTCTGAAGCCTTGCTTAGAAAGGAGAGACCACCCAGGGAGGTGTTCATATTATTTTTGGAAACCTGTTACACAGAGGGAGGGAATGGATTACCACGAAGGACTCTAATAAGAAATTCCAGGTCAGAGATCACAAAACCTGCCTCTTAATTCAGAGCTGCATAACCTGATCAGTCTATGGAGTGCTAGAAGGGCTCATGTTCATTTTCCAAATCCAGCCTCCAGCAGCTTTGGAGGTCATTTCTTTTCTAAGAAAGGATTTTGAATAGTACCAGTCTATCTTTAAGCACAAGGTAGATTAGTTCATCTACTATTTTATTTATTTGTCTGTGTTTTTGAGACAGGGACATACTATGCAGTCCAGGCTGGTCTTGAACTAACTATATAGTCCAGCTGGCTTGCAACTCATGAAGACCCTCCTGTCTCAGCCTTCCAACTGCTAGCATTATAGTCACATGTTGCCAAATCCAGTATCTCTATGTCTCTCTCTCTCTCTCTTTTCCTTCTTCTTCCTCATTCCTTCCTCCTTTTTTCTTTTTTGTAATTAAATTTATTGGTACAAAGTAGATATAATGATCCTATTCCTTGTAGGAAATTTGTACCTGTACATGTTGCATCTTGAGTCCTCTTTTTTTTCCCTTACCTCCCCAACTTTTAACCCCTCTTTCCCTTCTTATTTATAGAGCTTTGTTTCCATTTTATCTTTCTTTTCTCATTTTTTCTTCTCCCTTCCTTCCTGTTCCCCTTCCCCCTCACTAGTTCCCCTTTCCTTTCAAACAATTTCTTCCTATTTCACAATTTCTATTATTTATTTTGGTTCACATTTATACTTTCAGTTTCTTACACCAGAGTGATAATGCAATGTTTCCACACCTGTGTCTGATTTATTTCACTTAAAAGTATGGTCTCAGAGTCCATCCATTTAGCTATAAACATCTCAAATGAACCTTATTTATGGCTGAGTAGAACTCCATTATATAAAAATACTGTTCACTGGTTGATGGGCATTAGTGTTGCTTCCAAGATTTAACTATTACATACTGCCCCAAATATTTCGGTGGTATGATACTTTTAACTCTTTTGGGAAGACATAAAAGGGGAATAACTGGGTCAAATGGAACCTCTAGTCTGAGATTTTTGAGGAAGCTCCACACTGATTTCCATAGTGGTTGCACAAGTCTGCACTCCCACCAACAGTGGAGAAGGGTTCCTTTTCCCCTACAACTGGGCCAAGATTTGTTATTGCTTTATTTCTTGACAACAGCCATAATTTCTGCAGTGAGATAAAATTTCAGCATTTAAAAAAAATTTTATTTAAAGAGAAAAAAAGCAAAACAGAAAAAGAGGTAGAAACAATACAGAATTTCAGAAAAAAATAAACAGTAAGAAATCACTAGTTGATAAATTACATATTGTCTTCTTAGACATAGTTATTCAAGTTACAAAATTAAAGCATACAAAGTGAATATTCAAACAGTGAGACTGCAAAGAACTTCAATGATCCAATAACAACTTAACAACATGGTTATCAATCTTACACACTTAAACATAAATGCAGTTATATCTTTTAGAGCACTTTCTTTTCTTCCTTTTACTCTTTAAGTCCATTATCTGTTTAGTTATATCCTGTTTCACATTGCTCAGTACCTTACTGATCTGTTTTGTTGTTGTTATTTACTTTTTAATCACTTTATATATTATTCTCTTGCTTTGTTTTTGGGTTTCTCCTCATCCAAGCCCCATGGATCAGCTTTGGTGTAGTAGGGAGGTTTTTGGAGGCATTTTGTTACTTTGTTATCTACTTTTTTTTTTGAAGGTAGCAAAATACAGCAGAACAAGACAGAACAAAACCATGCGAGGCAGTGCAGTGAAATTGGCACAGGACCTCACAGCAGGTCACCAGGACACCAGCAATAGGCACAATAGTACATCCCATTCTATTCACATTAGCTGTTCTTTCATTCAGGTAGAGCAAAATGGAATGAAATATCAAACTTATAAAAGCAGAATATTGAATAGAGCAATACCATTAATCAAAACTGAGCAAAACAGTGATAAAAATATTTGCCTTGAAAGAGATGGTAGAAGGAAATTGCCCTTACTTGCCACACTGCATACATTCATCCTCCCAAGAGATACTCAGACCTCTGGCTCCCACTTGCTAAAGGCAGGGAGGGGAATGGATTGATGTCTGATTCTTAGCCTGCACACCCACAGGCCCCCAGCTGCGTACCAGGGCAGTGAGCAAGCTGCCTGTTCTTCCAGCGCCCCAAGTTCCAACATGATGCAGAGCTCAGGAATTGCCAGTAGTTCTCACCCTGGTGCACTGGCAGCTTGTGAGGCCCCTGCTTATCGGGGCAGTGAGCAAGCTGCCTGTTCTACCAGCGCCCCAAGTTCCAACATGATGCAGAACTCAGGAATTGCCGGTAGTTCTCACCCTGGTGCACTGGTGGCTTGTGAGGTCCCCAGCTGCTTACCAGGGTGGCAAGAAAGCTGCCTGTTCTCCCAGTGCCCCAAGTTCCAACATGATGCAGATCTCAGCCATTGTTGATAGTTCTTTAGCATTGTTTTAAATACATGTCTCAAACGACAAGTGATGTTAAGCAGTTTTCATATATTTATTTACTTATAAATATATTTATACTTATTTACTGTTTGTACTTCTTTATCTAGAAGTATGTATTCATCTCAGATGCCAACTTTTGGATTAGGTCTTTAAATTTGAGGGGTCTAAGTTTTTTCAACTCTTTATATATTCTAGATATTAGTCCTTTGTCTGAGAAACAATTGGCTAATATTTTTTCCCACTCTGTGGACTGCTCTTCACTCTGTTGTTGATTGATTTTGCTGTGCAAAAGCTTTTTAATGAGATGAGATCTCAGCTGTTGATTCTTTGAGAGAGTTCCTGTGGAATTGGGGTTTTGTTCATAAAGTCTCTGACTACGCCAATGTCTTCAAGATTTCTACCTATTTTCTCTTCCAAAAGATTAAATGTTTCTGTTTTGATACTTAGGTCTTTGATCCATTTTGATTTTAGTTTAGTGTGTGTTGATACACATAGGTCTAGCTTGAGTCTTTGGTATGTCGAAAGCCAGTTTTCCCAGAACTAGTTATTAAACAGGCTTTTTTTAAGCAAATGTATTTGGTCCCTTTGTCAAAGATAAGATGGTTCAGTGTATTTGGAGTTGTTTCTGCATATTCTTATCTGTGCCACTGATTCTTGAGTCTGTTTTGTTTGTTTATTTGGCCAGTATCAGGCTGGGTTTTTGTTATTGTTGTTTTGTTTGTTTGTTCATTTCTTTTTTTAATCCCAGTAACTTTGTAGTACAGTCAAGAATTGTGATGCCTCCTTGCCTGTGTTGCCCAGAATTGTTTTTGTTATTCTAGGCCATTTCTGGTTCCAAATGAATTTTAGGATTGTTTCCTATAATTCTTTGAGATATGCTACTGGAGTTTTGATTGGGATTGCATTCAATCTGTGTAACAATTTTGGAAATATGGTCATTTTCACGATGTTGGCTCTTCTTCCCTAAAAACAAGGAGTTCTATTTTCTGTTATCCTCTTCAATCTCCTTTTAAAGAGTACTGTAGTTTTCAATGTACAGGTCTTTAACTTTTTTTGTTAGATTGATTCCTAGGTATTTGATTTTTTGGGGATGCTATTGTTAAATGTGTTGTTTCCCTGATTTTTCTCTCAGTGAACTTACTATTCATGTATAGGAAAGTTACTGATTTTTCAGTGTTGACTTTGTACCCAGCTATGCTTCTGAATTTGTTTATTAAATCTAGGACTCTACTGGTGGAGTTCTTGGGGTCTTCTATGTAGAGTATCATGTCATTCACAAATAATGATAATTTAACTTTTTCATTTCCTATCTTTATTCTTTTTATTTCTCTCTCTTGTATAATTTCTATGTCTAATGTTTCCAGAAATATATCAAATAAGAGTGGTGACAGTAGACATCCTTGTCTTATTCCTGATTTTAGAGTAAAAGCTTTCAGTTTTTGTCTGTTTTTTTTCAAGCCTGAACGCATTTATGAACAAAATATAACTAGTGTGTTAGAAAGAACTATGAATCTATGAAAGGCTGTATAAAAAAATCATAAAGTTGTATTGATAGACTTTTGAAATGTTCAAAATTATTATTTTCTTTGTATGCTAAGTTGTGTGTGTGTGTGTGTGTGTGTGTGTGAGTTACCAGGAAAAAAGTAAGAGTGATTTTACTTTTTTTAAGGTATTATAGTATATCTCATTTTCTTCACAATAATTGTTCAGATATAGCAAAATGAAAGGAAATACAGAACATTATAGAACTTGTCAAAACAGAATATTGAATAGAGCAATATCATTAATCAGAACCAAGCAGAACAATGATAAAAATATTCACCTTCAAAGAGATGGTAGAAGGAAATCCCCCTTATTTGCTATATTATATATAGTCAACCTCACAAGAGATGCTGAGATCTCTGGCTCCCACTTCCTAAAGGGGGTGGGGTGTAGATGTTTGAATCTCAGCCCACATGCCGGTAGGCTCACAGCCACTTACTAGGGTGGTGAGCTGGTTGCTTGATTTCCCAGCACCCTAAGTTCCAACATGATGCAGATCTCAGAAGATGCTGATGGTTTTCGTGCTGGGGTGGTCGTGGCTTGCCTGGCCAAAGCCACTTACCAGGGTGGCAAGCTGGCTGCTTGGTTTTCAAGCACACTAGTTCCAACATGATGCAGATCTCAGGAGATGTTGATGGTTCTTGCCCTGGTGGTGGATGCGGCTTGCCGGGCCACAGCCACTTACCAGGGTGGCGAACTGGTTGCTTCTTGTCTGTTTACTATAATCTTGGCTATTGGTTTATCACAAATGGCTTTTATCAGGCTGAGATAAATTTCAGATCTCCAAAATAGACTTCCATCCAACTAGAAGAAAATAACTAACTCCCCAAGCAGATCTGGTATTCAAACCTGGGGGAGAAGGTATCCAACAGGAATTCAGAAGATGCCCCACACAGCTCAACCAGCTTGCAGCTGTCACACAAAGCACAACCTGCAGAAAGCTGATTCCACAAAAATCCATAACAGACATGCTGTGCCTGCCAGCATCCCTGTACCAAGCACCACCCTGTCTATCACCTAACCTTACTCAGACCCCTTACTCAGAGATCCAAAATTTTGTACCTCCTGGACAATGCCCCCTCCCCTGCCTAAACTCCCCTATAAAAACTTGCTCTCACCCCTTGCTCAGGGCCAATGGCCTTTTTGTCTTTGGCTTGACCACGCTTTATTTGGCAATAAAGTCCTTGCCAGTTGCTTCAACCTTTTCCTGCCTAAGTGGTCTCAGTTGCATTTTAGTTTACACTAACAGTAAAGACAATCTATTCCAATTTTCTGTAGAGTTTCTTTGTGAATCGGTATTGAACTTTGTCAAATGTTTTTTCTGCATCTATTGAAATGGTCTCATGGTTTTTGTACTTGACTCTGTTAACATGGTGTACTACATTTATTGATTTGTGTATGTTGAACCATCCCTTCATCCCTAGTGAATCTTACTTGGTCATGGTATATAATCTTCTTGATGATTTGCTGCTCTGTTTGCAGTATGTTACTGTGGGTTTTGCATCTTTGTTCATTAGGCGGATTGTCCTATAGTTCTGATTTTTTTGGTTGGATTCATCTCTGGTTTTGGTATCAGGACAAAGCATACCTCCAGGCATGAGTCTAGGAGTGTTGCTTCCCTTTCAGTTTCATTGAAGAGTGTGGGAAATAGCAGCATTAGGTCCTCTTTGAATTTCTTGTAGAATTCAGCAGGGAATCCATCAGAGCATGGGCTTTGATTTGTTAGTAGGGTTTTAATTACATCATCAACTTCACTGATTTATTATTTAGAATCTTTATATCATCTTGATTCAGCTTTGGTGATTCCTATTTATCTAAGAATATGTCCATTTCTTCATTTTCCATCTTATTAGAATACCATTTCCCAACTAGCCTTGAAGTAGGTATTGATGATCTTTTGGATTTCTGTAGGTTCTGTTGCAATTTTACCCTTTTCTTTTTTTTTTTTTTTTTGGTACTGGGGATCAAACTCATGACCTTGCACTTGCCAGGCAGGTGCTTAAGCCACTGAGCTAAATCCCCAACCCATTCTTTTCATTTTTAATTGCATGAATTTGAGCCTTTCCTTTTTTGCTAAGATTGGCTAAGGCTTGGTTAGTTTTATTTAATCTTTCAAAGAACCAACTCTTCGATTCATTGACTATTTGTATTGTTTTCTTAGTCTCCATTGTATTAACTTTTATTCTGATCTGTATAATTTCCTTCCTTTTATGAGCTTTGGGCCAGACTTGCTCTTCTTTTCCTGGAAGCTTGAAGTTCAACATTTGATTGTTTGTTTGAGCTCTCTCTGTTTTCCTGATATGGAAATTCACTGCTGTAAATTTCCCTCCTAGGATTGCTTTCATTGTGTCCCATAATTTCCACTGTCTTGCATTGGCATTATAATTTAATTATATAAACTGTCTAACTTCATTTTTAATTTCAGCTGTGACCCAGTGGTTGTTCAGCAGGCTGTTATTTGATGTTCATAAAGTTATAGTGGTTTCCTTTGCCACTGATTGCCAATTTCATTGCACTATGATCTGATAATATGCATGGGATATTTTTAATTTCTTTGTATTTACTTAAGCATATTCTGTGAACTAGTATGTGATCTATTTTGGATAAGGTCCTGAGTACAGCTAATAAAAATGTGTTTTCTGATGTTGTGAGGTGGAACACTCTATGGACATTTACTAAGTCCATTTCTTCAAAAGTTTGGTTCAGTTCTGAAGTTTATTGTTGATTTTTTTTTTTTTTTGCTGTTGTTGTTGAGTTGATCTGCCTATTTGTAGCAGTGGGCTAGTAAAATATCTCATTATAATTGTATTAGTGCTGATTTGATTTTTCAAGTCCATTAATATTTATTTCATGTAGTTGGGTGCACTGGTATTTGGTGCATATATTTATGATTGTTTTCTATGCCTCTTGGATTGTTAACTATATAAGGAGGTAGTGACCTTCTTTGTCTTAGGTAATCTTAGAAATACACTTTTTCTACAAATATTTATTTATTTTTTGTACCAGGGATTAAACTCATGACCTTGCACTTGCAAGGCAGGCACTTAGGCCACTGACATAAATCCCCAGTTTTTTTCTACAAATAGAATAGCTACTCTTGCTTTTTTCTGGGTTCCTGTCACAAGTATTGGTTTCTATCCTTTGATTTTCAACCTATGAGTTTCTTTTTTTAATTAATCAAATATGTTCCTTGTATGAAGCATATTGTTAGATCTTGCTTCTTGATCTATTCTGTCAGTCTGTATCTTTTGATTGGTGAAATGAGATCATTAACATTAATAGCTAAAACTGATATATATTCAGGTATCATCATCATGTTTTTTTCCTGTTGTGGCCTTTTTTTTTTGCCCTCTGTTTAACCCTCTGCTTGCCTTGCTTGGTGGATTCATTCTATTGGTGTTTGTGGTGTGGCAATCTTTGTTATCGCATTCTAGGATATCCTTGAGAACATTTTGGAGTGCTAGTGTAATGTTCATGAATTTCCTTAAATATTATTTGTCATGCAAATATCTTATTTTTCCATCAATTTTGAAAGATAGTTTTATGAGGTACACAATCTGGTTTGGAGGTTGTTTTCCTTTAGGACTTGAAATACTTCATTCCAAGCTCTCCTTGACTTGAGGATTTGTATTGAGAAGTCTGCTGTTATTCCAATGGGCTTTCTTTTGTATGTGATTTGTTTTTATTCTCTAACAGCCTTTAATATTCTGTTTTTGTGATGAATTTCTGGAGATTTGGCTATTCTATACTTTTATATAGATTTTTTTTTAAAAATCAGGGCTAACTAGAGTTCTATGTCTCACTTGTTTATTTAATAGATTTCATTTCTTTCATATGTTGGATATTCATGTTTTCCATCATTTTCCTAAATTCCACCATTTATTAATTTGTGTCTACTGTAGAGCCACTAAGCATGTCTTTTTGTATGGTCACCATGTCTATAGTTATTTGAGAAATTATTTCTGATTTGATTTTTTCCAGCGCCTCACTTGGGACTGTTCCACTTCTTTGCTCCTCGGTTTGCCTTTGGTGAGCTAAAGTCTGGGTTTTCATCTTGTTTAAGCATCTCCTCATTTTCTAATTTTTACAAAGTTTTATTCCTGAGTTGATGCTTACAAATCGCTTATCATTAGTCTTTACAACCCTGAAAAAATGACTGCTTTCCAGAGGTGTCTTCCAGGTACAGCTTGTTTTTGGGTTTTGAGTCTGTTGCAAGACCATATTTCTTCAATTTATGAGGTGAGATTTATGAGAAGTTACTGCCTACTTGGCCCAGCTCCTGGTTCTTTGGCACTGACATATAGTATTTTTTATGATCCTTAGGTAACCTCCATCTTAGTATACCAGAAAAAACAATGGATTAGAACAAATGTCACATTGACTAATGTCAACTTCAAGGCATTTCTCTGCTGTTACTGGTAGACATGAGCAGACAGAGTCTAGATCTGATTTGATTAATCCCAGCAAGCCAGCCATAGCTTTTTAATGGGGTAGTGGATAATGCCATGCACCTTTGCTTCCACTAAAGTTCAGTCTAGTTTCTAGCTGTGAGGTTGGAACCAGATTTACTCAGCCTGCAGCAGTCCTTGTGCCTACTCACAGCTTGAACTCAGCTCCTTGACATTGTGGTGTCTTGAACCCAGTTCCTTGAGCTTGTCATTTGGAGCCACTAGATGGAACTAGGCTGCAGCTGTTCTGAGTCATGAGTTCAACTGAACTCCTTTCCATGATGGCTACCAGCTCTCTGAGAGGACATCTGAACCTGAAAACTCACCAGTCACTGCAGTTTGCTTTGTCCAGTGCTCCAGTCCACTGACGTGTTTCTCTGTGGAGGCCTCTGTGGTCACCAAAGGTCACCATAGGTCTGCAGGTTTGAGCTATCCCTCCCATGCACTGAGTCTAGACTCAGGCAGAAAGCGCCACCTGCTACTTCAAGGTTCTTTGTTGAAGTCTCTCTCTTCAGTCTCACTTCAGATCCTTCCTGGCTTCTGGGGACACACTTCCCTCCTTCTTTTCCTCTACACATTGTTATATTCCAGTGGCTGGACACCAAATCTTAGAGAGACTGTTTCTCTGCTGCTCATCACTCTACCATCTTCCCAGCAGCCCATTATTACTTTATATACATTGGGTTTCTTAGTGAATGTATAAGGTTTGGGAATTTTTGTATCTCTGCCTTTTGATTCAGGTCCAACTGCTGTGTAAACTTTGAATAAATTGCTTGATTTCTTTGGATCTCTATTGCCTCCTCTATGAAATGAGAAAAATGTGTAGGGACCAAATGGAACTCATGGAGGGCTTTAGGAAGTTATTGAATGCAAGACACTGTATAGAAAAATGTTATTTGCAAGCATATCTGTGCTTGCACAGGTCAGTATATTTCAGCAGATTCTCCAAGGCTTTTATGACTTCTGTAAAGAATGATATGAACTTATTTCTCTAAATACTAGGCAAATACTATTTAAATTCAAATTAGTACTATTATAGTTGAGACTATGGTTTCAGAGCTACCTCAAGTCCCTTTCCTGCACTTCAGTTGATAAAGGGTGACTTTGCCAATTTTCACTGAACTTGCCACTTTATGGTTTATTCATCTATTAAAAATAAAGAAGCATTTTAACAAGGAGAGAAGTCATAAAAATGTATTAGGAGCATTCAAATTTTGGAAATCATTTTAATGACATAACTAAATATGTCCCATTATATCTGTTCAAAAAAACCTCAGTTTTATTATTTGGTTTCTCTTCACATACTAGAGGCTACAGTTTGAGACATTTAAAGGAATTTCAGAGTAGAAGATCCTGAAGAATTACTGTCCCCAAGAACTTTCTGAGATGACAGAAACATTCTGTAAATTGTTCCACCCAGTATGACAGCTATTCTCCACATCTGGCTATTGGCCACTTGACATGTGTTTGTGTAAGAGGGGTGTTAAATTTCAAACTATATTTAATAATAAGCAATTTGCTTTTAAGTGTGGCAAATGACCATTGTCACACACACCCTGAAAGGATATCCTTGTTGTAATAGGAGCAAGAAATCCTATGCATAGCTCTTCCTCAAGACTCTATCATTGGTGGGGGCTGTCCTGTGCATTGCAGGGTGTTTAGCTACATTCTTGGTCACTGGGTATCAGTATTAGCCCCTTTCTGATGCAACAACATTTCTTTTTTAAATAAACTTTTACTAACGTTTATTTGCAGCACATAACAAACACATTCATCTCTGGGAATTGGTAAATATACAAACCATATCTTCTTTTTGCTTCCTCTTCCCTTCCACTCCATCCTGTCTCCCCAGTCCCCAGATTCCCTTTCCACTGCTTATCTTCCTTCCTGTCTCCCTGTTTCCTATCATCTTTTGCTTTACTCTTTAAATTGTTTAGACATGGGTTTCTCACATCGCTTTTTTACCCTCTGTGTCTGACTTATTGAATGTAGCCTTAGAGACTCAGGGAGTCAGAGTCCTCAGACCTGGCCCCATCTGGTGGGTAGAGCTGTCCCAGGTGCAGACCCACTGCCCTTGGTTAAGTGTCTGAGCTTTTCCTTGAAATGATTGAGACTAACCTCTGCAGCAGACAGACCCCTTAATGAAGCTCTTCTGCATATTTAGCAACCCTTGATCTCACTAGTCTGTGGGTTTGCTGGCTGCTCTGATAAACACGTTGAGGAGGAAAGCAGAAGTAACAAGCTAGAAGCACACATGTGGTAATCAAGAGAATGCTTTCTGTAGCCAGACAGACCAGGATCATTTCCTGGCTTAGACAAGCACTAGCTGTGCAATCATTTGCAAGATAATTCAGTTCTCTATTTTTTCATTTTTCTCATTCACGAAATAGGCATAATTACAGTAACCAGAATTGCTTTGGTATGAAAATAGTAGCACCTATAAAAGGTTTGGTTAAAGATATGGAATCAGTCTAAGAGCTCACAAATAAATGAATGGATAAAGGAAATATGGTATGTATATACAATGGAGTATTACCCAGTCATACAGAAGAACAAAATTTTGTCATTTTCAGCAAAATAGATAGATCTGGGGGCCATTTTGTTGATCAAAAATAACCCAGTCTCAGAAAGACAACTATGACATGTTTTTGCTGATATGTAGAATTTTAAATAGATGACATAAAAATAGAAGGGACACAAACAAGAGGAAGAGAATAAAGAGGGGCTGTAAAGGAGGATAATAAGGAGTGGAAATTATCAAAATATAGGCATCAAAAGTTCACTATTTTGTAAAACTAATATACATTAATAACAAAAAAGAAAAATACAAAAAAATTAGCAGCAGCAAAACGTTATTCCCATCAATCTAAAAAATGCTTGGCCATCACCACCAGTAGTACTTTTTGGTTGTCCTAATTATAATGAGCTATTTTATCACATGTAATCCTCCCAATGATTTTTCAGGCAGTTATTCTTGTTTGATCAGTGAAACATGTGGCCTCTCCTGTAGGCCAGGTGACAGGCTAGGTGAGGAAAATTCGGGGTTCTAATCTAGTTTATCCAGTGCCCTGCAGAAGAAAGACTTCTGCCCAACCTGTGCTCTGATCAGTAGCGTCTCTGAGGGCTGGGTCTGTGTGCTTCAGGGAAGGGGGAATTGGCAGTCATTAGGGATGGGTGTCACCATTAGAAGAGCTCAAGTTGCAAAGGGCTGAGTGGCCCCCAGTCAAGATCTCAGCTAAATCGCTGAAGCTAGGGGTTCTCAGGGGCCCCAATGAGGTTGTGGGGACCTGTGTCTAGGCCTCCACAGGACAAAGACATTTGCTGCTCGCCTGCCTTTCAGAGGCTGCTCATTGGTCCCGCTACTTGGTGAGTGGCATTCTGGGAGTTGTAGTTCTCCCTCTGTGGCTGGGGTGGAGGAGAACTGGGCAAGGCTGGTGGAGATGCTAAATCTACAGATGAGAACTCAGCAAAGGGCATTTTTGGCCACAGGCAGATTACAGAAGGCAGGGCAGGCTGAGGGTAGACTCCAGTCAGATGAGCCTCCTCCTGCACTTCCAGTTCTCCAGGGCAAATCAAGTCTCTGCTCGGCTCCCCTGCCCATCACCATCAAACCAAACGACAGTCACTAAGTGACTCCCACCAAGTGGAACACAGCAAATATTCTATGTGTGCTTTGGCACCTCCAGTTATACACAGAATGGAAATTTAAACTTTTTTTTGAATGATTTATAATAATTGTACATATTTATGGAGCACTGTGTGATATTTCATTACACGGATACAACAGATGCTGGAGAGTCTTTGCCCTGCAAGATCATAAAGATTTTAAAGCTTTCTGGGCACATATCACAGGGTGCCCCCTAGCCCACTCTTCCCACCTTCCCTGCAGATAGATAAAGCCTTGGTTGTGGGGTGGGGTGTAGGTGAAAACCACATTTCCAGTTTCCTGTGGCTGGGACAGGCTGCGTGATGACAGCTGGGCAAGGTTTCAAGAAGGCAGTGGAGCAGCAAGCTAGAAGGCGAGGGGTTCCTTGTCCCTCTGGGACTGCAGTGTCAGTGGGGGGCAGCTGGGGCTCAGATTTCTAGGTAAGTGAGAAACTTTTCTTGTCCTTGTTGCAGTCACCTGAGGCCTCTTGGTACAGCAGTCCAGCTGGCATGCTAACTTTCTAACACTAGGCTCAGAAACTTCCATACATTTCCTCGACTAAAAGTCTCCTAACTCAGATCCACACAAGCACACAAGCAGGAGCTGTGTCCATGTATGTACAATTCTGTGAAAATCCACGAGTAGACATAGTGCATACATCACTACAGATAGAACAGCACACACAGACACATGTTACATGTTCAAAGTTCAGGTAAGCATCAGGTAATTTTTATATAAATAAGTCCTAAATATTGCATGCATCCATACAAATAGGTTACACTTATACTAAAAGAATTATTTGTTGTTTTTTTACTAAAAGTTCAAAGTTAGCTGTGCATACTGTTTTTGGTGTTGTGGTTGTGCTTGTGGTCTTGGGGACTGACTCCAAGGCCTTTGCACTGAGCTATATGTTCAGATCCCTTTTTTATTGTCTTGAGATAGGGTCTCATTAAGTTGCTAATTTGGCCAGACTGGCTTCCAATTTGGAGTTCTGCTGTCTTAGTCTCCCAAAATCTTGCAATTACAGGTATATACCACTGCATCTGGGAACATATTGTGTTTATGTTTGTTGAATCTAGCAACTCCAATATAAGCACATATACAAAAGTATACTGAAGCACATAGGTGTACACACCAGTATGTTCACACATAGAGAATTTTGTACCCTGTAGCAAATTCTGCCTGTATCACACTGGTCATTAGAAATTCAGATCTAGTTTTTCCTTAGAGAGATGAGAGATTCTAGGCTGGGGTGAAGGGGAGAGGGAATTCTGTGATTTGAGAAGGCTACAGAAGGCTGAGTCTCTGTTTGCAGTCATGCCATGTGACTATGAAAAGGGACCCCCATTTTGTAGTGACATGAGGAGCTACTTTAACAGGGTCACCCTTCTCCTCAAAAACACACACCAACTTATCTCAGAATGTGCAATGACAACCAGCCACAAGAACAATTCCTTTTGCACAGGAATTGTAAATAGTTTCACACTCAAGGGAGGAGTTCCTTTGCTTGGAAATCCAGGATGCTGAGTTTACAAATAAATGGCATGGTGGTGAACACCTATAGTCCCAGCACTCAGAAGGCTGAGCAGGAGGATCACAGTGAGTTCAAGGCCAACCTGTGCTACATAAGTGAGTTCAAGGCCAGCCTGCACTACAGAGTAAGACTCTGTCTCAAGAAAAAACAAAACAAAACAAAACAAATGAACAGTGGGGTGAGTACACATGAAATTCTCCATCTGTTTAGTGTATCTAACTTTGAAAGCCTTTATTTAGACCATTTCCGACTCTACTTCCTTACTATGTCCCTCAGCCCATGACCTTTTTCTGTCACATTCACTAATGTCTATTAAAGTTAACTGAAAAAAAATTTTTTTTCTAGTTTTTTAAGACAGACTCTCACTATGTTACACAGGCTGGCCTTGAACTCACTATGTAGCTCAGACTTACATAGGGCTTATGGCAACTCACAGCAATCCTCCAGTCTCAGCCTCCAGAGTGTTGAAATTATAGCTGTGCACCACCATGCCCAGCTAGTCACCTAGGAATCCTGAGATGTGCCTCTTGCCATCTTTAACCAACAGTGAATGACCCTCTTTAGCCCCTCACCATCTCCTACAAGATGTGGATCTCTTCCCTACTGCCAACACCTGCCGACTAACTCATCTTGTGACCAGTTGCCAGAATGAGGTATCCAGTGTGCAAGTTAGAGCATGGTCTTCTTTTTCCTAACATCTGTGGATGGTGGTGCATTTTCTCCCCCCCCCAAAACTCCAACTCCTAGGCATGGCCTCCAAGGCTCTTGCCTTTCAGAACTCATTCCAATTGTTGTTCTCATCTTTTCACCTCAGACAACCAATCTGGCCCACCATAGGGAATTATGTGTCCCACAAATACTGAGCCACTTCCACGTCATTCTGACATCATTCCCTACACCTGAACCATCTTGCTGCTCCTCTCACCTAGTGAAATAATTATCTTTTGGGTCTGCTTCATATTCCTTGGCAACTCCAGCTCACACACCCTTTGCTCCTGTAGAATTAATCCCTCCCTCCTCTGTGCACCCACAGCATGTTCTTTCTCTTTACTGCTGTAGTGATTTATTAACATCTGCAAGACTCTGTCCCTCACAAATCTGTGAACCCCTCCCTCTGGGGCAATGAACTGTTGCTCATAGGTGAACTTCCAGTATTGAAAATCCCTCCTGGAACAGAAGAGGGTCTTTGAAAGTGAATTTTACTAGTACCAGTGTGCACTAGGGCTAATAGTAGAGGCTTTGTCAAGTGATCTATATTCAAATTCAGCATATTTATTACTTCTAAATTATGTAATATCTCTGTAAAATCTCCCTGGAGGCTCTATCATCTAGGGACAGTCCTCTAGAAAGCCATGTGGCTCTGCAGACTCATGTCCATGAAGGACCAGGACCCTCAAGTGATGCTCTTCCTGATCATGTGAAAAGACAGATGATTTCCTGGGTCCCGGCAACTCCATCCTGGTTCTGCCCACCTGGTTGCCCCATTTAGAAAGTTAGAGGCTGTTCCCAAAGTTCTCAGCCTGGCTGTAAGCTGTAATCATCTAGGGAGCTTTTATTTTTTTTTTAATTTCTACTTTTTTGGTACTGGGAATTGAACTCAGTACCTTTTGCTTGCCAGGCAGGTTCTGTGCCACTGAGCTACAACCCCAGCCCTAGGGAGCTTTTAAATTTCTGAGCTGGGGCTTTATTTTGGACCTAGGAAATCAGACGACTGAATGGTGGGAACTGCATCAGAGGGTTCCATTGAGACACAGTGTTGTGAGACTCAAGAGTGGACTTCTAGAGCAGGAGACCACCAACTCCTCCCAGTGCTGGACCTGCAGCCCTAGGGACCACCTGCTACCTCCAGGATCATCTCTGCATTGGTAATAAAGGGAATATATCACCATTCCTCATCTCACTTAAATTCTAGAGTAATCATGGCCATGGATTTGTAGGATGGCTTCAGCTGCATCTCTCACTGTATTAGCTTGTAGCTCATCTCATGAAATGATATTCTTTGCTTCTCAGTGATTTTTCACTGGTGACCCTTTTATTGGAGACATTTCTCACTTTTGTCTTCTGAGAAAGCTTAGGGTCTAACATGATGTTTTGAGTAGCTTGAAGGCTGCCTTCATCTGATGAGAGATACTGTGCAAGTTAAATAATAACGAACTACATTATTGTGATGGTTATTGTGGCTCCACGGGGGGAAAATATCCATACAGGGAAATAAGGAAGATTCCATTAACCAGCTTACTCATCATATATTTGAAATAAACTTACCATGCATCGTCTTTAATAGGTCTTCTGAGATTAAAAGACCTTGTCAAAGTCAATGCCAGGAGAAAGCAAAAACAATCACGCAGCTTTCTTCATTTGAGTTCGCGTACTGAGGTGACTTTTTTGTTTTGTTTGATTGTTTTGTTTTTAGAACTCTTAACTCTACAGACATCCTAACTTGTAACCTAAAGTGCCTGACACGTCAACATGACTTTACAGATAGTGTAGTTAGTCCTCTTAGCTGTAGAGCACTCTGTTAATTTGGACTTGCTTCCTTTTCCCATCTTCTGACCCAGTCTCATTTGGAAGAGCTACCAAGCAACAAAGTGATGGAAAGAAGCAAAGAAGAGAGACAGTGAGGGAGGACAGAGGTCAAAAGGGTATGGACAGCAGGCACAGTTATGAGCCTTTGCTGACTATCAGGCTTCTGCTTTTCAGATGCCAACCCCACTGGAATCACACAGTGGGCTGCCAAGCAGCTCCGCTCTCACACCCCTCCTGTGGAAGTTTAGGCTCTGGGACCAAATCTGCTCCTCGTTGTATCTTCTGGTGCTGACACATACACACCTGTAAGAGTGTATGAGGGACTTGAATAACCAGTTTGACAAGGGCAATACAGACAGTAATGGAGCTAAGTTTTAAGCTCAGCGCTGTCTGAGGCCCAAGCATTTTCCACAGAAGCCCACAGTGTTTATGATCTGCACACCCCATGCTTCCTAGCCAGGGCACCTGCTTCACCGTGTGGAATTTGGCATGGGTGATGTGCTTTGCAGGTCACAGTGTCTTCACTCACAGGACAAGTCTGTCTGCATCTGCAAGAACAGAGGCTGGCTGATGGTGAGCGAGAGGGCAGATGTCTGGAGAGCAGAATCACAAATCCTCCACTCACCTTCTTCAACAGATAAGCACGGCTGTGCTGGAGTAGGACATTCCTGTTATCAAAGGAGCACCTCTTAGGGAGGGTCATGTGAGTCACGGGTCCCAGCACCTTGTGGACATTCCCAGCTAATCCTACATGGAGCAGGATTAGGGTGTGGTGGCCTTGGTGGGTGGGGGGACAGTGCTGGAGCCATGGCCTCTCACTCAGCACACATTTGTGTGTGGTGCAACCTGTATTATCTAATAAGCTAGAAACGCACTTTGAAGACAGGTTAGGAGCACCACTAAATTCAGAAATCATAAGCAACTCAACACTTGCCAGTTCTATGATCTGAGAAAGATTTAAAAAAATAGGAAAGTAAGTTGGGGCACTTTTTTTTTAAATCTGGAACTTCCTGAATTAGTTTTCAATAAAGAGAAGAAAATTTGGAAAGCTCACTGGCTCCTAACATTTTTCCCCCAAGAAATATATATCTTTTTTCTATAGAAAACTCAAATTCAGGACTAAAAAACTAAAATAAAAACATATTAATTTTTTAAATGAATAGGTAAATCAACAATGCCACAGTTCAGATAAATCACACTTCAAATTTTGGTGAATACACTGTAATTTGAAGAGTGTGTGTGTATGTGAGGGTGCCCTTGAATACATCAACATCCACTCTTTACAAACATGGCATAAAAGCTCATAGTGTTTTTTTTTTAATCTTAGGGATTACTTTGATAGAGAATTGGCAACTCTGTAATATTTACAAGTTTTCCTCTTGAGGAACATTAGCTGGATGGCTTTGCTATTTGTTTTTCTTCTTTGGAAAGAAAATGTTTATTTTTTCACCTTTGGGAAGAAAATGTTTCTTTAGAAAGGTTTAACATGTTTCTGATTAAATCTCCTCTTCAGAAGTTTCTGTTTGTGTTAAGTTTCTGTTCATGCTGTTTCCGTTACATTTTTCAACAGATTTGTGATGGTGCTGTTGATTTGTAGGGATGCTATATCATTTTAGCATTTGTGGCAGTCAGGAGTTTGCAAGAAAAATGGTTACATACAAGGCACATAATTTATAGTCTTATTTTCTAATGGTCACCCAAAGATTTACACCTGAAAAGTGCAGGAAATCTGTCCACACACTAATGAGCAAAATACCCAGTTTAGGGCCTAGATTCCACAGCAATGTCCTGCACAAGTTCAGCTGAAAACCTAGAGCCCATGACAATGCCTCCCACGTGTCCAGCTGGAGATCTAGAACCCATGACAATGACTCATGCAAGTCTATTTCACGGAACTGGGCTGGAAAGGCCCAAAGGTCAGAAGTGGAAGCTAGAAAGTCTGTGCCAATGGGATGAAGGGTCTGTGCCACTAGGCTGAGGTTTCTGAGTGGAGCCAGGAAACAACAATCAAAGTAAGAACCAGAGCTCCCCTGAAAAGTACAGTCATCCTCAGCAACAATGAGGTCCTGAGTTCCTCCGATGATAACAGCTGAGTTCATATCAGGAATGTAGCTCGGCAAGCTCTTCCAGGAGTACCAACAACAACCGGGAAATCAACACCACGGAGAACCAATACCACTACTTCTTCCTCTCCAATTCTCCCTTTTATCTTGGCCTCAATCTTTAGGTGGGCCATCCACACCCAGAACCACGCTGATTCAGTTCAGCTGGTATTACAAGTTGGCCACCAATTATCAATCCACTATGACATTATTTGTAACTATCCCATGGAACTCTCACATTACCCTAACTCTAGTGGGATTTTAGTTGTTTCTTAGAAATTTTCCAAAGAAGCAATTACATTTCCTGAAAATAGTGCTGAATTTGCTTCTGGTAGTCATTGATATTATCTAATTTTCTATTTGGTAGCATTGCTCTATCCTCCTGGACAGATGGGCGTCAGTATGATCAGTTTCCTGGATTTCAGTGTTGAGGGTAATACCAAGTGTTTGACCTAGGTGTTGTTTATCATCGTAAGGAAGAAATCTTTCTGGTCCAAAGATCTTTTTAAGTCAAGGATGAATGCCAAATTTCATCAGTTGTCTTTGGCTTCTAATGAGGTCATTATATGTTCCCCCCCTCCCTTAGCCTATTAATGTGAAAATTGCACTAATGTTTTATGTTGATTGCTTATTTTTACACACATTCTGGAGAGGTTACAGTAATAAGGTGGTGTGAAGAAATGAAAGGAGTTTTAGGAGGTGAGGTTTAAACTTCATTTCCTGGACAGAATGAGGGTCATATCTGGAGAGCATGGCTTTAGAACATGATGGAGATAGAAGGAGAGTGTTATCCAGCTATCAGAGAACATGGTTAGGATCCTTCACTTGAGATATCTTATATTTTTAGTGTAGTCACTAAGGTACAATTTAAGAACGGTGACAAAATTAACAATGAAATTGATTTTCTGGTAGAAAATTGGAAAGAAGAAAAAATAAATACTGAGTTAGTGATCAATACTCAATGGTAGAAAATTCGAAAGAAGAAAAGACAAATAACTGAGTTAGTGACCAATACTCAATGGGCAGTTAAAGCAGAGAGGCAGAAGTGTAAAGGAACTCTAACCTCAGATTTATAAGAACTGCTTTATAATGCCCCAAACTCACCCAATGGAGTCCAATCTCTGAGGAACAGGAAGGCCTTAGTTGATGGGTGGTTTGCAAAGAAGTTTTCTAGCATTGAACCATCCTTGAATTTCAGCCATCAGTTTCACTTTCATGGTGTATTATTCTATTAAGACTCTGTTGAATCAAGTTGGTAATATTTTTTGAACAGTGTTTGTACTCATAGTTCTAAATTTTAACATTTTGGTGTTATTGGTCTCATGTTTTGGTATAAAGATCACATTTTCCTTATAAAATGAGTGAAGAAGTATTAATTCCATTTTTTAATGCTTTGAAGAAAATGGGGGCTTATCTGTAACTCAAAGATTTTGATGGAAAATTTTCTACAAAATTGTTAGGATTTTGGAAAAGATGTAGTTCAATTATTTTAATTTGTTCCATTCTTTAAAGGTTACTGCTAGGTAAGCTTTCTATCTTTTCCTAGAATGTATATTTTCTAGGAAGCCTATTTAATTCATTTTCACAAATTTATTAGCATACCATTTTATTTATTTATTTTTGTTTGTCTTTTGTTTTGGGCACCAGGAATTGAACTCATGACTTTGTGCTTGTCAGGCAGTTGCTGTATCCCAGACCCAGCACATCATTTTATTTAAATTCTTTTGCAGTGTTTCTAATTATATTCCATGTCTATGGCTAAATGTTTCTCATTTCTAATTCTTTCTCTTTTTTCCTTCTTTCATTCTTCCCTTCTCTTTCTTCTTCCCCTCCCTTCCTCTTTTCTCTCTCTTTTTTTTCTTTCTCTCTCTCTCTCTGTCTCCTTTCTTTCCTTCTTCTTCTTCTTCTTCTTCTTCTTCTTCTTCTTCTTCTTCTTCTTCTTCTTCTTCTTCTTCTTCTTCCTTTCTCTTTTCTTTTTTCTCTCTTATGGATACACAGATCGGATTTTTAGATTTGTCTGTTTTAGTACTAAGGCACTGACATAGATCTAAGGTATGGGTTAAAAGAAACAAGAGTCACAATTTTTCAAAGATAGTAGAAGCTTTTTTAACCAATACCCTCCACTCACTGTATTCATGGAAGTTTTTCATTTGCTCTGTAAACTGGGTGTGTGACCTACAGGATCTGAAATGTTCACAATCAGAGCCCCACACTCTAGTAGGTTCTGTACTTCTCTTACTGGCTTGTAGAGGGGACTATTTAAGTATTTAAGTATTGTAGAAACCAAAAAATATGCAAGTGAAAAAAATTGTTTCTGTGAAGGCTTGGTAGAATGTTTTGGAATGTCTCCATATTTTAAAATTTGCTTAAGTATTGCAAACATTTGAATTAGGTGTGGAAGAGACTACTGTTAAAATTTGGAACAGAACTGCCCATCATGAAGATTGGCTCTCAAAGTGCTTCTTAAGGAGTGTATAAATCTCTTCCTACCTTAAAGAAATTGAAAACGATTAGAGAAGATGTGCTGTGAGAAGGGTTGATGTGGTGCTTCAATTAGCAGACCTCATAAGAGGCAAATCTTCTAACATAAAGACTGCAAAATAATTGTGTATTTGTGTTTTAGGTGGGAATAAAGTGTATATTAACTTGAATGATTTCTGGCTTCATTCAAATTTTTTGGTTAATTCCTGCTGATCATGGGAGGAAGAGAGTATTTACTGGACATTAATTGTGCCCTTCAATTGTTAATTCCTTATATTTATTTTCTTGTGGTGCATGGGCATGCCTGTGTGTGTGTGTGTGTATTTCTAACCTTTGGAATGAAATGATATTGTATTGAACATCTTTCTCAATTTGTTTCTGTACAGTATCCCTTTATTTAAGAAATATTTTTTCTCCCATCATCTATGACTTTATTAAGCCAGGCAAGGCTGCAACAGGTCCCCTAAGAGCATATTGAGATTTTTTCTTTTGGAAAATTGAATATGGTGTTGTGTCATTCAGAGTGGGCAGCAATTTTAATGGAGCCCCCTAATTTCAGAATCTTGAAGGAAAGTCAAGTTTCTGAGGCTGACCTCTTACTTTGCTTTCTTCCTTTAATTCTGTAGGAAAATCAGAATCTTGCAACAGACAGCTCATGGGAGAGCAGAAGATCCTTTTAATACATTTCAGTCAATGATTTGGGGTTTTGTCATTAAAGAAACCTAATAAAAACGCTTCATTTATTTAACTTAAATTTTACTTTTTAAATAATAAAAGTACCAATGGTATGAAGTTACACCAGATCAGTTTTCATTAGGATGTGTTATGATTATCATAAACATGTTTAAATTATTCTTTGATGCAGAATTATTTTGGAGAAATATTTTTTAAGTCCCCCAAAGTCAAAAAGGTGTGGATTCTTTGTTTACTTAAAAAATATTTCTAAATTTAGAAATATTTTGGCTCTATCTTCAGTACTTAGAATATTAGTTGGCAGGGAATTTAGAGATGCATATTAAATATGAATTAATGGATGAATTGAGTGAATTAATTAATTAGTTAATGGGGCAGAAAACAAGGCCCGAAGAATTTGCATTTTTTTAATTTGTTGATGTTATATTTGTAGCCAGGCCTGATAAAATTTCATAAGAGTTTCAGGGATAATTTAAAAGGTTTTATTTTATAAGGTTAAGAGCTCTGCTTATTTATTAAAATATAAGTGCATGCTTCACAGCCACTGCACCTTTATTTATTTTTTCTCTTTCATCTCTTAGAGTACTAAGAAAACTGTTTTAAAACTTTACATCATGTTTTAAACATTGCCAGAAGCAGAGATGATTATTTCTCTGGGCTGGATTTGACTTTGGATCTTTTTAAAACAATGAAATGGAGGTTTGATAACCTTGAATGACAGGACCCAACCTGACAAGGGAAAGCTAATGAACATGCAGAGGCTACTCAAATTGCGTTCATCCCTTTGCTAAGAAAAATAATAATAATGATTTGTTTTCTTACTCTCTTGTGGTCCTGCAGCCCCTACTTAGTCTCAGTCCCTTGAATAAGAGAGGGATGCAGGAGTTGGCTTGGACACAGGCTCAAGGTTGATGGCAATACCAGTAGGTAGCTGGTCCCAAGGGTTATGTCACCTTTTATTACTTCTCCAAGGGTAGAATTAGAGTGCTAAGGATGACACCAAGTCACACTGCTGTTAGATTTCAAATGCTAAGGGACCATCTTTATTTGTTTGTTTTCTCTTTTTCTCTAATAGAAACATTAAACAGCAAGCAAGCATCATTTCCAGACAGAGAGAGAGAGTGTGCGAAGAAATTTTGTAAACATTATATGGTTTCTCTGGGAAGAAATATGAAGCTTGGAAAACCTGCCGCAGTTTATTAATTCCATTTGTTTTCAGAGAGAATGATAGTTTAAAAAAGAGAGTTTACAAGGGTTTTTCTCCAGCGTATCACAATTGTAGTCTCTGTTTTTCTTATCTATTTTTTTATATGCTCTGGATTATGTTTTTTTATGTGTAAAAATGCATGCCTGCTTTACTTTCATTGTAAATTATGTTTTTATTCACTGAAATAAGTCTGTTTTATTTTATGCTTTGGCCTCAGATGCCGCCCTGTCAGTTAATATTGCTGCCTTTATCTTTTTGCATGAATTCGTATTCACTTTGTCAATCTCTGTCTCCCTATTTCATTCAAATCTTTCTGGTTCTTCAAACAAAACAAAACAAAGCAAAACAAAACAAAAATAAAACTTCTTATATAATCTGAGGACCTTTGCTTTATAATAGGGCAATGTAAAGCATTTATATTCTTTGATCTCATTTTAGACAGCTTTAATAAGTTTTTATTTGCTGTAAGATATACTTTTTCACTTTGTGTTGTACATTTATGTTCTATCACCTTTGTTTCATTACTTAGCCTCACCAAAGTTAAATCTCTTTCTTTTTATCTGGTATTATAGTTTATAAATTTTGATTTAAATATTTATTAATACTTCTTTGCTTGTGTTAATGTTGATAAAAACATGGGTCATGTATTTTTACTCTTTTTGAAATGTCTGATGAAATTTTGTTTATATTCATTAAAATATGACATTCGTTGTAATCACTTTCTAAATCATCCTTTGTGATTTTAATTTTTCTTTGATTCTAGTGCTAATTAATATTATTTTCAGTTTCCAAGTAGACATTTTTTAAATAAAAAACATGTTCTTTTCATTTACAATGTCTTTTTTGCATTGTATGAAGAGTATTGTTAATAAAATGTCCTTTTTGGAATTATTGAAATTTGCTCTGTTGCCTAAGAAATTGATTTTTGTAAATATGCTTTTGAGGATTGTAATAAATATGATTCATAATAACTATCTTGCTAGACAGCCAAGCTTCTTAATCACATTAATTTTTTATATCCATGATAATGTTCTTTGCTACTCTATGATATTGAATACATTTTTCATCAAATTTTTCAATATTTCAATGTGTGATCTGATGAATGTATATATAGCCATCTTTATTACTACTGTCTTTATTGTAGATATTCTTTAAAAATACAAAAATAATCCTCTTTGTCCTATTTATTGACTATTTCTCTTTATTTTGCTTTTATTTGATATTAATTATTGCCACATCTGCAATATTTTTTGCTAAGGGTATTTTTATCCAGTTTGTTATTTTTAACTTTTATTAATTTTCAATGGTCTAGGAAAACTATGCATAGTGGTACCTCAGTTCATGTATTAATTTTTTTCATGATGCTGGTTGCAGAGTTTGTTCCACCATAATTGAAATTTTTATTTAAAATTTTATTTTATTTTATTATTTATTTAAGAATTTTTTGTTTCCATTATTTCTGTTTAATACATCTCTGTGCATTTTCACAACTAATGTCATTCATCCTGATTTTGTTATCTAATTTTTTTTACTTTTAAACATTTTCCCTTATCTTAAATTTCTTTATTACATTGACCAGATTTTTCTTTTCCTTTAGAAGTTAAATTTTCATCTACCAATGATAGTCTTTAAACTGAGGATATGTCTTTTTAATACCATAAGCCATGGGAGATTTAGTAAACATGTTTTTTCATCCTCCCTTTCTTGCTCCCTCCCTTCCTATTTTATTTCCTCTCCCTGTCTCTGTCTTCTTTCCTTTTTTCCTTCCTTCCTTTCTTCCTTCTTTCCTTCCTCCCTTCCATTTTCCTTGGTTTTTGCTGATAGATGCTGGGCTCATTCAGATTAACAGTAGCAATGACTCTTATAAATATTAATTTTAAAGAATTATCCTTGACATTTGCAAAAATTTCCATTAAAAGTGAATATCAATTACTTAGGCTAATTCAAAATTTTACTTGTTCTATTGCTCATCACCATTAATTTTCTGTCTGCTGTGGTTTGGGAGTGCTCTGCTCCCACAAAGGCTCATGTGCCACCCACCTGGGGCCCAGCGGGGTTGTGCCAAGCTGGCAGAATCATCAAGAGCTGGGATCCAGTGGAAGAAAATTAGGTCATGGGTTCTACCCTCAGGAAGGGAGCAATGCAGTGCTTGCGGGGTAAGTTAGTTCTCACAAGCGCAGGTTGTTATAACCAAGGCGACCCCCTGCTCCTGACCTTTTCTGAACAAAGCCATTTCCCTTGATGCTACACTCCTATGCTGTGACATACCTCACCAGAAGCCAAGTATGTGGGACTACTGCGTCTTGGGATTTCAAACTCTGAGCTACATAAACCACTTTTCTTTATAAAGTGCCAGTCTCAGATACTATTTTCATTGTAATTTTGTCATAGAAATAAAAAGTAGACTGTGATACTATATGTCTTAGTTACTTTTTACTCATCACTGAAACAAAATACTGATGCCCAAAGTTAGGGAAGAAAAGGTTTATTTCTTACAGTTCTTGGAGGTTTCAGTAGGCTCCAAGGCGGCATGGCATGAGGTAGGGTCTAAGGCAGCATGGCATGAGGAGGCAGCCACTCATGGCCACTGCAAACAGCAAGGCACAAATCAGAAAAATAGAGACACACCTTCTTCCCACTGTTACATCATATCCTGGCTCCACCTCTAGGCAGATGTAGCAATCACATCACCAATCCAAGTGCTAGACAATGAACCAATCACAAACCCATAATTGCATGATGCTTGGGGGCCACTGACACAAACCATGACACTGTATAATCTCTAGACTCAGCCATAGAGTTGCAGCCTCAGTTCATCAACACTTCAAGTGATTTTTATTCCAAGACAGTGTGTATGTGGCTGTGGCGCTATGTCGTCCTTATGCATACAAGACACACTTCTGATGGCCTGGCACAGGTTCATAGAAACTCTGTAGGGACAAAGGTCCCTTAGGTCATGATATTTTGCCCTTAAAGGCTGTGGCTGTTCTCTGCTGACTTTGGCATTTGGTAGTGTTTTTTCGCCTTATAAATACAGTGTTTATTTATCTTCTCTTTGTCAAACCCTGAGTCGATCATTCTCCCAAGAAAGCCCAGGGAAATATATGGGAAGGGACGTATAGGGCAAACAAGACATGGGACAAAGAACTATGTGAGGTAGAGACAGTTTCTTTACATGGAGAAGAGTATAAGAAAGGCCACCATCAGGCAGAAGAGCCCCCCTGGCCTCCGAGAGGGCAAAGCCCAGAATGGCATAGGAGAATAGCTGTTGCTTCCAAGAAGGGTTCCTAGCATAACCAGCAATGAGGTTTCCAAACACAGTCCAATCCCAGCCCCAGAGCCAGCCACCACTGTGGCAGCTCCAACTCCAGTGAACTTGGCTGCTGTGTCCATGTCTCTTGAAATGATACTGACATGGAAACCATGGCTAGGGACAAGTGAGGTCAGGGGGCGAGGGACTGCAAAGCTGCTGAGGCTCTCATCTCTCAGTGTCTTTGGTCTGTTCAGCACTACTGCAGATAGTGGTCTGCTCAGCAGCTGGGAAGCTCCTGACCAAGGATGGGATGGAGACAAAGCTGGAACACAGATACATTTCTGGGGGTGAGGGACCCTTGCAGGAGAGCTGCTCCCAGTGCAGCAACGACAGAGTGGTATTTTTTTTTAAAGTCTGGTGGCAACTGCACTGTTTGTATTTGTTTTTCATCCCCCACATACCTACAAGGTTTTTTTCCATGTCTTACCCATGTAGGCATGGTTTTCTTCTGAGATATTTTAGTTGGTACTTGGACAACTTTTGCTCTGAAAAGTCCAGTCTTTTTCAAACTAAGCAATTTTTCTTCGATTATTTGTGTAATTATTGATGCTTCTCCTTTGTTCCCCCTCATTTCTGGAATTTCTCTTTCATATGAATCACACACCTTTCACTTTTTAAATTTACTTCTATGTGTGGTATTCCTTTCTTTAGATTTTTGCCAGTATTTTGAGAAAGTTAATGTCATTGTTTTCATGAATTCACAAGGGTCTGCAGCATCTCATGAATTCTGAATCCTGCCTTTTCTGCACCTTTTAATACAACAAGCTGCTAACTTACTTTTTGATACCACAAATAACAATTGACCTCATCCTACTGATAAAAGAGGAAAGAATTAAATAGAATAAAAAATTTCTTTTAACATCCTCTCCTTATTTCTCTTCTACAAACTAAAAATTTTGTCTCTATCTCTTTTTCCAAATGTTCATACAATGTGGAAATATATGGATTTGCTTTTTTCCATGATTTACATGGAAGCTTTTTAATCATACTGCTTTGTATTTGTTTTTCTCATTCAACAACAGGTACTAGAGATACTCCCATGCTAACTCGGGTCAAGTTTCCTGGGAAACAGAAGCTGAGAGGGAAATTTGTGTGTAGGTAGGTCACTGTTCTTGAGAACAGTACTTGTGGGAGAGCCGCGGAGTGGGCTGGATCAGAAGGACCAGGCTGACTGCAGCACAGACAAGGAAGGAGTTCAACACCTTTTGCGAACCCTGGAGTCCGAAGACTTTCTGTACAAGGGTGATCAAAAATATGGTAAATGTTTACAATGTTTAAAAATTTCATACAGGGAGAAACACATCGCCATTCATCTCCCTTGAAACCCTCCACCCTTGCTTTACATGCACTTATCTTATTGATCTTGCCACTTTCTGAAGCAGTGCAGTCCTAATTTGTGAGTGTCATTTTACAAGCCGTCTCGGTGACCAGAATTGATTCAAAATATTTAAGATCATTTTTGTCAAATAAAAACAGCGTTATGCACCCTTATCCACCTTTTTTTTTATCTTCTGCAGTTGGCACCTCGTACATTCTGCCTTCTCCCTAGAATCAAAATCATCATGAAAGCTCAACATTTCAAATTAATGCAGGACATCAAATCGGTCACAGCAGTGCAACAAAAGACATTCACAACAGACGTCTGCCAGAGCTGTTTCAGAAAGCAGTTTACATTTCTTAAACATTTAAATATCTACCATCTATTTTGCTCATACCTTGTATGTTGAAGCAAGGAGGCCTTTATTCAGCTTGGTTTTGTAAGTGGGTATGAGCTTTCCCTGGGGAGGGACCATGGCCTTGCGTTAAGCAGCTCCCCTTGGCCAAAGAGAGTTCCTAGGGGGATTCAGCTTTGAGATGTGGGCAGGCAGCCAGCCCTCTGGGAAGTAGACAAAAGTCTCTCTTTCCTGCAGGGATACACGGATGAAGCAGCCCAATACCCACCACACACTCATGCCTAAGGATCTCATAGTACAAAGTTCACACGTGATAAATTTTAGAGTAAAAGATTGAAAAATGAACACTGTGATCCAGTGACTAGTAGATCAGATGATGAATGTGATGCCCCTTTTTGAGTGAGGTGTCATGATATAGTAAGCAAAAATTTAATACAAACATTTTGAACATACCGAAAGATGGAGAAATTAGTAAAATCGACCTCATTTAATGAATCCCTATACTTCGAAGCTGCCTCAACATCCATTTGCTGTTTAATTGGACTTTCTCATGCCAGAAGCAGACCTCAGTTTAACCTTGATGGTTTTTGGTCCTGCCCTTTTTTAGATCCTCTAAGGGTTGACCAGGTGTTTGCCTTATACAGCTGCCTGTAGAACCATTTCTGCCTGAGACTATGAGCCACAAGATGCTCGATTTGCCTCACTGATCTCAGCACCCACATGGATTGTTGAGACATTCTGTGGTGATCATCTTTCAGTCCATGAGCCACCAGCTAACTTTAAACCTACCAGTTAGAACTCATCACAGGAAACCACCTAAAGCCATATCCTGGACCCCTATATAAAAGCTTCAGGTCTCAGGCATCTCTCTGTCTCTGCCTCTCTGTGTCTGTCTATCTCTTTCTGCCTTTGTCTCTCTGTCTCTATGTCTCTGCCTCTCTCTTTCTCTCCTCTCCTGTCAGTTGAGCATGTACTGTGCAGAAAGCCCCCTTCCCCTGCATGACATGTCAACCTCTTATCTCCATTCCATAAGTGACACCCTGCTCCTGTCATTTCATGTGGCTCTTCAGTATCTCACCTGATGAACAAACCTGAACTTAGCATCTTTCCTCTACTGTAGAGCCAATCTTCATGGGATATACTGGACCCAAGTCAAGAGCCATGGCAGTCACTTTTCCATTGTTGGGATACAACCAATGATACTTGTAAGTTAAAAAAGGAAGAGACTTAATTTGGCTCACAGTGTCATGGGATTTTGTCCATGCTCAACTTGCTTCACGCAGAAATATTAGGGTGGAAGGGGGTGGTAGAGAAAATTGTTTAGTCCATGGGGGTTAGAAAGCAGAGCAAGGGGAGAGTGCCAGAGAGGAAGGGGCCAGCAACTGGAAATAGTACCCAAGGATGTACCTTCACGGTCCACCCAAACACTCCTACAAGTATACATCACTCAGCTCCTCAGTGACTTCCAACCCAGCAAAGCTGACACGATCAAGCTTTACCACCACTTCGACAATGGCATCTGCCAGTATTAACAAGTTTACCATGAGGGGAGCACTTGGTTGTGGTGGATACATAGGCATTGGGATGTCCACTGGAATATAGAAGCATCTTGTCACACTGGAAATAAACATTCACAATCACTTCTTCTAGAGACCTGTCTGGGCAGGATATAGAATTTATAGCTACTCTCCTGAGACCTCAAGAACAAATTAGAAGAAAAATATAACTCTTTCCTATTTTACCCAATGCTCAGATTCAATAACAATCAAAAAGTTGTGACACTTTCCTGTTGGGGTTTTTTGTTTTGTTTTGGTGCCGGTGATTGAACTCATGACCTCACAGTTGCCAGGCAGACACTTACACTGCTGAGCTAAGCCCCCAGCCCCTAAGAAAATAATTTATTTGTTCTGTTTTGTTTTTTGGGAGGGAACCGGGGATCAAACTCATGACCTTGCTCTTGCCAGGCAGGCACTTGTGCCACTAAGCTAAATCCCCAGCCCAACACTTTCTACTATCTTTTCCTTTTTTTTGGTTACATTTTAAAATATCTCAGGCACACCACAAAATATGAAACACAAGGTACACAAGTCTAAAATATACTGAAGTATGCATACTTAATTATGTATGTTGCATACTGTGAAGTATTCAAGTCTAAAATAAAATGTACATTTTCTTACCACCATGCCTGTAAAATTAACAAACTTTTTGGTATATAAAATATATAATTTTGTGAATCAAATCCTGAACTTTTCTAAAAATGTCTTTTACTTTGGTTTGGCAGAACCAGAGAAAGCCCCCTTTTCACTGTCCCTACCCCAGGTCTGGTTATTCTTTTTCATAAAATCCTTTTAATCTGGGGCAGATCCTTCCTGTCTTTCCTTGTGTATTATGCTAGCTGTTTGTCTTATAAAGTCTCCTATACCTAACTACTAAAACTGAAGCCTGTAGTGTCCACTGTTATGTCCTTTCCTTGCTCACTCAACTGTCCTATAAATGATCAGGTTTAAATATTTAATTAGACTCTAACTCATCTTTCTTTAGCAAGAATGCATTAGAGGTGGGCTATATCTAGATGAGGTCATTTTTGTGCTGCTTTGGTGATGCCCTTGTGACTGCCCGGAACAATACTGGGCCATTCATCTCGAGCCCCCTGTTTAAACTCTCTTTCTAAGGATGACAGCAATTGACCATCATCATCAGAAGGAGCTGATGAATTTAAATATTCCCTAGTCAAGATTTCCATGTTCAGGTAATTTTTTTCTCATCATTTTGATTGCCTTTCAAAGGTACAATGCTCTCTCACATCTTAAGAGACTGAAAACAGTTTTCAAATATGTTATTGGTATCTGGTCATTGTTATTCTGTTGTGCAGGAAGAAATTTTCTTTGATTCCTTACATAAAGTTCCTCTTTTAAACACTAACACTTGCCAAATGTTTGGTGACTTTTCTTTGTTTGCTTACACTAGAGAAAGTTTTCCTTCTCAAGTATGGATAGTTATGGTGCTTTTGGCCTGAGATAAGGGACAGCCATCCTAGAGTGGGCAGGGACATGAGCTGTACTTGGGCAGTGAGCAACTGCCCAAGTACTGTTCCTACTTCCAGTGCTCATAAACCAAGAGTTGCTTTCTGTGTAGCCCTGAGGACTGTCCCATCTTCTAGGTCTACTCAGGTAGATCACAGGAGCCTGGGGGCTTCAGGCTTGTCTTTTGCTTTCCAGACTCTTTCTTAATCGTTTATTTCTTAGTCGTCAAACTTAGGTTAGAAAGGGAGTTCAGTAAGGGGCCTCCATATACTTCACCAAATCCAACAGTTTAAACAAAATATTACTTATTCATACAAGTGAAAGTGAATTAGTGAGCCACAGCATTTTCTGCAAAGCCCTGCAATGTTCCAATTAGAATATGACAAAAGAGTAAAAACATTTCTGGGTACAATAAGGTGCATTGCTAACTTGACTGTTTAAGCTTTTCATTTAATATACTTGCTTATCCATCTTTCTGCCAATTAGCAGGTTTCCACAGGCTATTTTCACAGCTTCTGTTTCCTGTATAGCAAAGTAGAAGAGTGAATTCACCACCTCCTTTATATGAGTCATTTTCCAGTCACTGGGACAAAATTCCCCACAATTTAAAGGAGGAGAGGTTTATTAGGCTCATAGCTTCCAGCGGGTTCCGTTCATGGTTAACTGACTCTAAGGCAGAAACAACATGGTAGAAAGGCACGAAGGAGGAAAGCTGCTCACCTCATGAAAGCCAGGAAGCAGAGAGGGAAGAGAGGAACAATGACAAGAATAATCCTTCCAAGTCATACCCCCAGTGACCTGTCTCCCATCGGGTTCTCTTTCCAACAGCACATTGAGCTATGCATCAATAGATGAATCCTTCCACGAGTATGTTGCATCTATGATCTGGTCGCCTTAGAAACCCCTCACCCCCCTGAACACATGCAATTTTGGAGAAATATTTTCAATTTAAATCATAGCTACCAGAGCTTTCTTGTCACATAGGATCTGGCCACTGATCTTTTGCATGTTCATTCTTTCATCCCTACATTACAGCTTTATCTTTACTGGCTGTGGTGCTTTGGGCAAGTCAGTTAAGCTCCCCGTGCATCAGTTTTCTCTGCTGTCATGTAGTAATGAGTGACCGAGGACACAAACAGGCAGTGTCCCAAGCTCAAACTCCAAATGGCCAGACGACACCACAGCCACTTCTGTCAAACCTAGTCATCTCAGAGCTTCCCTTTGATAAGTGTAAAGAGCAGGTGATGTCTCTCTGCCTCCCTTCCTCATCTAGAAGATAATTAGGAAAAAGTAAAGAAAACAAAACAGTCAACTCTTATAGCTGGCTGTGGTGGAGCACGCCTGTAATCTCAGCACTCTGGAGGCTGAGGCAGGAGGAGCCTTGCAAGTTCGAGACAAGCCTGAGTTATAAAGTCAGCTCAAGGCCAGCCTGAACTGCATAGTTAGATCCTGTCTAGACAAAAACAACAGTCAAAAAACAGAAAACAAAACAAAACAAAAAACCAGTTAACTCTTATATAGGATGTCTAGCACATATAAAACATTCTGAATATGTGATCTTCTATTTTGGTGGGGACAGCAAGAATATGCTTTATAAAAACAGGCTGTGTTTCCAAGTCCAGTTGCTAATCAAGCCTCCATTTCATAATTTGCATCCCCAAATCTTTTTTTGTTACTTATTTGCTTTTTTTTTTTTCTAAAGAGATTGGAGCAGTTTCTTTGAAACATATTTCAGGCAGCTTTTCTTGAAAAGAATAAGATTAAGTTATGGCTATTTCTGCCTTCTACTAATAAAGTGAAGCCTTAATTATGCTTACTTCAAATCCTTTTCACTGAAACTATTACCATTTAAAGCCATCTCTTGTATGTACCTTATTCTGGCGGTCCCCACAGTGGCACCTGCTTTCCATTTACAAAACCAGGTTCTCGGCCTGTCAGCTGGGCTCATTAATCAGAAAATGCATAGCAAGAGGGACTCTCTCCTTGCCTTCCCCAAACCCAAATCTGAATCTTTATTATTCCACTCTTGCTCCCCAAATTGCAGCACTTGGTCTTCACAGTTGGCTTAGCTCAGACTCCATCAGAGGCTGGTGTCTCGCTTGATGACATACAAGGTTATTGGAGTGGCCATCTGAGTTACTCTAGGGTAGTGATGGCAAACCTTTAGAGCTTTCAGTGATACAAACAGCCCATTCACTGTGGCACGTGTGCCATAGGTTCACCACTACTGCTCTAATGAGTGAAGGACTCAGTCCAAACGTTGGAGAACTGCAGAGCAGTGGAAGAGCTGAAATGCAAGTAAATCCCTTCAAGCTGAGGATAGTCAGTGCTGGGGCATGAAGGTTGACAGAGACCTAGTGTTTTGCTCTGAAAAGAGCCTGTCTTCTGACTCTGCATGACCTGCCATATAAACTGCGCTTGAGTTACAACCTCTAAGAGGACCCTGCTCACTGTACAGAGGTGTGATGAGGTTTAAAGAGAATAATAGATATGAATTGTCTGGATAAATTCTACCCATCCCAAGAATAGCATGATAGTTTTCCAACAACCATTTTACCAAATGGTACAAAGACCCCACAATTGTAATTCACCAGAGCTATAGACATGGATTCAATTTAAAATTATTGCTAAAGGACTGATTCTATAGAAAAGAACAGAATCAAGTCTCTCAGCCCTTAGCTGTCTGCCACTGAGGCTCACTGTGTTCATCCTTAAGTTGGGGGAGCTTAGTGACATGGAGACAGGTGGTAGGCTGAGCTGAAGTAATTTCAAGTTGCACCTGACTATGTACCCAATGCTATACAACTTTTCAACAGTCTCACTTAATATAACAACCATATGAAGTTTTGAACTAGTCAGCTTTCCCGTTGCTGGGACACAATATCCAGCACCCACAATGAAAGAAGAGGTTTAATTTGACTTATGGTTTTGGTCCACAGTCAACTGGCTCCAAGGTAGAAATATCATGATGAATGATCTGGTGAAACAAGCTTGCTTAGTTCATGGCATCTGGGAATTGAATAGAGGAAGGGACCAGGGATCAGATAGTACCCAAAGTCTCACCTCCATGACCCACCCAAACGCACCCAGAAGTGTGCTCCAACAATCCCTTGGGTAGCTCCCAGTCCAGTCAAGTTGATACAATCAAGTTATCTATCACAGTTTTCAAACATACTTGTGACAAAAGAACAAATGGCTATGAGGAGGCTGAGCAAATTGCCTGAGCTTCAACTTGAACTCACAACAAATTCCTCATGCCTGTGGACTGTGACTTTCCTGTAAGTCAGGCTTAGAGGAAAACTCCTGACTGTGCATCAGGAATAAGAGCAACCTTTCCCCCTTTATTTTCTATGTTCCCAGGCCTTCATGTATATTTTTGGTAATCCTCAACTATATACATAAAGAAAAATGATTCACCTTATTTTATGGGAGCAATAACTGTGGCTCGGAAGGGTTAGCTGACTTTCTCAAGTCATAGAGCAATTAAGAGGAAGAGATAAGATTTAAATGCAGTTTTTTTGTGCTTCAAAAGTGACTGGATCTTTTAACTACATCACATGACTCTGTGAAGTCTAGAAAGTGACATTCATTCTTTTCTAAGCCAAAGGACTTGAACTCTTGGTTATAGCTATTACCAAAGAGTGGGGTTGGCAGGGGACAGGGTCTAGCCGAAAGTGCTTGTTTGGCCATGGTTATGTTCTCTTTTGCTATCTTTGTTTTGACATTCTCTCTTGCTATTACTTGTTACCTGGTGAGCCTGTGAGCTCTCACACCCAGGAATGTTTTCACTTCTTTAATGAGCTTTACATATATAGAGAAAATTCTGCACATAAAAAGGTTTTAATACAGCAATCCAGATGAGAGTGCAGAGAGGAAGTCCAGAAGGTTATCCCCCAAGAGGGTTTGCACTGCTTTTTTCCAATTCATTGTCATTTACTAGACTTGGTTTTACCTTGGATACCTTACTATGCTTCATCAATTTATTTTCAAACTTTGTTGATGAGGAAGCCATTCTCTTCTTTAAAACTTTTGAATAACTTTGTCTGTCTTCCACACATCAATTTAGCCAGCATTCATTTTATAGTTTAGATCTAAAAGTAAAAGTAATTTCACTCTGAAATTACTGGAGAGGGCATTCATCACTAAGTTTTTATTACATGAAATAAATGAATCAGGCTTTCAATGAAGCCCCATCACTCCAGCAAAACTATTTATGCCATTATAACCAATGACGACCATGCTAAAATTGCTGACTAACCTTCATCTCTAATTTTACTCGACATAAACAGCCACTGACAAAGCTGTTCTCTCCCACTCTTCCTTCATTTGATAGCTTCATTTGGTTCCTGTATCAATGGCCTCTTTCTGCTCATTCCTTCCCTTTATCCCACATCTCCCCCAGATAAGGCTTTGGATCTGTTCTGATTCCACCTGGAGGATCTCAGTCTCATGGCTTTAAACATCATATCAATGCCACTTTCACTTGTGAATCTCCAACCTAGGTCTCACTCCTGAGAACAGGTATCAAAAACCTGCCTAATTATTTGATGTTTCTACTTGGATGTCAAAAGTACATCTCAAACTTAGCATATCCTAAACTAAACCCTGTAAACTGCCTACCAACACATCGGCTTCTTTTCTCAATCTTGAATAAACCAGGAAAAGCTACCAAAGGGATTTTATGTGGTCAGTTTCTCCACTTAATGTCTCTTCCTTTTCAAATCTGCATGGCTTCCTCCCTTACCTTTTTTTTTTATTTAAAGAGAAAAAAAAAGCAAAACAGAAAAGGGGTAGAAACAATACAGAATTTCAGAAAAAAATAAACAGTAAGAAATCACTAGTTGATAAATTACATATTGTCTTCTTAGACATAGTTGTTAAAGTTACAAAATTAAAGCATACAAAGTGGACATTCAAACAGTGAGACTGCAAAGAAGTTCAATGATCCAATAACAACTTAGCAACATGGTTATCAATCTTACACACTTAAACATACATGCAGCCATATCCTCTAGAGCACTTTCTTTTCTTCTTTTTACTTTTTAAGTCCATTATCTGCTTAGTTATATCCTGTTTCAGGTTGCTCAGTACCTTACTGACTTGTTTTGTTGTTGTTATATACTTTTAATCACCTTATATAATTCTGTTGCCTTGTTTTTGAGTTTCTCCTCGTCCATGATCCATGGATCAGCTTTGGTGGAGTTGGGAGATTTTTGGAGGTATTTTGTTACTTTCTTATGTACTTTTTTTTTTGAAGGTAGCAAAAGACAGCAGAACAAGACAGAACAAACCCATGTGACTGCAGTGCAGTAAAACTACCACAGAACCTCAGAGCAGGTCACCAGGACACTAGCAATGGGCTCAATAGTAC